>BMAC01000551.1:477769-503656 GCA_014905375.1 Phtheirospermum japonicum
GTAAAAGAGGTCTCGACAAGTGCCGAGCCCGAGTGGGCCCGTAAGATCGCCGAGCTAGAAAGCCAAATAGCCTCCCTCATTCAACCGCAACCATTCCCGAATTCGATGGAGATTTGCCCCTCGTGTGGCACTTCGGGTCATGGGGCAAGTGCATGCCCTAAAGCTTACGAACAACCGAGCGGATTCGACGAGCAAGCTTATGCGATACAAGGTTATCAAGGCTATCGACAAGGAGCTCCATACAAACGAACATAATCGAAATACAAAATAAAATAAAATAAAACTTAAAAACAATAATCAAAGGATAACTAGGAGGTTTAACGACGTCTCCTAGGTCGGGAACGGAGGTTTGCGGCCTCGTCTTCTTCTTCCTCCTCCTCGTTTTCGTTTTGGTTTCCACCGTCGCCGCCGTCATCGTCGTCTTCGTCGGAGTCCCGATGCATCCGTGTCTCGATCAAAAAGAGCCAGCGCTGGAGGCTGTGGAGAGCTCGGTCGTGCCTTGCCTGCCCCTCGTCTAGACGGTCGAAACGAATGTTCATTTGATCGAAACGGGAAAACACGGCATGTTGGAAATCGTTCCAACCCATCTCGGGACCCGAGCCGGTGCTCGGACCTCCATATGGCTTGGAGGATCAAGTATAAAGACCAAGCCATATGTGAATACACCAAAGTTCTCTGGGCGTACTCTCTCCAAATCCCAGTCTTCGCCTTCGGTATCCAGTGCATCCAACTCCCCGAAACCACTTAGTGAGGTACAATGTCATGAATGTAAGGGTTGGGGACACTACAAAAATGAGTGTGCCAACACTCTCAGGAAAAAGAGCATGGTTGCTACTACACTGAGGATGTCAATGATTCCGACTCGCCTGAACCTGTTCCATCCTTATTTACTAATGTTGTATGGGACGATGATATCCATGTTAATAACATCGAAATCAACATCGTGTGCCTGAATGCAGAGGCTAATGAATATCTTGAAGAATACGAGAAACTGAGTATTGAACATAAGCAACTATTTTTTAGTCGGGGAAAACAGGTACGCAGGGTCAAGGATCTTATGAATAAGGTGGACAAGCTAACCAAGGAAAAGAATGACCAACTTGATAAAATTGTCCGATTGGAGTCGTCGCTTACCAAAAATGATGCCGAGCTAGAACTAGTGAAAACTGAGCTGAAGAAGGTTCAAGGAACCATTACTAAACTCAACAAGGGGAAGGAGAAACTCAATGAAATCCTGGATATGATTTTCCTAAAAACTTCGAAACATGGAGTTGGCTTCAAACCAAATCAACCAACACCAGCATCAAACCAAGAACAGAAATTGGTCAAACACCACAAGAAGAAAAGAAGACAATTTGTGTGTCATCATTGTGGTGAACCAGGTCACATTTGACCTTTCTGCTGGAAGATTGTTGGCAAAACAAGACATTATCAGAGAACCAGGGTGTCTGCTGAATCCAATGTTGGTATCCTTAAAACCAAAACCAAAACCAAAACCAACATCGGGTTCAAACAGGTTTGGATCAAGAAAAATGATATCAAGTGCAATATGATCTGTACCTCCCTAAAATCCCATGTCACTGGAGCCCGGTACTTCGACAGTGGATGCTCCAAGCACATGACCGGATCAAAAGACCTACTTTCCAATATTGTCAGATTTCGAGGTGGAAAAGTAAAATATGGTGGAGGTGCGAATCGTCAAATCATTGGGCAAGGAACTCTTGATGTTCCAGGCATTATAAAGCTGGAAAACGTATTACTAGTAGAGGGACTTACTGAAAACTTGATAAGCATAAGTCAACTCTGCGACGGTGGTTCCAGTGTCAAATTTAATCGTGAAAAATATGAAGTCTATGAGGAGGATGGAGCTTGCATCCTCACTGGTTAGAGGACTTCAGAGAATTGATATCAAATCAATGGCGATGCTCTTTGAAAATTATCTCAGTTGAGTGATGCTGAGGTGTGGCATCGAAACTCGGGCATGTCAATTACAAGATAATGGACAGGTTAGCCAAAGAGGGAGCTGTGAATGGGCTTCCTAAGCTCAACACCAAGATCATCCCTATTTGCGAGGCGTGCCAGAAAGGAAAGCAGGTCAGGGTGCCACATCCGATAATACAGAGTCTCACTACCTCATGTTGTTTCGAACTCCTTCATATGGACCTTATGAGACCACTTGAGGTTGAGAGACTTGGTGGTAAAAGATATGTACTAGTCATTGTTGATGATTTTTCTCGTTTTACTTGAGTAGAGTTTTTAAAAGAAAAATCTGAGACTTTTGAAGCATTTAAAAAGCTTGCAAAGAGGTTGTGTATGAGATTTGGTGTGAATATTGGTAGGATTAGAACTGATCATTGAAAAGAATATGAGAATGCATCTTTTTCAAAATACTGTTCAATGGAAGGTATAAGTCACGAGTTTTCTTCACCAATAACTCCCCAATAAAATGGCATAGCTGAACATAAATATAGATCTCTTGCTGAGATGACTAGAACTATGCTCATTTCGAATGGCATTGCAAAACGTTTTTGGGCTGAAGCTATGAATACTGCATGTCATATAATAAATAAGGTATATTTTAGACCAGGGTAATGTGTCACACCCTATGAAATTTTGTTGGGTAAATATCCAAACTTGAGTTATTTTCATGTTTTTGGATGTATTTTCTATGTGTAAAATGATAGAATCATCTTGCTAAATTGGACTCAAAAAGTGAAAAATGCATCTTTATGGGATATTCCCAAAACAATCATGCACATAGGCTGTTTAAACTTAGGACACGTAGCATGTTTGAGTCAGTTAATATCAAGTTCGACGATTTGATGAGTGGAGTTAAACCTACCGAGGATCATGATTTAGTCTATGATCAAAATCCTCAAGATATTATCACGGTTGCTGTAGATGATGGTGCAGGTATTGAAAATAAAGATGCAGGTGCTGAAACCAGATAAACCAGTGATGTTGGTATCGGTGTTCGTTCTGGAAACACAACATCAAACCCAACATCTACTCAAGTTGCCCCAGAATCAGACTCTGAAACAGAAGAGGAAGATCTAGTTGATCTCATTGACTTACATTAAAGGGACATACCGTCAAGAATTCAAATGAACCATCCCACGGGCCAAATCATCGGAGACTTAGATGAAGGAAGTACAAGAAAGCATCAAATAAATTTCAAATAAATGTTTAGGTATGTCTGTCTATCTACTAACTATTCTAAAATTTGAGAGTCTTTGTACCTTTCCAAAATAGAGCCCAAGCGTGTGGAGGATGCTCTCAAGGATGAATTCTAGGTAAAGGCAATGCAAGAGGAGCTGGATCAACTTTCCAAGAACGGTGTTTGGGATTTAGTTCCTCGACCAGAAAACTCTCACGTGACAGGAACAAAGTGGATCTTTAAGAATAAAACAGATGAGGCAGGCAACATTGTGAGGAACAAAGCCCGTTTGGTTGCACGAGGGTATACTCAAATTGAAGGCATCGAATTTGATGAAACATTTGCCCCTGTTGCTCGCATTGAGTCAGTAAGACTATTACTTGTTGTTTCTTGTCATATGAAGATATATCTGCCTCAAATGGACAAAAAGAGTGCTTTTCTAAATGGAGTTTTAAATGAAGAAGTGTATGTAGAGCAACCTAAAGGGTTTGTAGATCCCTAAAAACCAGACTTTGTTTTAAAATTGAAAAAAGCTTTATATGGTTTAAAACAAGCTCCTAGAGCTTGGTATGAGAGGTTGACTCAACACTTTCTCTTTTTAAATTTTAGACGAGGGGAAGTTGACAAAACCTTATTTCTCCTTAGATCAAATAAGCACATCTTGATTGTCCAGATTTATGTACATGATATTATTTTTGGATCTACTAATGAGCAGATGGTAAAGGAGTTTATAACTCGAATGTCCGACACATTTGAGATGAGCATGGAAGGTAATCTCTCTTACTTTCTTGGTTTAAAAATCAAACAGCTGGATGATGCTATTTTCCTTTCTCAGTACAAGTATGATAAGATCTAGTTAAGAAATTTAGGTTAGAAAGTGAAAGCATAAGAAGACACCACTGGTCAAAACTGTGAAACTTTCGAGAGATGATGTTGGTAATGGTGTTGATAACACCATTTACAGAAGCATGATAGAAATTCTTTTATACTTAACAGCTAGTAGGCCTGATATCATGTATAGTGTGTGTCTATGTGCTAGATATCATTGAAATCCTAAAGAATCTCACCTAAAAGCTTTTAAACGAATCATTAGATATATAGCTGGTACAACTGAATCAGGTGTTTGGTATTCTAAAGAAACTGGTACTGAACTTGCGGGTTATACTGATTCGGACTGCGCTGGGGGAGTTGTGGATAGAAAGAGTACTACAGGGGGTTGTTTTTTCTTGGGTAATAATCTAATCTCATGGTATAGCAAAACAAAAAATTGTATTTCTCTTTCTACAGCTGAAGCCGAGTATATTGCAGTTGGAAGTGCTTGTACACAATTGTTGTGGATGAATAAAATGATTGAGAACTATGGTCTACACAGTAGAATATTGACGGTGCTTTGTGATAATTCCAGTGCCATTGATATTTCGAGAAATCTAGTCCAGCACTCTCGTATAAAACACATTGACATAAGGTACCACTTTATTCGAGACTAGGTTTAGAGGAAGATAGTTAGCCTTGAGCATATAGGAACAGACAATCAGCTTGCTGACATCTTCACAAAGGCATTATATTTAGAGACCTTCTCTCATTTGAGAAGAGATCTCAGTATGTGCATTGTTTAAGTCAATGTTTGTTTTGATGTTGTGATACCCTAAACTGACATCAGTCACAACATCTGTATACTTTTGCATGCATTTTTATTTTATTTTTCATACATAATCTGAATGCATTGAGTCTGGTTGAAAGTACAATAAGGTCATGTGTTGTAATAAAAGTGATGACAAAAAGACTAACCTCTTCAATTAGGTGATTGTGGAACTTTCCCGCAGAAACTGGATTTCTCCCAGGTCCAACAACAAGAGGTGTTAACAACATTTGCTGAAAGATAAGCTATTTCTCTTCAAGTCTCTAAAAAGATGATAAAAATCTGGATTAAAAATGATCCAATCTTTAAATTTCACCTCATTAAGCGATTTTGAAGTAGTCATTAACTTGGGTTAAGGGGTCTGTTTCCATTGACTTCGCCTGAAGCAATGTTGATTATAATGTCGTCAGTCATGAAAAGCAACACTGATCAAGTCACTAAAACCATAATGTGAATTATTTTAACCTTTTTAGGTCCTGAATTTTAAGCATCCAGTAGGACATTCATACTTTGAGAAGATGCCTTCTTGCTGTGAACTCTGTTGCTTGTGTTCGTGTCTACCTTGAATTCTCTTAATTGTGTTTTGAATCTTGCTAACCAAGTGTTTCAGTGGTGTTGTAATCGGACGGTTGGAAAGGTAATAATGAGATTAATTTGGAGAGTGAAATTTCATCTTGTAAAAGATTAACTCTACTGTGGTGATGGTTCAATTAATTCAGCTCTATATTTCGGTCGTGCAATTTTAATTGCAAAATTAATGAGATAATGGTTAAGTGGTTTGAGATCATGTATCCCACATTAAGGGGGAGTGGTGTTTATTTTATGAATGAAGGAAAATCAGCCTTAGGCCTAAAATCCGCTGGTAGGTAAATAAGGGTTATTTCCTTTTATTTTTCACTTTTCTCTCTCCTTGGCAACAGTCACTTTTTGGCATGCTTAAATATATGATTTTCTTACCGTTCGCCCCACTTTTCCATAAACCCTCTGAAATTAAACTCTCCAACTCTCACATACTTCTCCGTCTTTTTTGATTTTGTTTTCGCTCTTGTGTTTTATTAAAATTATCAGGATGTCGAACCCTTCTTCTTCACCAAATATTCCTGAGTTACCGGCATGCGTGCGCCGTTCCGGCGAGCAGGTCCCTAGTAATTTTCCCAAAATTGGTGGGCTGATATTCATGCCGAAGTGGGTGGTGGTTCTCCTACTAACCCACCACCGATTACAACATCACTGATTCCCTCTCCGCTGCACGAGTCTCAAGATGTTATGCCTGTTCCTACGCCGCTCGATGCCGCTCTACAAGCACAGGTGTTTCCAGGGCATCCTAGAAATGAGATAGACGTTCACAGTTCACCTGATTTGTCTTTTGTTGCCGACACGTTCGGACCGATTGGGAACCCTACCCTAAAGAGATCCCAGAGTTTGCGCAATATTCCCCCTGGCTTGGTGCCGCCGGCCGTTCCGAAAAGCCAAGCAAGCCCAAGGTGCAATGTGCCGATTGAGCACATGAACCTTGTCGAGGACGTCACCGTGATGACGGACCCTGATGATGATGAGTATGTTCCTGCTGCTCCGATTGAGGTGCCGGTTCCCCTTTCTACTCCAAGCCTGACAAAGAAGAAGACACCACCTCGGAAGCAAACTGTAAAGCTGGATGACAAGAAAAATCCTATGGCATCCATCAAGGTTTCAAAAGGTTCTACAGAAACCGAGTATTCGTCTCCTCCTTATATAACTCTGGATTTCTTCACTGGAGAGGTCTCAATTTCCCCAGGCCATTTGCTGCTAGTCCTCCTCCGTCTCCTGTTCATGAGGCTCAACCCAAGTTTGACCTTGATCAGTTTGAGTACTCACCCGATTCCTCTTTTGATGTTCCTCTTCGTGATATCTTGTCTGCTTACAAGGACAAAAAGAAGAAAACCAAGGCAACAAATAAGGGCAATGTTGGTTCTCATGTTGACTCCCCAAAACCAACATCTCCAAAAAATCAGCCTGCCTCGTCCTCCAGTTCTGCCTTTGCTAATATTGCTTCTCCTGATCATGAATCGATCCCATCTGATACCTCTGCTCATTCCCACTCCTCTACTAGCACTCCCTCTCGGACCATTGAGCTTGAAGACATGGAACCGTTTTCCGAGAAGTTCTTGACTACCGAAGCTGAGGAGTTGTTTTCCAATTATCAAACCCGGAGTTTACTTGCTGAGCACCGAGTTCCTGTTGAGGTTTTTAAGAAGCAAAATTTGCTCGCCTTCTTTCAGCATAAGGGTATGTACTCCCATGTCTCCACCACTTTGCCTTTTGTCCGCAATATAGTCTTGGATTTTTATGCGAATATGGTGCCTTCAATTATTGATCTCAATTCGGTGAATTATGGAAAAGTCTTTGTGCGTGGAAGGGTTTTTAGTTTTACTCCTGATTTAATTGATGAGCTTTTTGGGACTAGCCATATCGTGGTCATTCTACTGTGGATGACATGAATGAGGTCATCTTGTTTCTCTCTGGGGGTATGGTGAATACATGGCATGAGTAGTTATCGAACACCCGTCTTTCCTCTCTTTACTCTGTTCTACACAAAGTGGCTATCTATAACTGGGTTCCCTTTAAGAACACTACGTGTGTTACGCGGCCTCAGGCCTAGTTCTTGTACAAGCTTGGGAGGGGAATCAAGTTTAGCTTTGGGCAGCATGTGTTCGACACAATTACTAAGTTTACCACAACCAAGTATGCGTCCTCTTTGTGCTTTCCTTCCCTGATCTTTAGCGTGCTTAAAAATCAAGGCTTGATACTTACTCCTGCTGATGTGCTTACTGGTGAGGCTGAATGGTTCGCTTTATGGGGACAACATATATCTGGTGCGAGGGTTATTGATCTCTCTTGGCAGGCGCCCTTTCAAGAAGGTGTTTCTGGTGGTGTCAGTTCTGGTATTCCCAACACTGGTACCAACATGGTCAGTATTTCTATTCAGGTTGTTCGTGCGCATGTTGCTTTGATTGACAACCAGGTTGCCCAGCTGCAGGCGCTTCGGGGTTCCTTCATGGAGGCTCTTTTGCTTTCAGGCCAAAAGAGGGAGATGATGATGCTGGCGACGCTGATAAGGATGAAGCTAGTAGTGATGATTCTACTGCTGCCGAGGCTTTGACAAGTCTTGCTCTTGAAAAGAGGAGAAAGAAGATTTGTTCCCGTAATAAGGCATTGAAGAAAATGAAGAAGTTGTTGAGGAAGAGAAAGGATCGGGGTGAAGGAAATTCGACATCCCCTCGTCGTTCGAAGAGGGTTCGAAGTCAATAAGTTCCTTATTTTCTGTTTTGATGAGTGGTTGAATAAACAATGTTGGTTTTTCATGTTTGTTTTAATGTTGGTTGGTGTTTTGGTAAACATTGGTTATTTTATTTAGGAGAGTTTTCCAATTTAGGGGGAGTCTTAGTATTTTAGCTTGAACATGTTTTTGCATCGTAGTATTTTATCCAAAAAGGCAAAAGGGGGAGATTGTTGGGAATTTATTCTTGGCAATAATTCCAATTTTAGTTGTTTGCCTTTCTTGGGCACAAAGTAAATTAGGACTCTAAATTTTGTTTCCTAGATTGTGTCTAGGACTTTATTTAGTTTCCTAGATTATGTCTTGGATTTGTTTTACTTGTTTATCAAGTTTAGGATTCTAGGATTATCCATTTAAGATAAGAGAATACTAAGGCTTGGATATGGTTTTTAGACGCAAGAAAAGAAGAAGCAGGCGATGCAATACAACAAGGAAGAACACAAGCAAGATAACAACTTGGAGCCACCGTCCGAGATCAAGAAGGTCTTTGAAGTTGCGTGACCAACGGAGGAAATCTTTCATCTAGGCGACAAGTATTTAGTATCATATGTTTGATACTTTAGTTTTTGTATATTACTTATTATCTTTTTGTATTGATCGTGAACAAAGAAAGTAATATAGTTTTCGGGTTTGTACACCCAAGTTCACAAGTACTTGTGAGCTGAATTTAAATTACTGTGTTCTTGAGTTTAAATTTCTGCTGCTTATTTTTAAGTTAAACTCTGGTTGATGTTAGTTTCAGTGTTGGTTAACATTGAAAGCAACATCATTTACTTATACTTATTTTCAAAACTATAGACCTACAAAATTACAAGATCCTTAGCCAAATCAGCATTCATGAGGGCACCCCTAGCCCGAGCCACCAATATCGACCTCTTGGCGGTAGCCTAAAAAAAAGTGGGGAAAGGAAAGGAGTAGGTACCCTTGCTTCATCCTGCAAAAGGGGCTCTATCAACACTGAATCTGACCATTTTTCCAGAGTACGGCGATCGGACGCAGGGCATTGCCCCTGGATAAACTGAACTGCCACCTCTCCAGAGTAGTTCAGGACGAAAGTGCAGGTGAACAAGATTAAATTTAGATTAACCACCTTGGTACCCAAAAGCTCAACTCCTTTGTCAGACCTGGCGCGCTTGCATGCAAGGGGTGCCTGATCCTCCTCGGAATCCAAGCGAGTTGTGAGGTCCACGTTGGGATGGGACGATCCTCGGGCAGAGCTGTCTCATCGGGTATGGTCAACCCCCTGGGTTCAGCTGGTTCCCCGTGGGTTTTTTTCTCTGCGGACTTAGTCGGTTGCTGCTGGCGAGCCTCAAGCAATTTCCTCATCATTGGTCTGCAAGGAAAATTAGTCGCAAGTTAGTAAAGTTGAAGGGGCCGTGTTAATCTTTAGGCAAGAAAAAGTAAGAGCAAGCAGTAAGGCAGAGCTAGATAAGCTCCTCTGTATACCGATCTCATGGGCAAGAAGTTTGGACTCCTCTGTGGAGTTGAAGAGAAAGTAAGAGCAAGCAGTATGTAATTCTTTTAACATGATAAATAATATGTAGTGTAGTTGTTAATATGTAGTATGAAATTATTTAGTATTTGGTCTGTAGGCAATAATACAATTTGTCTACAAAAATTATTTTGGGTAATAAGAAATGATTATAATTACATATGTGGTACGACCTATTCGTACCCGACTTGATCTGATGGCAGGGTACAAGACAGGTTGGGTAGACCTGGTTGGGATGACCTGAGCTGATGTCAGGGGAAGGAGGAAAGAAATGAGAGATGGGCTTATAGCTCGATAAGATTTGTCCTGATCTGAACCACACTCCTGGGCAAGGCCCTATGAGGATCAGGTCAGGAATTTAGAGAAGATAGTGGCTGATTTGACTGGTTTTCCGTGAGGAAAATTTCTGGTCAGGTCTCTCTAGTAGGAAGTAACCTGATCAGGTCATTCTGAGTAACGGCCCAAGATTTGCGGGTTTGTTTTCGGGATCTCGGAAGAACCCCACCTAGTGAAGGTTATATTTATTTCAGCCTCAAGGCTGGGAAAGGTATGACATTCTGAGCATTCTCACTTAAATTATTTCGATATAAAAACTGCTTAACTAACTTAAGCATCGGAGAGGTTTCCACCGGAAATCCCTCGGTGGTCCTTTCTAACGTGTGTTTGGTGAAGTAGGTCAGGATATTCTCAGGGAAGAAGCAGGTGTTCTTGGTTCGATTATTTTCAGGGCGAAACAATATGTTAATGGGTAGTTTGGAATTTTGCTTTAACTAATATAGAATTCAAGTTTATTGGAATCCTGATTTACGTAGTGTATGATTTTGTTTAATTCGTATGGTATTTGAATCATGTAGTATGGAATGAGTTTAAATAGTATGGAAATATATATTTTGTATGCTATTTACTAGATGCATGTAGATGCCCTCGTGAAACTCTACTAGCTTATATGGAATTTAGGGGATAACAAGAAGTTTATATTGTCAATTGAAGTCTATAATGTCCAGTTGAATTTCATATTGGGTATATCACCTAGATAATTCAATAATGTACGTGGTTGCACAATTCCTACAAGCTAGACTTGACACCTCGGTATGGAATTCATTTTTCATGTAGTGTAGAATTTAGGTTTAACAAGTTTGACATGCCACGCTAAGGAGAGACATAAGCATTCTCCAGTCAACTGTATAAGTTCAGTAAAATAATCATGTTATTATATATTAACTTACTTCACAAATTATGTCGGAATACTGCATGAACAACTGTGTAATGTGTTACTTCATGAAGCAAATAGAACAAGAGAAAGCCATATCAAAGAGGTTTAGCAAAGATGAAACTCAAAACATCAAGGCTGAAATTGTTAAGGCGAATTGATGAACACGTGAAAATGGCACTGATGTTGTTAATAGAAGGATCCTCTTGTTTATATTTATGTAAAAACTTAACAGTATGGTTGTGATTATAATGCAATATGTTTTTGACATGTAATATGTAATGGATGTTAAATGTTTTTTTTTTCTTTGACTGGATAATGTGAGATTAGTATTTCAAATATTTTGATGTCGATTGTTTTATTAGAAATGGGGAAGCAATAGTACTAGGTGAATGTTTCGTCATGTTTAATTAGTTATAATAACTAATCATGTTCCTGTTTCCATTCCAAACTACTTGGTAGCAATCCACACTGGTTAATTCACAAATCGTAAAGGCATTTCATACTACCTATTGAAGATCAACATTAATTAATAACACTTGTAGTTACACTTCATACTACTCCCGAGATTTCATAATAGTTTATATCACTTTACAAATATTTCTTACTACATGTTGACAATATATTTCATAATTACATGTCATACTACAAGTTATCAGTCTATACTAGTATATAACTAATTTGACATATATTTCATACTACTTTAAAAAATACACTAACAAATATTTAAAACTATTTCATAATACAGTAAAATAATATATACCGATGGATTAAAAAAAATTAAAGTTATTTTATAGTACGCTCAAAAAAACATTGATGGATTATAATTCCATACTAGCTTCATACTAGTACACACAACATGCTAAATTCTTATAAAACCTAAATTACATACTAACTTCATATTAGATATTTTGTCCGTCAACTCATACTAATTACATGCTAACATATAGAATTCTATACTAACTGATACACATATACAAACACAATTTATTAAAGAATGTCTGAACATCAATGAGGAATAACATACTAATTAATACAAATGCAAAACACAATTCCATACAAACTTGTATATATACACAACACAATTTCATGCTCACAATTCTATACTATTATTTCTGATAATGTGCCCAATTCCATACAAAATAACTCAAAAATAATATACAACTTCATACTAACTAATACAAATAATATACCTAATTCCATATTTACTAATTTAGATACAATACAGGCTTTCATACTACTATTTCAGATACAACACAATTCACCACCATCACCGTTGTTGTCAACGCCATCGTCTTCGTCGCCATCAATATCACAACCACGAAACATATTTAAAGCACCTCTAGCAATCACTAGCGCATAAAAGCTGATTGGTGGCGTTTCAAAATAGACATTGGTGGCGATTTTGGACCGCCACTAATTTGGGCGACACTTAAAGTCAAATCAATACGGGTGGCGGTTCAAAACGCCGCTAAAAATAAAGACCGGTGGCGCTTCAACTTTGAAGTGCCACCAAAAATGGTAAAATTCAGTTAGAAGCGCCACCAAAAGCTGAAGCGGGTGGCGCTTGTTAGTTACAAGCGCCACCAAAAAAAGAAGCGGGTGACGCTTATTAGTTACAAGCGCCACCAATAATACTGAGCAATAACATCAGTTTCTTTAAAAACTGATGTCATTGACACGGAGAACATTAACATAGGTTTGAATATAACCCATCTCAATTCCAAAATAATAATTATAAAAAAAAAGAAATTAAATGTCCATTCTATTTTACCTATCCTCATCCCAACCTATAGATACCAAACAATTACAATTTAATTCATATTTCATGAAAATTAAGGTTAAACAACATCAAATCAAATGTTAACAAAATCATTCAATATACTTAAAAAAATATTTTACATTACAATTTTTCGTCGAATTTCTCATGTAAAATTATAAACAGATATAATATTACAACCTATTAAACCTTGAATGTCTGAATAATTGTGTTGTGCCACGGGTCAAAGGACAAAACGATGGCGGATTGGCCATTCCAAAGCTCTGCAGATCACCAACTCCATTTGTAGCACCTCTTATGCATATTACAAGTGCCCAAGATCCCTTTCCGCCTGTCAATTAATAGTTTCATCATGCGCACAGTAAAATGAACTTGAATACGTATATTTTGAAGCCTAAAATCTAAGAAAATAAGTTGAATTACTTTGAGATTTCAAAGAATTCTTCATTAATCCGATACAAATCAATATGCGCACCAAAATCCTATAGTTATTTATGGGCATGCACACAAAAACCAAAAATCACCTTCTGAATTGAAGCTAAATTATTGCAGACTTATTAGCTTATATTGCTAAACAAAATTGAGTTTGACTCAGTAGGGGCAACAAACAAATAGTCTGAAAATCAAAGGAAAACATGAAAATAACTTTTTTGAAGTTCCAATACCAAACTCTAGGAAACTCACGGTGCGATTGAATATCCTTTCGTTTATTTTCGTATTGTTTCACTAGAAAATAGTGAAAATAAAGATTTTAGGGAGATAAAATTTTTTGGTAAGATAATGATTGGATATAATTTATATTTTTTGAGTAAATGATTGGATATAAAATTATTTGGTAATAAAATCTCAAATGGGACCCACAAAATTTTTGTGTTGTGGGTATTAATGATGGTGGAAAGATGAGAGAGGGGAAATAAAATAAAGTTTTTGGGTGGTAGAAAACTAATGGTAGTTGAGAGATAAGAGAGATGAGAGAAATGAGGAAAAACATTTTTGATGAAAAGAGTGAATTATATTTTTTGAGTTATAAACAATCATTTGTTTAACATTTTTTTCTTTTGCTAGTTAATGAAAACCAAAATTTTTGATTTCCAATCGCACCCTCAGATTTTCAAATAATGCTTAGTTCCTTTCATTTAACATTATTATCTACAACCATGTTAAAAGGAAATAGCTAATTTGATATAAATGTAACAAATAGAAATTTTATTTTCTTATTTTTCCTTTCTTTTGAGCCCCCAACAAATAGTTGAGACTTTTAATGCAAACTTTTCATTTTTTTCAGGTTGGCAAACTTTTGNTTTACTAAGCAAAAGGTTGTGATGATAATTGATAATTTAGTAAAATGAAAAAAAATCAGTAACATCAATCATTAAAGCTTTTCATATCAGAACATTAAAATCGCATCAAGGACATGAATCTCTTAGCAATTTGAGTACACAATATCAGCCCTCAAAATACTACCAAACAAGTAATCCTAATGCTTAAATCTGATTATTGACTTGAAATTACAACAAGGAGCTTCTAGTTTCCTTTCTTTTCATGAGAGTTAAAACTAATGGGGCCTTATAAATCCTATTATGATATTAACCCAAATATTTTTATCTTAGAGCTAAAAAGCATTTATCGTCGACATCCAACATCATTACCAATTCTTGATCTACCACTAAAATCAACAGTGAACTAGGAAGAACAAATTATTAATCCCTCCTTACTCCAGTGTAAAAACAAGTGAAGCAATTAAACAAACACCTCTTGCACAAGAAAGTGGCTAACATTTCACAAAAGAAAGTGTGTAGATGAATTCCTTTAAAATTTATTAACAACACACATATCATAGATATAATTTTATTTTCAGAAAGTAGTCGAACCTCTATGGTGCATCCGTAAACACAATCATCTTAACTCTTACGTATATTTTATATAGTAAGAAAATAAAAGATTATAAGAAAAAGAATTAACTAAATGAAAATCATACCTTCTCGTATAACACTTGACTGGAAACACACACTGTGGTCCAGCCCTTTTGCAAGGAATCACGCCGGTTCCGATAACCAGCCCATCGTCCAACATGAATAATATCTGCAACCCACTATCACTTCCAAAATCAATGAGATGGTTCTCAAAATAATCGAAATACACATGTTAAAGGCAGTAAAATATGTTTTTACCGCATTTGCATCATGATTATGAATCCCAGGAATGGGACTAACCACTTATATAGATGTCCATGGATTGCACCGACTTTTTCCTCTAAAATCATATCAACATATAGCCATGTTTGTAATGAAAAAACAAACAATTACTTAAAATAGCTAGGAAAGGGTTCAATAAACACATCTAAGCTCTCAGTTTTGATGTCGCATCCAACCGTTTACAGACTACAATAACATGAATAGGATAATATAAGATATAAAAAAATCCATTCTGCATAATATTATTATAACATGTTAGAGATAAGTCAACTGTACTTGCATTATCCAGTCCAAAACCTTTTGTAAATGGAGCTCTCCCTGTTGCAATTAATGTTGCACCGACCTACAGAATGGAAGGAAATTAAGTAATCACATGGATATAAAAATTTCCCCACAATGCACCCTGTATTGGATTTGGTACCTCCAATGTATCTTTTGGTTCTTGTCCTGGCATCAATAATAAATCACTGTGTTCCCATCTATTGCAGGGATTTTTTTATTTTTATTTTTAACATAAAAAGTCAACACGGTTTAAATGAAAGTATATAAACACAATAAGCTATAATTTGAAACCTTGGTAGCAAATGCTCAGTGTGATAATCAATTTTCCGAGGATTTATCAGAACTCTTAAAAGCTAACATGTACAATATTAATTGACTAATTATTCACATCCAGACCATTTATAACTGGGAGAAATTTGGATGATAATTGCTTCGAGAGATCATAACATTAATCCATTAAGTGTTAAATTACTATTCTCAAGTTTACGAAATGTTAAAGGAAAATCAAAGGAGATTGATAGAATTACCTCACGACCAAGAGTAGTATACATCATTGAACTCGAGCCCAACTATGGCAATCCAATCTGGAAATTAAACCGATTGGTCTGTTTTCCGATGGTAGTGCATCTCGGTCGCCAGGCCCCAACCTTTTAGTTCCCTCATCTTCCTTGCTCGACTCTGTTAACCGCAGCTCCATGTTCTCACCTTTATACACAGAACAATAAAATAAGAAAATAATTTCAACATATTCAACAATTAGAAAAACTGAAAAATTGGTGCCAGGAATCTTCTAGGAAAAAAAAAAAAAACCTCACTTTCTACCGCCTGAGAAATTAGGTCGAAATACTTCTTTTGCTTCTTTTTTTTCATCATCCCACCAGCCTTCACATCTAGAGCTTTACCCTTAAGCTTCAGCTTTCCTCCGATAACATTGTCATACGCTAAGTGAAGAGTCAGTTGCAAGTGCATTCGATTTCACAGCTTCTGATTCGTTAATGATGCTTTTACCCTTCTGATGGGGCAATAAGTTGGTCAGACCTAATTTGGGGTAGATCTGATTCGGAAGATTTGGAGTAGTACGAAGAAAAACAAGAGCGGTTTTGCTTGAATGAAGGTCTGGCCAGACCTGTTGAGAAAATAGGATACCAGGAAAGATGGGAACAGCTCTCCTTTTTTCCTGGGCTGAAGGAGCGCTCTATCGGAAAAGAAAGGAGGAAGACCTGTTTTCCTGACTCTCGATAAGGAGACAAGTGGGACCACTTGTCAGAATTGGTTGCGTAACGGCCCTTGATTCGCGGAGTGTGCTCCTAGGATCCCGGCTGGGGTCCCCACTAGGAAAATCTATAAATATCTCAACTTCAAAGTTGAGAGAGGTACGTCATTTTTCTCTGGAGCATTCCTACATTCTTTCTGAAAAACACCTCAAAACGCTTACTGACTTAAGCATCGGAGAGATTTCCACCGGAAAATCGCCGGTGGTCCTTTCTAATCCGTTTTTGTGGTGCAGGTTCAGGAAGCTCTGGTTTCTTCAAGTATTATTCGGGTAGCTCACTTTTTGGGCTGAAACAATTGGCGCCGTCTGTGGGAAGGCGATCAGGTTAAGACGTGAGTTTTTCTATTTATTTCATGGTTTCAGACGGTTTACGGCGGAACTTGGTGGGAGAGCTCGGTGGAACCCCTAGTTCCGCCGCGCCATGGGGCATGCCCAGGTTGACAGATACGTCGGCGATGGGGCCAGTAGAGACAGCGCCGTCGACAGGGACCGCGCCAGGCGCTACGCTGCCCCCGCTCAGTAGATCTGTGCCAGCCATGGGTGGTTCATTTAACGAATCCTTCCTTTTGCATCTCTCGGAGCTGATCGGCAAAGCCGTGGAGACGGCGGTAGAAAAGAAGTTCGCGGAGATGGCGACACCGCCATCCAACACACCACCAGCACGGACTGTCCCGGCGGCGGGAACGGAGCCATTGCGAGGACAGCATGCGGATCGAGCTCCCTTACATGATGAAGAGCACTGCTCCATCTCTGAAAGTGAGACTTCAGGCCAAACTAATCCAGGTCTGGTTGCACAGATGCAGAGTTTGCAAAAAGAAGTGAGGGAGTTTAAGAGAAAAATGGCGACTGGCAGCGTGGTTCCAGCGAGAAGGGGTACGCCGTTCACTGAGGAAGTTATGCGAGATGATGTGCCGGCTTCATATCGCTCCCTAGGCTTCGAGTACAATAGAACTACAGACTCGTGGGACCATCTCAGTCGCTTCGAGATCGCAGCAGCTCTACATAAATTTTCGGACGTTGTCATGTGTCGGGTCTTCCCGGTGACTTTTACTAAATCAGCGCAGCTCTGGTTTAGTCAGCTGCCGCCGAGGTCTATCAGCAATTTTGACGAGTTCAGCTCAGCCTTTTTACACCAGTTCACGAGCTGCAGAAAATATCAGAAAATGCCGCTTGAACTTTTCAGTTTAAAGCAAAAAGAGAATGAGAGCCTCCGTGCTTATATCAACAGGTTTACAACCGCTAAATTAGAAGTGCCCTCTACGTCTGAAGAGCTGTTGGTGAATTCTCTAGCGCAAGGTTTGAGACGAGGGGATTTCTTTCAGTCGCTGGTGGTGGAACCAGCTCTGAAATTTGGAGAGCTCTTGGAGAGAGCGGAAAAGTATATTCATCTGGAAGAGGCTCTGAAGATCAAAGATGAGGGAGAAAGGAAGATGGAAAGGCATGATCGCGTGGAAAAGGGAGTTGTAAAAAAGCTTAGGCCAGACCTGTCTGGAGGGAGACCCCTCTTTGATAAGTACACTCCTTTGGCGACCCCACAGGGAGAAATCTTACAGGCAATTGAGAAGCATCCAGACCTGAAGTGGCCAAAGACCTACTCGCAGAGGCCCAGGAAGGAAAAGTCAGATCGTTTCTGTCGCTTCCACAACGAATATGGGCACGACACTGACCAGTGTACCCATCTAAAGGATGAGTTGGAGAGGCTAGTTCAGGCTGGACATTTAAAGGAGTATGTTCGGATAAGGAGAGAGGAAACCAGGTCTGGCAGGAAGAATTATGATCGGTCCTTGACAAATAGGGGCAGCCAAGATAGGGTACGTACTGAGGCGAGAAGATCTGATCAGACCCAGGTCATCCATGGAGAAATCCAGATGATTACCGGAGGAGAATTTGAGGAGCATTCAAAGCGGACGCAACACAACTATGTCAGAGCTGAACGAGACCTAGTTCAAAAATCACGGGACGTGGGACAAATGACCTCTACCCCTAACATCTGTTTTAGTTCAGAAGACGGTGATGGTATCCTAGCCCCTCACATGGATGCTCTAGTTATAACTGCAACCATTGCTAATTATAATGTCCGTAGAATTTTTGTGGATACTTGGAGTTCCGCCGACATTTTGTTTTATGATTGCTTTAGGAAGTTAAAAATAAACGTTGACTTGGAGGAGGTCACCACCTCCCTAGTTGGTTTTTCGGGGGGAGCCCTGAAGCCCTTGGGAGCGGTGAGGCTCCTCGTAACGTTAAGAGAAGAGCCGTATAGGGTGACAAGAACAGTGCGTTTCTTGGTGGTGGATGCACCTTCTTCTTATAATGTCATGTTGGGACGACCATCCTTGAGTCAATTCCAGGCTGTTATATCCGTCTTTCATATGAAGATGAAGTTTCCAACGGAAGATGGAACGGGAGAGGTCAGGGGTGACCAGTATGCCTCACGACAGACTTACGTAGAGTGCATCAGGAGGAATGAGGAGGAAGAAAGACAGAGCAAAAGGGCCAAAGTAGAGCCGCCAAAGACAGACCTGGCCAGTAGAGAGGAAGGGGTGATGATGGTCGAAGTAATCTCAGGCGATGAGAGCCGGGTCCTTCGACTAGGAACAACTCTCAGTCCGGAAACCTTGACAGATCTAGTGACATTATTGAGAAGCAGTGCGGATGTATTTGCTTGGTCCCTAGAAGATCTAGTAGGGATCGACCCAGAAGTGGCGGAGCATCACCTCAACATCAGCTTGGAGGCAAAGCCAGTAAAGCAGAAGAAACGCAATTTTGGGCCTGAGAAGGAGGCTGTCATAGAAGCTGAGGTGGAAAAGCTGTTAAAGGCTAAACACATCCAAGAAATACAATTCCCTAAATGGCTTTCTAATGCCGTCTTGGTCCCCAAGACTCAGGAGGACTGGCGCATGTGTATCGATTTCAGAGATCTCAATCGTGCTTGCCCGAAAGATCACTATCCTTTACCTAGAATCGACCAGCTCGTCGACTCTACTGCTGGATGTGAGCTCTTAAGTATGATGGATGCATCCCAGGGGTATCACCAGATCAGACTGGCTAGAGATGATTGGAAGCGGGTCAKCTTCATTACCCCAAAGGGGACGYATTKCTATGTTGTGATGCCTTTCGGTTTGAAAAATGCAGGAGCCACCTATCAACGTTTGGTTGATAAGATGTTTAAGAATCAACTTGGGCGAAACATGGAAGTTTACGTGGACGATATGCTAGTCAAAAGCGTGAAAGCAACATCACATGTGGAAGACCTACGGGAAACCTTTGATACTCTGCGACGGTATAAGATGAAGTTTAATCCCAAGAAGTGCGCATTCGGGGTTAGAGCTGGCAAATTCCTGGGCTACA
This sequence comes from Phtheirospermum japonicum, assembly GCA_014905375.1. NCBI lineage: Eukaryota > Viridiplantae > Streptophyta > Magnoliopsida > Lamiales > Orobanchaceae > Phtheirospermum > Phtheirospermum japonicum. The sequence goes on from BMAC01000551.1 coordinate 497,462, forward strand.
TGGTCACGGAGAAGGGTATCGAGGCAAATCCCGAGAAGGTCAGAGCAATTATGGACATGCGGGCACCTAGGAATGTGAAGGAGATGCAATGCTTAGCGGGGCGTATTAACGCATTAAGTAGATTTGTGTCCAGGTCCGCAGAAAGGAGCTTACCATTCTTTCAAGCTCTAAGAAAGCAAGATTTCAGTGGAATGATGAGTGTGAGGAGGCATTTAAAGCTTTCAAGGAGCATCTGGCTAGCATGACCTTGCTAACAAAGCCTGTCCTAGGAGAAACCCTAATTTTGTACTTATCGGTAGGGCAACAGGCAGTCAGCTCTGTCTTACTTCAGGAAGAGGGGAAGATTCAGAAACCAGTCTATTACTGGAGCAAGGTCTTACATGATGCCGAAGTAAGGTATGTAGAGGTGGAACGAGCAGTGCTGGCCCTCGTAGGAACGGCCCGAAAATTACGTCCGTATTTCCTTTCGCATAGTATAATTGTACGAACAAATTTGCCTTTAAAGACGGTCATGGATAAGCCAGAGGCGTCGGGAAGACTGGTCAGATGGATAGTCGAGCTAAGTGAATTTTATATTAGCTTTGAAACCAGAACAGCGATTAAAGCTCAGGCCTTGGCAGATTTCATGCAAGAAATGACTGGCCTTCCCGATGAACTAAAGAAATGGACGATCCTTACGGATGGCTCTGTCTGTAATCAGGGCTGTGGAGCAGGAATTATTCTGATTGATCCAGAAGGCGTGTCTACTGAGTTTGCTATCCGGTTAAAAACAACATTCTCTAATAACTCTGTTGAGTACGAAGCTCTTCTAAGAGGTATTCAGATGGCGAAAGACCTGGGTGCGGATCACGTATGTGCCAAGGTCGATTCTCAACTTGTTTGCAAACAAATTAACGGAGAATTTGAGACAAGGGAGGAACATATGCAGAGGTACTTGGCCAAATTCAGAGAAATGGCCAGGGGAATGAAAGAGTTAACAGTCCTCCAGATTCCCAGAGAGGAAAATGGACGGGCTGACTTCCTGGCGAAGGTGGCCAGTTCGGCTTTAGATTGTCAAGAGAGGGTGATTACCTTGTTACAAGCGGGTGGAGAATTCGGGACAGAGCAGGTAGGCTCAGTTATGGAAAGGGATGATTGGCGTTCTCCCATAAAGACATACCTGGAACAGGGAGCCTTGCCAAATGATAAAAGAGAGGCAGCAAAGGTATGACTCAGATCTGCTAGATTTTGTTTGATTAAGGGAGAGTTATTTAGAAGAGGATTCGGTCAGCCCCTTTTAAGATGCTTAAGCCGAACGGAAGGAGCTCTGGTTCTTAGAGAAATCCATGAGGGATGTTGTGGTAACCACATGGGTGCCAGAGCTCTATCAAGTAAGATCTTACGGGCAGGGTATTTTTGGCCCCATTTACGAGAAGAAGCGGAAAACTTCGTGCGTGCATGTGAGAAATGCCAGAAGAATTCAACGTTAATACACAGGCTTGCCGAGGAACTCATGAAAATGAGCTCCCCCTGCCCATTCTCCAAGTGGGGAATAGATCTGGTCGGTCCTTTTCCCGTGGCCTCTGCTCAAAAGAAGTTCTTAATAGTGGCAATCGATTATTTCAGTAAAAGGGTAGAAGCGGAGTCCTTGACCAAAATTACTGAAGATGTAGTTATGAAGTTCTTATGGAAAAACGTGGTATGTAGGTATGGCGTCCCCAGAATTATGGTCTCTGATAATGGAACACAGTTTATGGGCTCTATAATCAGGGCATGGTGTTCGAAAATGAAAATTGATCAACACTTCACCTCTGTTTACCATCCCCAAGCTAATGGACAGGTAGAGGTCACCAATCGCATATTGGTCCAGGGGATCAAAACTCGTTTGGAAAAAGCTGGGGGCAAATGGGTGGATGAGTTGAGCGCGGTCTTATGGGCCTATAGAACTAACCCTAAGGAGAGCACTGGAGAAACGCCTTTTAGCCTGGTCTATGGTATGAACGCTGTGATACCTACGGAAATTAACATGGAGACTCATCGGATTCAGAACTTCGACGTGAGACAGAACGAGTCTTTGATGCAAGATGCTCTGGATCTAGTCGAGGAAAAAGGGGACAGAGCTGCCACAAGGATGGCCCATATCAAAGGGCGAGTAAAGGCCATGTATGACAGATCTGTTGTGAAAAGACAGTTCCAGGTTGGAGACCTGATCTTAAGAAGATCTGATTTAGGGAAGTCCAAGGGAAAATTGGATGCCCCGTGGCAAGGACCCTTCCGAATTACTCAGGTCCTATCTGGAGGAGCTTACAAATTGGAAGAATTGGATGGCACAGCGGTTCCTCGCGTTTGGAATGTCGTCAATTTACGAAAATTTTACACATAATTGTAATGCCTTGTGTTTATTTGATTAAATAAATTTGCAGTTGAATAAAATCGCGGTCCACGGTGGAAGTAACCAATGAGAGACATTCAAAATATTGATAAGCATACCTATTGATAATTACAAAAGAGCTTACAACAAAAGCAGAAAAATACAAGAGGACATCTTTCCAGAACATTAACAGAGGCGCAAATCACAAAAAAAAAAAAGAAAAAAGAAAAGGGAGAGAGAAAAAGCAGCCTCAAGATGGAGGTACTGAAGCAAGAAGTTGGCGGAGCCGCTGGATCTCGTCCTCATGTTCCAAAAGACGGACACGAAACCGGTTTGACACCTCCACCGCGATGTCCCAGTCAACGTGCAGCTCCGCGTTCTCTCTCTTCAGGTCAACAATGATTTGCTGAAGGCGTTGTCGTTCACTGCGGAATTGCGATTTCTTTTCGGCCAGCTTCTCCGTACGTTCTCGCAACTAATCCTGCAGTTGGGAGATTTCTTCCTTAAGACGACCCTTCTTATGAAGCAGTCGGATATGCTCTTCAGTGGAAAAGACGTTGGGAGACGATGAAGACGCCATTATGCAGGGGAAATAAACCAAGAAGGGACACCATTATATAGGGAAGGAAAAAGCGGGAAATCACTTTAATTTGGCGCACAGAGGGCTTAGAAAAGGCGTGAAACTAAATTTGAGTTTGGCGCGCAAAAAGGCCCAGATAAGCCAAGATTGGCTAAGGACGGATGTCCTGAAATTTGCCTGACCTGATTGTCAGTATAAGCCAGGATTGGCTAAGGACGGATGTCCTGAAATTTGCCTGACCTGATTGTCAGTATAAGCCAGGATTGGCTAAGGACGGATGTCCTGAAATTTGCCTGACCTGATTGTCAGTATAAGCCAGGATTGGCTAAGGACGGATGTCCTGAAGTTTGCCTGACCTGATTGTCAGTATAAGCCAGGGTTGGCTAAGGACGGATGTCCTGAAGTTTGACTGACCTGATTGTCAGAATTGGCTAAGGACGGATGTCCTGAAATTTTCCTAACCTGATTGTCAGTGTAAGCCAGAAGGCTAAGGACGAATGTCTTGAGATTTTCTTGACCTGAATGATGGTTAAGTCAAAACTGGATAAAGACGGTTGTCCTTGACTTTATCCAGCATGAAGTATGGGTCCATGGTAACAGGCTTGATCTCCTGATCTGAATGTCAAGAGCCATCTAATTGGCTTATACAGACAGACCTGACCTGTCGGTCCGCAAGAATGTATGAATGTGTTGGACTGGACTAAAATACAGATCCTTCAGAGGTAAAAATGCTTAATAGTTAACATTATTGTGCATGAATTGAACGACTAAAGATGGATTAACAGAGCACGTATTGAGAAAGAAACTAGAGAAATTCGCACCRGCTACCYACAMCTTTTCAAAGAAAAAGGYTGGYRACTTTGATTACAGGAGATTGCAGGGAAAACATTGAAAAAATAATAAAAACTACGATGTTTAGCTATGAGAAGGTCTTCGGTCTGAAGCCAGAACTCGACGAACTCGCCAGAGTTCACGCTCTGTTTCGTGCAGGCGGCGGTGATATTTGTCAGAGCGATCGGCAAGCGTCGGAACTTCGCCGGCGGTGGCAGTCAAGCGACCTACCAATTCAGCCAGGTCCGCCTTCTCCTCTTGAAGTTGGCGGTTAACTTGCCGGAGTTCAGCCCACTCTCTTTTGAAGAAACGTTTCTTCTGGCGCTTCCTTTCCAGCAGTCGATAGAGATAACCAACTTTCTCCTTGAGCGCGACCAGTTGGTCGGAAAGCTTGAATTTCTCCACGACTAGGGAGATGTTTTTTCTCTTCACTGCATTGAGTTCTTCGATCAGAGGAGAGGAAGACATTTTTCAGATTGATTGATGATGAATAATGACGACATGAACGTATTTGAAATGAAGACGCGTATAAAAGGAATCAAAAAGTACTAGGGTTCCCAAAAAATCAGGAAACCCTAAAAATCCAAGAGTCGCAACAAGACAAAAAACATTAATTGACATTAAGTAAAAATAGTCTGAGTACAAAACACGCATCGGAAAGTGACAGACCAGCCACACAGGCAAACCATCAGGTCTATCTAAAAATACAACAGAGGTACGGAAAGCTACGGCTCCGCATCCAGCTCTGCAGCTAGCTGTCCCACTACATCTTCAACCAGGGCGCCGGGGGACGTTCCACCTGGCAACTCACCCAGACCAGCGAAGGTTGGGGAGGGAGAAGAGTCAAGGATAGCTAGGGCAAGATCCTGGCCTGGATGAGATGCAGCAGGAGGAGGAGGGTGGAAGAGAGAAAGGATGTGCTCTGCAAACTCCGTAGCCTCTGCAAGGTGCAAGCGGTCCTGCTCCCGGGCATAAACGAAAGAGGCAGGCTCAGGAGGGTTTTTCAGTGGAAGGGCCCGATTAAAGATAGCGCTGGGGTCAGCTGCGTTGGTTGCACTCCACTTGGCCTGCTCGTCGAGGGCAAAGTTGTAATAGCTCATGGCCTCGGGAAGGAGCAAAGAGTAGAGCTCTTTGGATCCTAAGAAAGCCCTCTTGGCCTCCTCTCTAGCCAACTGAATTAACCTTAGGCCCTCTTCGGAGCCTAAAAATTCCATCCTCCACTCTGCCTTAGCTTTGATCAAGGACTCGTCCGCCAAACTACGAGCTTCAGCTAAGGCTTCGTCCCTTGCCTCAGCGCGGGCAGTCTCGATCATCTTCGCCTGCGCTTTGCGCATCTCCTCCATTTCAGCCCTTGCTTTCTTGAGTTTCTCTCTCATCTCTCCCAGCTCTTCCAATTGCCTTTTTAGCTGCACTCCTCTCTCCTTGGCAAGAGTCCTGATGCTCTCCATTTTCAGGACGAGCTCCTTATCTCCTTAACCACATCAAACTGGATCAGCGATCTAGACATGCGAGTGGCTAGAAGGGCCTTCTTGGAGATAGCCTAAAAAAAAAAAAAAAGCCAATTGGGCTTTGATGCTTACATGGCATGATTTAATCATTTCTTATCATTTTTAATTTAAAATTTACTTTAAAAACTGATTTCTTATCATTTCAATTTAAAAATTAATTTCTTATCATTTTAAAATTAATTTAAAAATTAATATAAAAATTAATTTCTTATCATTTTTAATTTAAAAATTAATTAAAAAATTAATTTAATTTAAAAATTAATTTCTTATCATTTTAAAATTAATTTAAAAATTAATATAAAAATTAATTTATTATCATTTTTAATTAAAAATTAATTTCTTATCATTTTAAAATTAATTTAAAAATTAATTTTTAAATTAAAAATGATAAGAAATTAATTTTAAATTAAATTAACTTTTGAATTAACTTTAAAATGAGAAGAAATTAATTTTTAAATTAAATTAACTTTTTAGTTAATTTTAAAATGCATTTTAAAATTAACTAAAAAGTTAATTTAATTTAAAAATTAATTTCTTCTCATTTTAAAGTTAATTCAAAAGTTAATTTAATTTAAAATTAATTTCTTATCATTTTTAATTTAAAAATTAATTTTTAAATTAATTTTAAAATGATAAGAAATTAATTTTTAATTAAAAATGATAATAAATTAATTTTATATTAATTTTTAATTAATTTTAAAATGATAAGAAATTAATTTTTAAATTAAATTAATTTTTTAATTAATTTTTAAATTAAAAATGATAAGAAATTAATTTTTATATTAATTTTTAAATTAATTTTAAAATGATAAGAAATTAATTTTTAAATTGAAATGATAAGAAATCAGTTTTTAAAGTAAATTTTAAATTAAAAATGATAAGAAATGATTAAATCATGCCATGTAAGCATCAAAGCCCAATTGGCT
>BMAC01000551.1:507677-529076 GCA_014905375.1 Phtheirospermum japonicum
ATAAGAAATTAACTTTCAAATTAAAATTTTTTGTACCAAATTTGATAAATTTGCCAACTTAATGTATGTAGTTTGATGCTGGCCAACATCACGTACCTTTTCTGGAAAGTGGCCAACATAATGTATCAAAAATGAAATTTTCCCACCAAATGTGCAATGACTCACAGGTGAAGAATGTACAGATCTGAAAATAAACGCAATATATACAAATTAATCAAAAAAACAAAGCAAAAATAAACATAAATAAAAGAAACTCACCTTTTCCGAGCCTCCCATGGTAACGACACCGCGACAGCCTTTGTTCGAGGAGGCGAGGCGGAGATGCGAGTCGACATTTTGGAAAAACGAATGAGATGAATTGGAATTTGAGCTGTCGAGCTTGAGGAAGGATTTGCGGAGACCAGAGAACTGAGTCAATTGGGTGGTGATGGCGGCGGCCCAGCCGAGAGAAGTGGAAACAACCGCCACTGGTGAATTGTTTGTTGCGATGAAGCTGGTGTTGTTAACGATCGGATTTGATGACCGTCTGGAATCCCTCCTATTTATTAATTCTATTTATTAATTCTGTTGACACCTAGATTAGGTGTCAACTTGGTATGAATTCAATTTTTCAAGTGTCATCTTCTTAATTAATTATTGTATCAGCGTCAAACCTCGCTAATTGATCTTTTTTAAATCTTATGTGGCAAATTCATGTTAATTTGTTAATATTCTTTCCTTTTATAAAAAAAAAAAAGTATAAAATAGGGCTTTTTTTAAGGGTTTTTTTAACTCCCATTTTTTTCTCTCCCTTCTTTCTATCCGCCGTTTTTTCCCTGTCTAAACTCTCTCTCTCTCACTTATTCTTTAAACTGAAGAACATATTAGTTTTTCACGGCTTTTGCAATCGGAACAAAAAACCTACAATCGTTGCCACGGCTTTTGCATGATGTTGTTACCGACCTTTTTTAAGGTTGTCATATTTCCAACTAATCATTCCATGGTTAGTAGTTTGATATTTTTTTCTCTAGATCTGTTCTCAGAAAAAAAAAATTATTTTTATTTTTTCTTGAAAAATCTATTTTTCTGGGTTCATTTTTTAATCAATACCCTGATTTTAACAAACTACTAAAAATTGGGTTCGTTTTTTAATCATTCCATGGTTTTGTTGTTTATTTAAACCCTAAAAATTGAGCATGCTCTTTGAAAAATCTCAACGCATGAAAAATTGTTTGGTCCTCTTTATACATACAGGTTTGAGATGATGATGATGATCGGTTTCTAATGGATATTACTTAGTCCCTCACCACAAGGCAACAGTTAACATCAAAGGTGATTTTACTTTCGGTAAAACTCCAGAAATATTTGATACATGATATATAATGAAAACATCTGGAGTTAATTAATTTATCTGCTATTTTCTCTCTTTTCTTCTTTTTTATTTTTACTATTTTTTGATCCATTTTTGGCACGATGGTTTTGATAGAAATCCCAATATCATGTGTTAACTATAAAATGTGCTTAATTAGTACTAATTTAATTTCTGACAATATTTTTACTTCAGTTTCTAACATATTCGGCGCGTGAGGTAACACGCGTGCATATGTTCAAAGCCATGTGATAGGAATTGAAACCATAACGCCTTTTGTATCTGTCGATAAAGCATTGAAGCCAACTTTTTTTTTTTAAATGTGCAGAAAAAATGGTTCCCTTGATTAAAAAGTATCCTATCTGATTAGAAGTGATTAAATCATCATCTTTGTTAAACAAAATAATATACCGTTTCATCTCATTAATCGATCACAGAGTTAGCTAAAGGGTTACGGCATAATTCCACGTGGCGTTCTACGCATCACATATTTATTTCTTCCTTTGGAGCATATGATCAGTCAAATAGCATCTTCTTTGTTCTTCCAAGCACACGTTTAATAAGTATATATCTCTATATGCAAGAAAATTTTCTTTTTTCAGGTCTGATTTTGCAGTTGAGAAAGAGAGTTGATTTAGAAACACAGCAGCTTTATATTCTCGGATAAAAGAGCTCATTCTGCAAGATTAAACATGGTAGTACATCAAAACTGGTGTAAGTTTAAATATTCCAATGATTATGTTAGTTTTTGATTTCTTTTTTCTTGAGTCCTTTGAAACTTTTTATTGTATTGTAATGGTTTTCATAAAGAGATCCTATATAAAGTAGGTATAAAGTTTCACCAGAAATGTATTTAATATATTTCTTTTTGCATATTTTACATGTATGATTGAGCTTTTTTCATTGCATGTGTGTGTGTTGAGCTGATTCAATTTGTTCAAAACAGCAAAGCTGTTTAATTTCTTATATCTTTTTTTTTTCTTCAAAGTCTATTACATGAATAAAAATAGCATAAATTGCTTTCAAATTATTCTTTTTCTTAATTAAATATATGTCTCTTTAATTAAATTTTAATGTTTAAATTTTATACAATTAAATTAAGGTACATGTTTCTTGCTTATTTAGGTTGTCTATTTATATGTTGTTATGCGGTAGTTTTTACTTATGCATTAGATTAGTGCTGCTTAACATCACGATCCATGCATAAGAATCTGACCAATTAAGATTATTTTTGCAAAATTGCGATTCCGAATGAAAGATTTTGTGAAATGAAAAAATTGTATAAAACGTATAGTTTATAATGCAAATTGTAAAAACTACCTAAGTTCATATTGCATATGAATTTTCCCTAATCATGTTGAAAGTCTATATGGGTTATGATGTTAATGATTAAAACATGTGTGGAGTACATTGTTGGGATATGTTTGTTAGTGTGCCAAAAGGAGATTCTATTTTCATGAACACGATTGTTTTCTAATGTAAACGTTTTGACATATATTTTTGATATTTCAATACAATTTATATTTTGTTTGATTGTTAATTGATTCTTTTGGCATCCTGTTAATTTCAAGAGTTTGCCTTTTACAGTTTTATGTATGACTGTTAATTGATTTTTTTTGGCATCATGCTAATTTCAAGAGTTTGCCTTTTACAGTTTTATGTATAACATGATTGTTTCCTAATTTAAACTTTTATTAAATAAAAATGGTTAATTTTGGTATTTTCATACACAATTATATTTTGGTTTGATTACAGACTGTTAATTGATTCTTTTAACATCTTTCTAATTTCAAGAGTTTGCCTTTTACAGTTTTATGTATAACATGATTGTTTTCTAATTTAAACATTTTGACATATAAAAAATGTATCATTTTGATATTTCATATATAAATATGTATACAAATTAAGCAAAAAGATCTCAATACCAAAAATTAAGTAAGTTAAGAAAAAAGATCCGAATACCAAAAATAAGACCATTAATTCAAAACTCAAAATTAATTACTTTAAATACGATATATATAATAATTAATAGATTCCATCCCATATATATAATCGGGTAAAAAGGTATATAATTATTAGTGTACTTACCAAAAATACAAATATTAATTATTAGTGTTATCGTTACCAAATACTCTTTATAAAATCATAATCGGTTATAATTTTTAGTGTTTATACCAAAAATATGTATATTAATTACATTATATACCAAAAATATTAAAATTAAATACTGATTATATAATAATTAATCAAATACTTAAATCAAATCCTAATATTACACATTATACCCAACATATCACCCTACTGCATTAATTTACATATGAAATTACTTATTAGTATCTCGCATTATAATTTATGCTTTATACCAAACATAGACGTTACTTATTAGTATAATGTTATAATTTGTAAAATACTAATAAAAATATGATAATCAAATAATGATTCTCTACGGTATGGTTGTGATTAATAGTATTTATACCAAATTACTAATAAAAATATGATAATCATATATATATAAATTAATTACAAAATATAATTATCAATTTACTTCATTGATTTTTAAAAAAAAATTATATTGCTTTATAATGATTTTCATATGTTTCAATCTTAATCTATGATGAACACTACAACATAATAAACTGATACATTGATATACCACTGATTTGATTTTACAAATCATATATTTGAAGTCATTATCATATATGAGTATTATAGGTGGATTGTGTAAGATGTTTTTTTTTTTATTTTAGAAGCGATTATTACGCTGCAATGTCGATCGAGAGTGAAGAGGCGAAAATGGTTGACAAGATTCTTTATGATTGACAAGTTGAATTTCCATATAAATAATATTTTGTATGCATGTTTATTTTTTTATTTTAGGAGTCGATTGCATTACTCAAAGATATATTTGCAGTATTTCTAATCTTGATTTGAATGAATTGCATTTAAAGGAAGCATTTTGGATTAGGAGGCCGTAACAGAGAAAAATTTGAAATATTACACATCTTCTATTTATATCAAATATTTTTTTTCATTGTATTAATAATTCACTTTCTAAAGTTAATAATTATTTTTGATATATTTTACGTTTTTATACCTTTATTTAATATGCCCGCGTAAAACGCGGGTATTCGAACTAGTTTCTATTAGTTCCGCTAAACACAGGTGCAAAATGCAAGTCGAGTGAAAGCTTAAGGTTGATTTTGAAAATTGTCAAAGTAAGCTTTTTTTTTTTCTTTTTTTTTAGATTTTTTGTGATTATTCCTTTCTCTGTAAAAGGAAAAGTATAAGGAGAAAACATAAAAGAGAGATGAAGGAAGACTTATTCATCAAAAACTCCCTTTATATAGGGTATCAATTACATGTTTCCTTAATATATAAAGATAACAAATACCTAAATTGTCTTTCATCAGTTACTTATTGACGAAGGAACACTAATTGTGTTTTTCCTTCAACACTCCCCCTTATGCTAAGTCAAATGGTGAAATGGTGTTTTATTGTTGTCTCGTTAAAACCTTGTCAAGTAATAAAACCCAATGGGAAAAATAAAACTTGGTCTAAGGAAAAAGAGTACAACACACCTATGTTGAGACTCCCCCTAAAGTGTACACCTCTCTCTGATATGTACATCTATCAAGAGAAATTTGAAAGTCTCAACTTCCTCAATTTACTTGATTCTTGAGAAAGTGGATAGTTGTTGGTTGTAGAAGAGTTGTGGTGATATTACTCGTATAATATTTTCTTCAGTGATAGAGTTCAAACCAATATCATCAGATATATGAATGATCATAATATTTATCGTAGATACTCACGAACTACTACATGTATGATAATGATATCTTTACATGGATCGAATGAGTAACCAACATCAACGATACTATTTGGTGTTTCACAGTAGGAAGTGAACTCAGCATTTTCTATAAGGATTACAAGACCATCTGCAGTCCCAATTATATTTATGAATGGGAAAAATAAACTCGCGCCAATGGTTTCTTTTAGGTATCAAATTACACTTTGATTCCATTCCAGTGACATTGTGCTTTCTTGAGTTAAATCAAGATAACAATTTTGAAAAATTAATATTTGGTCAAGTGTATTAGTAATGGTACAATAATGCGCATATTGTACGTAGATAGAGAATTTCAGCTCCCACCAGTTCTTCGCCATTCCATTGACGAAATTGATACTTCCTTATATCTTCACTTTGACCAATCATAGGAGTGCTAACATATTGCACTTATCCATATTTAATTATCTGATCATCTTTTAGATATATGCAAACTGTAGAATTTAGTATTCCACAAACTCGGTTTTAGTTTAAAGCCTTAACATGATCGAGTTTTCCCATGGTTCATTATCTCAAATTAGAATCTCAAATAACTAGCGATATCTCTTATTTCATTAAAAGTGTATATTATGTTCCTTTCATCGACATATACAATTATAATCGCAAATCTGAAAATTATTTTCTTTATAAATACGCAAGGGCATAGTTTATTTTTTCCCAATCAAGTAGTCACTTAGACGGTTATGCCACATTCGTCTAGATTATTTCAATCCATAAAGTGAGTGTTTTAATTTAATTGCAAATGCACTCTGTGGCTTAGAGTCAATTGCCTCGACAATGAAAGGCCAGCAAGCACTTTCGTGTATATCTCTAAATCACGATCCGCATAGAGATATGATGTAACCACAAGTATAAGCTGCATTCTCAGTTCTTTGGAATTATAACATCTATTATAGGAGAGTACATATCCCCATAGTCAATTCCATGGCGTTGTGAGAAACTTTGTGCTTCAAGTATAGATTTGCATCTCATGGCTTTATTTTTCTCATTCGCTTTCTGACAAAACTTTTTTTATGTCCTACAGGCTTTACACTCGGTGAGGTTAGCACTACCAAACCAAATACCTGCCTTGTTGTCAGTGGATTTAGTTCTACCTGTATTGATTCTTTGCATTTAGGTTAATTTGCTCTATATTGATATTTCAATAGAGTGTGGTTCGATGCTATTGTGCTCTATGATTCTTTGAGCAACAATGCATATATCATCAATGGTGTAGAATATCTTTTCATCAACTCATATAAACTCATATTATACATTGAGATTTCTTTATTCTCTGGAATCATATTAAACTTCGGAGCGTCCTCCAGTAATGATTCATGGACATAAGTATAATCAGAGATAATCTCACGAGAGTCATTATATTCATTGATGATCAATTAAAGTTGTGCCATACATGCCCTCTTATTCCTTGGGCGAGTATTGATCGAATCAAGTGACCTCCCCCTGTACCTTTTGGGAGTCACGACCTCAATCTCACCTCCACTAAGTATGGTTGCAATGTCTTAATTTGCGACATTGTGCCCTTTATTGGGACTTTTAACCTTGCAGACACATTTGCAGCTTGTATATATATATGATCTCGTCACTTTAGAAATTGAGTCTTCTATACTTTGAAGATCAATTGTTCACTTTACTTTTCTTTCACGTTACATTGTGAAATGCGGGGATCATAATGAGACATAGGATGAAACTATTCTTGTCGTTCCATTAGAAAATACTTTTTCTTATCTCCCCCTAACTACGGGAATATTGTCTCATTAGAGTGATAAATTCGCTCATTTAGCGATAAAGAGATCGTCTGTCAAAGGTTTCAAATAGCGGATGACTATTAGAGATTCATATCCAACATAAATACTTAATCGTCTTTAGAAACCCATATGAATGCGTTGTGGGGGCGCAATAGGCACATATACTGCTTAATCAAATATGCGTAGATATGAATTATCAGGCTTATATCCAGTTACCAACTGGTACGCAAAATAACTGGTTAGCAGGGGTTCATAAACGAATAAGGAAGAGTTCCGTGCAATATTGCATAACCCTGTGCAAAGACAAACGAGTGTGCATAAATATTGTCTTAGTCACCATCTATATTCTTTGTGATGGTGTCGTCTTTGAGACCTTATTATATATGCACAGTAGGGTACAGGATCCAGTACATCGATCTTTATTAAAATGCAATAGACATCAAGTACTTTTGATGTAAACTCTCTAGCATTAAGTCCTCAATTATATTAAATGTGCTAGAAGCTTTGCAAATGCAATATTTTTATGGACAATACGTGCCGAAGCATTGACCAAAACTATACAATACTTGAATGATCCGCATTTTGAATGGTTATGTCCACATTTATTACCAATTATCAATTATAAGAATGAAATATTATACTTTTTATCTTTTTCATATGCAGGTCTCAATCATACAATTTTGCTAATGAACAAGTTTTGAAAAAATGAGTGATTTAACTTTGAGGTATGAATGTATGTAGTGCTCGTAGTACTTTAGAATGAACTGGCTGTAGTTGAACAACATTAGTTCGATACTATACTTTGCATCAAATTTCTATCTCATTTTGTGTTCCACTCAAAATGAAAGATGTCCATATTAATTTCTTATACTATGGACCAGCATATCATGACGACCAAAGAACCCATGCCAGTCGTGTCAAAATTTGAATGAGTCAATGTCCAAAAGTTCTTTGTTGGTCATATCTTATGATTCATTAATCAAAAAGTAGTAAAGTAAAATTACTATATTGACTCTAAAACCATAAATTAAAAGTATAGTTCCATTCTCATAATGTACTTCTTAGTGATAATCGTCAATATGAATATCATCAAACTTAACAAGGTTCATTCACTCTTGGTCCATAATGAGCTTTTATGACTTTAATCAATTTGCCACCAGGCCTCAAGACTTTGTCACATATAAATATCAATTAAGTGAATAATTGTCTATTCCTCGACAAATTCTCACATTCCTCCAGAGATGAATGAAATACTTTTCATTCTAATATTTTACATTATTTACTAGATATGTTACATTATATCTAATAATTTTCTCATGAACCTTGTATGTGAATATGTGGTAAATAAACTCAAGTACATTCAATGCTTTAAAATGAAATACAAAATTTACCAATAAGCCAAAAATAATTAAATCAGGCCACATCACATAAATCTAACTCAAAATAAATTTTAAGACCAAATACAATAGTCTAATGTGAATGATTGATTATACTTTCATCAATCAAAATAGAGGATATCTATTGACTAAGAAAGGTTATTGGGGGAACCTCCATGATTTCTACCATGACCAATAAATATCACGAACTCTTACATATCTTACCTTGTGGTCCATTCTTCCCACATAGATAGGGATCAACATGTCTCTTCCCCTTTCCATTGAGGTTATTTTCACTATTCAAATCGATCATGGTTAGCCTCAAGAAATTTCTTTATCCATAGCATTGGTATTATGAATAATAATGTCATGTCTCTTAACGACTCTCTATCATAATTAATATTATACAAGTGCATCGGTATGTTTGCTCAAGTGAAAAAAAAAACAGAGTGAGATTGTATCTCTTAATTTATTATTGTCATTTAAAGTGACTTTCTTTTTCACATATGGTAAGACATGTTTTTAGTCGCAACATATCAAAGTCATTAACCCTTTTTAGCAAGCAAACCAATTTCTTTTCACTAAATTCTTAGGCTTGGAAGTAGTGTTTCATAAAACTCTCAAAATATCCATTTAGAGTACATCCAGAATTTATTGATATTTTGAAACTACATATACTTCCAATATAAGATTTGGGGTCGATATGGATTCTCAAGTTCATAAGAGAATTGACTTTGACTAAGTTTGACGATTCTTTGTCAATTAAGGGTTGATGGGTGATATTATTGTGGAATTGTAGTTATTCTAGTTTCCACATCAAACGAATAATGGTAGTACTCAATTTCTTTGGAGTATATTAAACTGTATTTAGATTGAATTAGTTTAATCAATTTCTTTAGATAATGAATTTGAAGTATGTCATAATCTTTCTTTAGTATCACGTGAATATACTTTATCACAAGACTTATTTACACAATTCTTTATCATTCATGAACTCTCATTATCATGAAAATATTCAAATATACAATCAATGATACATACATTGAAAGTAGCTTACAAAATCAACTTGAAGAGAATCACCAACATACATGAATCTATCAATTCATCGAAATTCATGAAAGTAGCTTATAAAATCAACTTGAAGAGAATCACCAACATACATGAATCTATCAATTCATCGAAATTCATGATTAACTAAACATATTGGAAAAATCATGATCAATCTCTCATCTAATCGTGTAAATAACTTTATTTATGATTTCTTAGAAATCATCTAAAAGTATAAGTAATAATATATTATGTACTCTATGAATATTATTAAAGTATTGCAAAATTTCATGTTTGTTAATATTGCACATAACACCACATGCACATAATCATATGTAACATATATACATATACCTGCACAATAATACATACCATGCCATATATGCATATTGACAAATATTTATTAGATGCATTTAATAAATAATAGGGTAATTCGAGTTAGCTAGAAGGAAAGTCATGATTCTTTCCTAATTTTATTTTTAGGTTTCGGATTATACAAACCTTCAAATCCGATCTTCACCGTAAAGATTCAACCTCTATGTGTTTTGAATAATATATCCAAAATTTAGCTTCATCCAACGGTTATATTGTGCGTAAATGAATTTTTAAAATAAGCTGGGCAGACAGTTCCGAGAAACAGGATCAGGTGTAATCAAAATTCATTATTGGATTATTTAGACTTCATATTCAAATCTCCATCATTCATATTGAACCTTTATATGTTTTAAATAACATATCCACAATTTGGCTTGACTCAACGGTTCTATTGTGCGCAATCGTATTTTTAAAAATACTGCACAGAAATTCTCGAAAATAAAATCTGCTCTGTTCGAAATTCTATATATATTTCCTCGTATTTCCGAATCCAATCTACACCATTCAGAGTGTAATTCAAAAGGTCTTTAAGGTTCTTTAAATATTTGAACTCGATCCAACGGTTTAAACTAGAGAAACCAATTTTTTAAACATATAACGTAGTTAGAAACTTGACCCACAAAAATTGTGTATAGAGTATGGAGGCTTATTCTCGATCACTCTCAATAGGTTAGGGTTTCGTGCTAATAACGTGTAAAAGGAAAAGAATAAGGATAAGACATAAAAGAGAGACGAAGGAAGACGGTAGAAATTAGGATTCTCTTATTCATCAAAGACTCCCTTTATATAGGGTATCAATTACATGTTTCCATAATACATAAAGATAACAAATACCTAAATTGCCCTTCATCAGTTACTTATTGACAAAGGCACACTAATTGTGTTTTTCATTCAACATTCTCTGAATTATAAAGCAAAAAACTTTTCATCAAATTTTCTCAAAAGTGTCACAGACGTAGGGGTTCAAATGAGAATCATATCCTTATATGTGAACCTAGGGTCAATTATGAGCCTTAGATCTAATTAAATGGATGTATCAGATTTTTTGTGTATTTTCTTATTTGATTAAAAGCATTAGGATTGCATAATAAAAACACTCCTGGTGTATATAACTAAAATATCAATAAAGCATTGTGATTGTATAATAAAAGCACTACTGGTATATAATAAAAGCACTAGTTCGCAGGTTCGCATATAATGACATGGTTCCCATTTGAACCCACCCCTATATATATATATATAATATATTTTTTTTATTTATTTTTCTGGCTTAGAAAATAATGAGAATAAAAAAAAAAGAGGAAATCGGTTTGGGCGAAACCGACTGAAATATTTCAGTTCGGTTCGGCTCGGTTTTCCAAAATTTTTTGGTCGGTTCGGTCCGACCAACGACCGAATTCGGTCAATTCGGTTTTGACAATTCGGTCGACCGAACATACCGATGCACACCCCTACACAGACGAAACACTTATTATTTTCGTTACACAAAAACAAACAAAAAAAACTTTTCAACTCAAGAGACCTAAGTTTAAACTCCACATAATTTCTAACATGCTACCAAATATTTATTTTCATAAATACGCTTTAAAATAAAAGGAGGTAGTATTTGTAGGGAAACTTTCACAAAATAATAAAATTTATAAGTTGAATAGGAATATCTTCTAATACAAATTGTCAATCATTTTTACAACGTAAAAATCGAAAACGCATATATAAAACCCGAATCACGTGTAGAACACGTTTTCCTTAAAATAGATTCATTCCCTATTCCAGACGTCTATTTCCCAGGATAAGATGGGTAAACCGGATTACCTTTCATCACCGGCGAACTGATTATCATGCCTGAATCTTATCACCAAAAATGCAAGAAGCCAAAGAACTTTTGATCAATATGCAGGGATTATTCTTATGAAATATGAGGAATTATGTGGTTCGTTGTCGTTATTGTGATTGTTGTATTTTGACTACTTAAATAGCCAAGAACGTAACCTTTTAAGCTTGCACATAAAGACCCATAATGGGGGAGTTACACAATTCAATACACATTGAATTTGAGTGTTACACTCCACCACCACCTCCATTAGACTAGGAGTTACAAGACTTGATTATCCAAACACCATTTGGATAAAAGGTCTAAGAAAATAAACAATTTTCTTCATTGTTTCCTAACAATCCCCCACATGAAGAAAATTTCGACGATGGGAGTATTTGGTGATAAAATCCAACAGTTGAACCTTGCATATGATAGGTAGGTGTTACCCTTTGAACCTTCCCTTGTGAAAGTATATTTACTTTACTGGATGACCAATAGACGCGGTGTCTTTGAACTGTATTGCCGTTTGTGTAAACGACAATATAACCCACACAAGAGTCTCCCAAACATATTTCAGTTCTCATAATTATGCAAGAGGTTCTAAGAATTGAACATACGCTTGGTTCTGCAAGAGGTTCTAAGAATTGAGCCTCACACAATTCTCTTTGAAGCGGCCCCACTTCTCTCTCGCATAGGTGATTCTTTATTTTAAGTAGTCGACATTACTATGTTCGGCTCTCCGACACAAGAATCATTAAAAGCCAATGCTTATCCTCTCTCCATAAATATCACTATTTAAATTATGGATAAGGAATAATTTCCCACATAGTGATGCTACGAATCTTTATACAATTAGGTTGTTGATTAACATGCATTTGTGGTTATTTTTAGTAGTATTTTAGTATCTTTTTATTAGTGTTTTTGGTATAAGTTGGACCATTTAAGCTTAATTTCGTATATTTAGACTTCCAACTTGTTTTCCTTGTTTTGATCTAATTGATGCAAAATAAGTGATTATTTTATGTTTTTCACTTTACAGCTAAGTAACCGGGAGAGCTCAGCGCGTTGGAGATAAAGTACAATAACCGAGAGATGAGAATCGAGCTTTCCGGTGAAAAGTAGCAAGTTTTTAGAGTTAATGGTTGCCCTTAACGGTTACCTCACAACCATTAGCCACAACCGTTAGTAGCAGGCCCGAAAGACAAAAGGAGCGGTTAACGATTGCTGCTAACGGTTGCTATAACCGTTAGCAGATAACCGTTAGCGGGGCCCAGGAGCAGCAGACAGGCTTGCGGCCCAAGTCTCGGAAAAGTCTATAAATACCTTCATTAATCCGAATTCCGAGTATATGTCTGTGTGCATGTGCTAACCCTAAAAATACAGCATAATCCTAGGGTTTTTGGAGACGGAAAAACGCAGAGATCGAAGAGCAACCAAGAATCGACGACGACTAGTTCTCGAAGCCGTTCAACGACGATTCATCCATAGAAGTCCAGTTCGCTGCGTTCACTCTTCGGAATAGCCGAAGATATTTCACTTTCCAGTAGTTAAAACGAGTACTCTGAACTTTTACTTAGTTTTCTTAGTTTTAATCATTAGTTCTCAAGTTTGCGAATGTTGGTTAGTTTATGTTCGTATTGTTTGAATGCGTTTCTGGATTCGCTGAATATTTTAGTTATTTAATCTTAGTTAATCTTCAGTTTTACATGCTTATTGTTGGAAGTTTAATGTTTTGTTGGTTGGAGATTAGTTCATGCATGCAGTTCATGTTAGTTCCTGTTAACTGTTACTGTTAATCGTTGGTGTAACAGTTAACAGCAACCCTTAGCAGTTTCTAGTTGGTTTAGATTTATTTGTTAATCGAATTCGTTTTATGCATGCTGTTTGGGATTTTTAGTTATGATTTAGTTTCTGAAAGTTATTTCTTAGATACTTTAAATTATTAATTAGTTTTGATTAGTGATTAGTTAATTAATTAGTTTAATTATTTTAAGTTTAGATAATTTAAATTAGTTTTTATCTTAAGTCTTGTTATTTAAATTCGTAGATAATAATTATCATCAAACCCCCCCCCCCCCCCCCCCCCAATTTGTATGCGTAATTGTGTTGAACAAACTATTCAAGATTCCGATTGTATGTTCCTCGAGAGACGACTCGAGTCAAGTTGCCAAACTACGCGCGACCCCGTTCTCTTGCGGGCAAGCTATTGATCTTTTGACAAATTTTCATAAGTAGGCAACCAAAAATCTTGAATCAAAATTTTGGCGCCGTTACCGGGGAACATAGCAAAGGTTTCAAAAATATGTTTGTTCGTTTTTATTTTCTTTTTAACCGTCTATTTGTATAAATATTTTCTCTAGTCGATACGTTTGACTTGCTGATTGAGTGTATGCAAGGTCGTAGATCACTTAGACTCGAACTTGCACCATTTATCGACAATGTTCATCGTTCCAATCGAGCAAGACCACCTCACGTATCCGAAAGCGAATCGTCTTCCACAACCGATTTAATTTGTGATCCAATTCCCGAAGCGATGCTGCGACTGGATAACCCTCCCCACAACAACGAGGATGATCAACCACCGAGGAACCCACCTATGCGACAAAGAAATGACTACGAAAGTGAACCGATTCGTCCCGACGGACCGGTGCAGCCTCGAGAGTATTGGGAGAATGTTCAGCGTAATGTGATGGACCAAAATGAAGAACGAGGAAGAGGAAATAGAAATCGAAACCACTACATTCCGGACGACTATTACGAAAGATCTTACCATGGATACTAGCGTGTTAATGATTGGCTTGCGAATGACAACATGATGAGAGGAACGAGTACGAAAGGAATTACGCGAGGCCGGTTAATCAAGAAAGACAGGGAGCACGCGAGCCAAGACAAAGAGAGTTTACAACTTCTCAAGTGGGTCCCTACAGTTCCGCCATTATGTTAAGAAGGACTGCTAGAGACTTCGAGTTGAAACCTCATATAATCAGCAACCTCCCGACATTTCATGGCCTCGCCAACGAAGATCCATTGACTTTCCTAAAGGAATTCTATGCCGAAGTGAGTAGGATCCCGTCTCCGGGACTTCATCACGAGGACCTTCAAATGGTGTGCTTTCCTAGCTGCATGAAGGACAAAGCCAAATCTTGGATACTTTCACTAGAACCGAGGTCTCTGGTCGACTGGCCCATGGTTAGCGACAAATTCATTAATCAGTATGACTCAGCTCAGACGACGGGCCACATAAGGAGACAAATAGCCAATTTTGTCCAGCAAGACGGGGAGTTGTTTCACGAAGCGTGGGAACATTTCAAATCTCTATTACAATCTTGCCCACATCATCACAACTCCCCAGGAATGGTGAACCAACTCTTCTACGAAGGACTTCTGGATTCTTAAAAAAATAACGTAGAAGTAGCTGCTGGAGGAGATTTTGGGCACCTTACAGCAACGAAAGCCAAGCAACTGTTTGAGAGGATGAGCGAGAAGTCGAGGCAAACAAGCTCTCGACCACGGAAGAGACGTGATTTGTACTTTTTTGTACACCTTTTTGTTACCATTTTGTGTCGCATTCGCGTGTGTTTTGCTTACATTTACGGGTTTTATGAGTCATTTTGGTCTACTTTGTTAGTTTTAGGTTTTTATAGCCTTTGTGCGGTTTTTAGTCATTTTTCGTGCATTTTTACTCTTTTTCGTATTTTTGGCCGTAGGATAACCAAGGGGTCCCGCACACGCTCGGAGCATCCCATTCGACTCGGATTGGAACGGGCAAAGCAAGAAAACACAGCTTGAATGAGGAGCGACAACCGGTAGACGTTTAGAGCGAAACGAGAAAACTGAGCCGGAGCAGCCTAACTAGTCAATCGACTGACCACCAGTCGATCGACTGGCAGTCGATTGACAGGTGGGTCGACTGGAAGGGTGAAATCGACTGAAATCCAGTGAGTTTGGGAATTTTGGGCGAAGCAGTCGATCGACTGCTCCTCATTCGATCGACTGAGACGCAGTCCAGCTCGTGATTTTGGTCCATTTTGATATTTTTGCCCCTGCGTTTTTGTATATATAGGACCAGCTCTCAACCTTATCCAAAAAAAACAACCACCCTTCCTTGGTGGAATTTGGGGCTTGCTCCATTTCCTCCAAGCCTTTACTCTTGCTTTTCAAAACCCTAGCTTATAAACCCTAGTTTAATATAGTTTTAGGTAGCTTAGTAGTTAATCTAGTTTAGCTTAGTTGGTTAGTTTTTAGTTAGTTGTTTTTGAAGCAATTGTTGGAGTGAGTGACACCTCCTTCATTTGTGGTGCTTGTAGTTTGAAGATTTGAAGCTTTWGAGTTCAATGCAATTGGTAGTTTTCTTTCCATTGTTCYTCAATTTCTCATTTCTAGATTTTAGTTTGTTCATGTTCTTGCAAAAACTCCATTAATGCTCTTTTCAAGTTTTTTTTACCTCTTTTAGTTAGACAAACTTTTAGCTCTTGCAAGATGTATGAGTTTTTCTTCTTTGGTAATTTTTTTTGTTCAATTTAAAAGCCTTTGACTTTTCTCAAATTCAAATGATTTGATTTTCCCTCCATGAACTCTCTTTTAATTGTAAGCTTTTCTTGATGCAATTAGTTTAGAAATTAGGGGTTTAGGGTCAAGGTTCGTTTAGAACCATTAGTCGGAGATTGTCGAGAATTGGGATTGACGACCCCAACACTTGGTCGACAATTTGGGATTGACAACCCCGAATCGTGGATTAAGTGCTCAGCGAAAACTGATTAATCGTGGAGACGAGTCGAATACCATAAACCCTCATTTTCATTATTTTCATTAAAGTCTTATTTTAAATTCAAAACTCAAACCAAACCAATGATTAATGCTTTCTTAGATTAGATTAGTTTAATTAAGAATAACAAGAGATTAATTAAAAATATTTAACGCTGATTATATCTATCCTTGAGAGACACGACTCGG
Source organism: Phtheirospermum japonicum (assembly GCA_014905375.1). Lineage (NCBI taxonomy): Eukaryota > Viridiplantae > Streptophyta > Magnoliopsida > Lamiales > Orobanchaceae > Phtheirospermum > Phtheirospermum japonicum. The sequence continues at coordinate 524,182 of BMAC01000551.1, forward strand.
GAAAAGCTTACCGCTCTACAATTGACTTCGTACTATTGCGGAAAAGATTTCTTAGAGTGCTAAGAATTCTTCGATCAAATTTTGGCGCCGTTGCCGGTGATAGATTAAGGCTAATGGTGTTTTTAATTATTTCTCATGTTATCTTAGTTAGTAGTTAGTTTAGATTTTTATTTTACTTTCGATGCTCGTAATCCTTTGTTGAGTGTTGCGTTTGCAAGGTACTCATTCGGGGAGCCCGATGCCGCCCGCCTACACTCACGACGATCGAAGGATGCCTCCGCCGCTCGATTGATCTGGCCGAAGATGGCGAATTACCGAGCTAGTTTGCCATACAAGGACCCTTATATCCAAACTCCCAAATATCCAAACCCTTACATCCAAACTCCCAAGTATCTAAATCCGTACACCACTCCCCCAAGCTATCGGGTCCCCTCAACTTATGATGACCCGTACGCTTCGATCGGTGAAGAATGGGCCCCCTCTTTTGATTATTCCGGCCTAAACCCTCCATATTCTCCCCTAATTTCATATCCCCATAACCCGAGCATGGATCCATATGCACCGACTTGTGGTCATTATGATCCGGATTTTGATGATCCATATGCTCGACTCACCTCGCCTTCTTCTTACCCGAGCTTTGACTCGTATGCTCCCCAAATTCTTGATTCATATTCTTGGAGCTACGACTTTTACGACCTACCCACCTTGAGTTCGTATACTTCGAACGACGACCCATACATCTCACTTCTTCAAGATTCGTCTATGACCCAACTCCCGAACTTCGAGCCTCTCTCATCCGAGCTCGTGGAGGTGATTCGACAATTGAATGAATGCCTTGCTCGCATGGAGACTCAAGTAGAGCAAATTTCCAACGAAGTGGATGAGCTTAAGAGACCGTGTCTTGACGAGATGCCCATCTTTGACGTGGTGGATCCCACTTTGGTTTATGGCAATTCGATCTTTGACGGTCTTGTGAAAGAGGGGTGCAAGGAGTTGGAGTTAGAGGGTGAGGAGAACGGGTCGGAAGTCAGCGTAATCCCTCTCATGTTTTGTGAAGAAGATGTAGAGGAACGAGAGGGGGGGTTATTTTTGGGGTCTCCAACGGCACTTGGAATGTCGAGCCTACTTACTTTTGGAGAGGATGAGGAAGTTGTTCCGGTTTTGGAGGATGTGGAGTTAATCGAGCCTCTTTCGCCGCCACCCGATGCTTTGTTGCTACTTGACCAAGTGGAGGTGGAAGAGGTAGTGGGGGATGTGTTGGATCCAACTCTCTCGTGCCCGACTACGACTACTTCTAAAGTCAAGAGAGAGGAGATGATGGCCGGTGAGACGAAGGAGTACGTCGACCCATTTTGGGACGATCACGTTTGGGTGGTCGACTACTCCCTCTTCTGGCCCCCGAAGTAAGCCCGCTCTTTTGTTTCTTTGACCTTCCGGCTTGCCCGACGTGCCCGCCTTGGTGATTATTATCACCCTGTGTGTCTACTCGAGAACACCAAGGCGTGGCACGATCGCCACCTCTTCTTGGATCCCGGATAGCGTTCATTGTATAAACCGTCGAGTTATAGACGTTAAAGTAGCACTTATTGGGAGGCAACCCAATTTAAAAAAAAAAAGAAAAAAGAGAGAAAATCCAAAAAAAAAGAAGAAATTCAAAATAAAAATAAAACTAATAATAATAGAAAATTTTTTTAAAAAAAATATATTCGATTTGTTTTTGCAACCCCTCGTTTGTTAATTTCTTATAGATTGCTTGTCTCGACTCCCAGAGAGGACTTATGCACGACCACGTCACCACAAGCTCGGAGATAAGGGCGTTCTCTTTTCCCGACACTTTTTACCGCTTTATTTAGCTTAATTTGCAATGAGGACATTGCTAGGTTTTAAGTGTGGGGTGGTTAGAGTTTGTCTTAGGTTTTTAAATTGTTTGCATGTTTGCTTGTGCTAATTTGAGTAACGTGTGTGTTATTTTTGCTTGGATCCTTGGCGAAGTGACGCGGTTTTGATGATTTAGTTAGGGAGTTTAGATTTTCGATCGGATGTAGTGTACTTAAGTGGCTTAACTCGTTGGGAACTTTGTTCGCCTTTAGCTTCGTGCTATCCTTGAGCTCATATTGAACTAGTGCCTCAACTAGCCTTGTCGTCGAACACTCTCTATAGGATTTTTGTTTTGTGTTTTGGAGTCGTCAATTGCTCCATGTGCTCGATCGAAAACATTATAAGTTGCTAGTAGCAACGAGTGGTCGGAGCCGTTGATTTCTCTTTGTATATATCTTGTATTTAAGTACCTTATTTCCTTGGGTACCAAAAAAAAAGAAAAAAAATTCCGAAAAAAAAAGAAAAAGAAAAAAAAAATGATGATGAATAAAACAAGGATAAGTTATAAATCCTTGTAGTTATTAAGTAATAAAATGTGCAACTCTTGTACGTTTCCTCTTTCTCCTTATTTTTAGATTTTGTTTGTTAAAGAGAGTTGTAGACGATCAAGGCTAGTAGGGAGCCGATTAATGGTTCGACCGTGGATAGACCTTAGCCGGGGCAAGGACGAAGGGACCGACTTGGAGAGTTACCTAGTACTTTTAGGTTTCGGGAGTCAATCTAAAATTTCTTTGTCAAGACATCTTTGTCGTCCTTTTAGCCGAGCTAACGAGCATTTTAGCATACAACGCCTCAAATTAGGTTTTTGTGCATTAGATTAGGATCACCCGGGGATAGTTTTGTAATTCTAGATTAATATTGCTTGAGGGCAAGCAATCATTCTAAGTGTGGGGTGGTTGATTTGTACTTTTTTTGTACACCTTTTTATTACCGTTTTGTGTCGCATTCGCGTGTGTTTTGCTTTCATTTACGGCCCAACACTTGATCGACAATTTGGGATTGACAACCCCGAATCGTGGATTAAGTGCTCGGCGAAAACCGATTAATCGTGGAGACGAACCGAACACCCTAAACCCTCATTTTTCATTATTTTCATTAAAGTCTTATTTTAAATTCAAAACTCAAACCAAACCAATGACTTAATGCTTTCTTAGATTAGATTAGTTTAATTAAGATTAACAAGAGATTAACTAAAAACACTGACCGCCGATTATATCTATCCTCGAGAGACACGACTCGGGAAAAGCTTACCGCTCTACAATCGACTCCGTACTATTGCGGAGAAGATTTCTTAGAGTGCTAAGAATTCTTCGATCAAATTTTGGCGCCGTTGCCGGTGATAGATTAAGGCTAATGGTGTTTTTAATTATTTCTCTTGTTATCTTAGTTAGTTAGTTAGTTTAGATTTTTATTTTACTTTCGATGCTCGTAATCCTTTGTTGAGTGTTGTGTTTGCAAGGTACTCATTCGGGGAGCCCGATGCCGCCCGCCTACACTCACGACGATCAAAGGATGCCTCCGCCGCTCGATTGATCCGGCCGAGGATGGCAAACTACCGAGCTAGTTTTGCCATACGACGACCCTTATATCCAAACTCCCAAATATCCAAACCCTTACATCCTTTTAATTGTAAGCTTTTCTTGATGCAATTAGTTTAGAAATTAGGGGTTTAGGGTCAAGGTTCGTTTAGAGCCATTAGTCGGAGCTTGTCGAGAATTGAGATTGACGACTCCTGACCGCTCGTCGTTGAAGCGTCAAAAATATTATTTATAAAAGTCCTCGACTTTCCTCTACTAACTAGTAGCAGCGGCAAGCAAGGGTCGATCCCACGAGGAGTGTGGATTAATTTGTGATTATTCGTATGTAATTAAACTAAGAAAACGGGGTTAAAGAATATTAACTAATCTAAGAAAACGAAATAATTAAAGAAAACAATTAAACGAAACAAATAAGAAAATAACAAATAATAATAAATAACTTTCCAGTCCTAGTTCGGTTTCCACCCTCGTTCAATTCATTTAACCAATTGCAATATAAAATCCACTCATCATATGAAACTAAAAACCCTAAGTAACAATAAGCTCTGCTACTCGAATTTGCCCTTACCGTGTATTTAATTAAAACAAGCTCTTTAATTAACTCTAATTAATGAACAACCTAGAATAAGCTCTCTTGATTTAATCCACCAACATCATTAAGAATCAGGCAAATAGGTTAATCTAAGCAATAAACTCATAAGCTCGGTCTATTTAACTTATGTTGTGTTATCCCTAATGATACGAGACCATTAGTTGCTTCATAGAAATCGAAAATACGACAATTACACGGGAAGCAGTCCTCTTTCCAAATCAAGTATTCAGCAATCATGTCATGAAATAAGCAATCATGATATGTAAACAAGATAACACGAGCAATCTCATATGAAGAACGAAAGAAATACGCATAAATTAATTAAAATATAATCTCACGAGGGTTTCAACATCCCTAGGACTAGATAAAGAAATCACTCTCTAATGGAGTTCATGAAATAAAAGAAGAAAAATAAATAGAAGAAGCATAATTCTAAGATAAGAAGGATAAGAAAGCTTAGATCTTGAATCTTGAGTCTTCAATCTTCAAGCTCTTGATGGTTGGGTGTTTTGGGCTCCTTTTGGTGTCTTGGAACCCTAGGATTAATGTACAAGACRTTTTTGGTGTTARAGRGAGGTATTTATAGGTTTAGATGTCTTGGAGAACAAGTTCCCTTGCTAAAATAGGATTTCCGCCCCTTCTATGTCGGTTCTGCACTTTCTATACCGGTTTCCTAGCAGAAATAGGACTCCCAGCGTCAGGCTGGGCGGGCGCGTGCGGCATGGKCGAGTCAKGGTCGGCAGCGTCGACGCATTCGGTGCGCTCGCKTCGATTWACGTCAGTTCCGCGTCGACTGACGCGACAGAGAGCTCTGTAGGCAGGTACATCGAACGACATCAGTTATTGTAGGCAGCAGTCAGCGGCACTTCTATAACGGTTGATCCCAG
>BMAC01000551.1:547875-569328 GCA_014905375.1 Phtheirospermum japonicum
CAGAGAGAAGAAGAGAGAAGAGAAGAGAAGAGAAGAGAAGAGAGAAGAGAGAGAAGAGAACGGTTCAAGCCCCAGCCCACCAGCCGTCTGTCGCCTGCGCCGTCGCCGTGCCGTCGCCGTGCCGCGCCACTCCGCTCCGGTCCAGCCCAGCCGCCCGCGCCACTCCGCTCCGGTCCAGCCCAGCCGCCCGTCCCAGCCCAGCCGCCCGCCACCGCGTCCAGCCGCCGCCCCAGCCCCTGCTGTTCCAGCCCCAGCCGTCGCCACCCGCCGCTCGCCGCCCGTCGCCGCCCATCCGCAGCCCCAATGTAAGTTTTTTTTATTTTTTTTTCATTTTTTTATATTATTTTTATGTATTAATTTTGTTTTTAATTTGTAATTATAGATCAATTTAGGGTTTTAATTTAGGTTTTATGGTTAATTTTAGAATTAGGGTTCAATTTAGGGTTAGTTTTAGAAATAACTTTAGGGTTAATTTATAATTAGGGTTAGTTTTAGGATTAGTTTTAATTAGGTTCAATTTAGTAACAATTACATAATTAGGGTTCAAATTTTTTTTTGTAATTATGGATCACTTTTTTTATGTAATTATGGTGGAAAGTGTAGGTTTCATTCAAAACAAATGTTTGGAAGATTTTGAGTTTGACGCCTTTTTTTTTTGTTGTCGTTGTTGTAATTGGAAATTGTGTTTTGTTAATGTGTGTCGCTATTTTGTTATGAAGATTCTTAGTCAAAATAATATGGGATACTTACAATATTTAACACAATTCAATTTTTCAAAAAAAATCATGGAGTGTAATTGTAAAAACATTTGATAACTTCATCAATTTTCGTTAGCATGACGTTTGATTCAAAATATAAAATAAATATAATATCGAGAATCGTTTTATAATATTCAAAGTTAGTTGATTTATTTGTAAATTGGCCAAATTTCAATGGTAGTTTTTGCAATCATTACAAAATGATACTATCAAGTCTTTTTTTTCAAAAGAGAGAAAGGAGGGAATCAAAACCCAACCCTAATAAAAGGTACACAACATAAAAAATCAAAAAAAAAAAAAAAAAACAACAATAATTACAAGAGCATTTAGGTGCAAACAAGTCTAAGAAAATTGGCTATTAACATGGCACCATTGCAAAATCCTCAACATCAATTCTGGAAAGAGTGATCCATAATCAAGGCGACGGGCGGCACGGCGACAGACGGCTGGTGGGCTGGGGCTTGAACCGTTCTCTTCTCTCTCTTCTCTCTTCTCTTCTCTTCTCTTCTCTTCTCTCTTCTTCTCTCTGAATACAGACGCGCAGCGGCGCAATTTTTAGGGTTAAATTCCTGACGGACAATGGCCGTCAGGACTAGCGGGCCTTTATTTTTTTTTATTAAAAATAGTATCCTGACGGCCATGACCGTCAGGACTAGCGGGCCTTTATTTTTTTTTATTAAAAATAGTATCCTGACGGCCATGACCGTCAGGAGTAGCGAAATTATTTTTTTTTAATTAAAAATTATATCCTAGCGGCCTCGACCGTCAGGATCCTGACGGCCAAACCCGTCAGCGACGCCAATTTTATATACTGACGGGTATGGCCGTCAGTATAATTAAGCGGGATAAACTCCCGCTTTTTCTCTGGCGGATTACCGGCGGTCTATAATGCTGACGGCCAAAGCCGTCAGCATATCCGCCAGCAAAGTCGTCCGTCAGCAAGGCCGCCAGAAATGCTGGCGGCTTTTTGGCCGTCAGTAAATCCGCCAGGACTGCCGGATTTTTTTGTAGTGTTTGGAGCAAGCTAGAGAAGTCCATGAGAGGATGGGTCTGTTATACACGAGCGTCGAGGCTCACGGGAGCATGCTAACTTCGCTAACGGCCGATTTTGCGCAGTTTCGGTTAGATGGACAGAACGGTCCAGCGCCAGCACCGCCTGCTGACTTGATGGATTTTATGCCTTTTCAGGGTCCGCATGACCATATGCCTCCGAATGCTTGATGTATTTTCTATTTTATTTTTATTAGTTGACTTATATTTTACTTTGACGTTTTTATGTTATGTTATTTGTTTTCTTGTTAGATATGTTTTTCTTTATTTTCTTGTGTTAATTTTTGTTCAATATCACGACGATCTCAAACGGCGAGCTGATGTACGAATTCAAAGTGACGCGACTCGACCCAATTACTTTTTCAGGGACGTTTTCTTTACCTCTCCTTACTTTAATTTTTATTTATGGCAACCAGGAGTTTGCTACCTTTTTCTAGAGGGGGGGTGGGGTTGAGTGATTTGATATTCTTGTTACTATTACATGTTTGAATTCGTGATTTGTCACTTGAAATTATTTGAACGTGATTATGTGTGATTAATTGGCTATTTTCGCGCTGAATTTTGTTTGTATGGCTTGCCTGCCGAAGTTAACTATGTTTGATTTGATGTTCTTGTCTTTAAGCGTGTATAAGTGCATAAATTTTTCAAAAATTATTATTATATATTGTAAAATGGCACTTGGACGCAATTGATTTCGCAAAACCTTAAAAGCAGCATCAATTCAAAACTTTTTCATGCAAAAAAGCCTGTGAGTAGCCTAAGTGATTATCATCATTGCATGTACTTAATTGAGTTTTTGATTTGATATCTCTTTGAAACCGCTGTGTGTATTTGACTTTGAAACTGAGGTTAAGGCACAAAAAAAACCCTATTCCGGCCATATCCATATATTTTAGCCACTATAAATTCTGAATGAGCCAATCATAGCCAAATAATCCATTTCCATTAGCCATGAGTGGTTTTAGAGTCAACTCCTACCGACCCATTAAAAGCGTGGGGTAGGAGTTAGTTATCTTTATTGGTTAGTTGTATTTTGGAAATTTTATCAGGGATTTATGAAATGTAAAGGATCACCATCCTTCAATAAAAAAATATAATAATAATAATAATAATAATAAAAATGAATGAAGGATGGTGAATCATGTCGAGTTGTTGCCTATGTTTATAAAGGCTTGGGTTTATTGTTTATTTATTTTCTCAAAGCCTAATGTTTAAGAGGCACGAGTTGTGTTTGAAAGAAGAAGCAAATCTTGAGCTTCAATTTTAGTTAAGTGGTTCGAGCTACAAGTCGGTTTTAGAGTTACGAGTTGAGAAATAGCCTGTGTTTAAAGGCTACGTTATGAGTGTTTAGTGAGGTTTTTATTTTTGAACGAGGTGAAGCGCACTACTTCGTGATTAGATTAAGTTGAGTGAATTTAGCCACACGACTTATATATTCCATACTCGTCCAAAGAGCCTTACATTATAACCCGTAAAGTCCTTTTCCGATTCTTAGTTTTGACAGCACACTTAATTTGCGATTGAAAAGAGATTGATTTTCTATGCTTATTTATTGTGCATGTATTTGAATGATTTGAGTGTATACACGTCCTATGCAGCAACTGCTTGAGTGCTTTGAGTGATCACCCCTATATATATATTTCCCTTTGAGAGGACGCGTGAATTTATTTTTGAAGCGATAATGTAATAAGGGTGGAGTGTTTGACGTTGCGAGACAAGTGCCTATATTTTCAAAATTATATATGTAGCATAACACGACTCATCGCCTGAGCTAATTTTCTTTCAAGTTATACTTTGAAAATAACATCTGTTCGAGGACGAACAACAAATAAAGCGTGGGGTAGTTGATTAACATGCATTTGTGGTTTTTTTTAGTAGTATTTTAGTATCTTTTTATTAGTGTTTTTGGTATAAGTTGGACCATTTATGCTTAATTTCGTATATTTAGATTTCTGACTTGTTTTACCGTTTTTTGATCTAAATGATGCAAAATAAGTGATTATTTGATGTTTTTCACTTTACAGTTAAGTAACCGGGAGAGCTCAGCTCATTGGAGATAAGTACAATAACCGAGAGATGAGAATCGAGCTTTCCGGCGAAAAGTAGCAAGTTTTTGGAGTTAATGGTTGCCCTTAACGGTTACCTCAAAACCATTAGCCACAACCGTTAGTAGCAGGCCCGAAAGACGAAAGGAGCGGTTAACGGTTGCTGCTAACAGTTGCTATAATCGTTAGCAGGTAACCGTTAGCGGGGCCTAGGAGCAGCAGACAGGCTTGCGGCCCAAGTCTCGGAAAAGTCTATAAATACCTTCATTAATCCGAATTCTGAGTATCTATGTGCATGTGCTAACCCTAAAAATACAGCATAATCCTAGGGTTTTTGGAGACGGAAAAACGCAGAGATCGAAGAGCAACCAAGAATCGACGACGACTAGTTCTCGAAGCCGTTCGACGACGATTCATCCATAGAAGTCCAGTTCGCTGCGTTCACTCTTTGGAATAGCCGAAGATATTTCACTTTCCAGTAGTTAAACGAGTACTCTGAACTTTTACTTAGTTTTCTTAGTTTTAATCATTAGTTCTCAAGTTTGCGAATGTTGGTTATTTCTGTTCGTATTGTTTGATTGCGTTTCTGAATTCGCTGAATATCTTAGTTATTTAATCTTAGTTAATCTTCAGTTTTACATGCTTATTGTTGGAAGTTTAATATTCTGTTTGTTGGAGATTAGTTCATGTATGCAGTTCACGTTAGTTCCCATTAACCGTTACTGTTAACCGTTGGTGTAACAGTTAACAACAACCTTTAACAGCAACCCTTAGCAGTTCTAGTTGGTTTAGATTTATCTGTTAATCGAATTCGTTTTATACATGTTGTTTGGGATTCTTAGTTTTGATTTAGTTTCTGAAAGTTATTTCTTAGATACTTTAAATTATTAATTAGTTTTGATTAGTAATTAGTTAATTAATTAGTTTAATTATTTTAAGTTTAGATAATTTAAATTAGTTTTTATCTTAAGTCTTGTTATTTAAATTCGTAGATAATGTTTATCATCAAACCCCCCCACCCACCCACCCACCCCCAATTTGTGTTGAACAAACTATTCAAGATTCCAATTGTATGTTCCTCGAGAGACGACTGGAGTCAAGTTGCCAAACTACGCGCGGCCCCGTTCTCTTGTGGGCAAGCTATTGATCTTTTGATAAATTTTCATAAGTAGGCAACCAAAAAGTTTGAATCAGTTGTCCATTTTGGACATAAATCTTTGGATCTCCAGTCAATTAGGTTGGTTTTTCCATTGTATATCAACTCATTTTTCAGAGGCTTAAGTCACATTTCTCTTTATGACTTTACAACTACCTCTCAATTTAGTTATTCTTTGACTTACGTAGTCAACAATGATAAATTTAATAGAGAGTAGTTGTCTAAATGTGATCAAGGGCTTCTCATTACTTATAATTTTCCCTTATAAGTATAAACCTTGAAATCAAACATTTTGACTTCTTGTGTGTAAGTATTGCAATCTTAACAAAACACCACCCACCCCCCCCCCCCCCCACATTTCCACCATATATTTTAATTACACTCATAAGTGAATTAAATAATGTGGTTCACTATTTCTCGATAGTTTCAACACAAGTCTCACACTTGTCTTCGTGAAATGTTAATATATAATTCTAGTTAATTAATCTCCATGGAGTATTATAATTAACAAGTTCCAAATAAGTTAGTCGAACAATTTATTGATTTATTAAATTTTGGTTCAACAACCATTACAAAGAGTTTAAACGGTCAAACTCTTTCGTTTCAACATTCCAATAAAACATCATACTCATGACACAATTTCTAAACAAGAAATTAACATCTCATATGCATCCAAATTTCATCATATCCTTCCTCATATAACTTAGAGGATCATATGTCAATAACCATGCTTAGGTTTAATATGGTCAATTAAAATAGCATATTTCAATACCACTATTTGAAATCATTGAACTTTTCCAATTAAGCACATAGGTCCAATAATTATGATATCCGTAATCCTCATTTGACTTTTCGAGTTTTACTTGAATTTAGCAAATTCAATACTCGTCTTGTCTTATGAGATCATCTATTTTTAGTTAACTCTCTTACATCACTATCCACTTTATTTGACCAACAAAGTCACGCTTTTCTCAATCGAAAATGTATAATGATTTGAGAATTTTAACAATTAAATTTCAAGATCCAAATCACATACTAAATCAAAATTTTATGCACATTAGACTTTATAAATTTTACCCAAACACATGAGTTCAAATTTACAAATATTTTTAATAAATTTCAAGACCTAAATAACAAATTAGGCCCAAATTTATTATCTAACCCAAGGCTAAACTTGAGTTAATTTTTAAGCCCAACAATTAAGACCCATAACCAGGCCCAACACAAGCCCTTTTTATTATCCAGACCAAGGCATAACTATGCTAATCTAATTGGCCCAAATACAAGCCTTAGGTTTTTGTCATCCAACCCAAATAGTATTTAAAACTTGGCCCAACATAGAATCCTAGCATTTGCTTTCTTCTTCACAGAATCAGCCGCCTCCTGCAGCAAAGCAAATAGCTTCACCACCACCTTCCAAATAGCCGCAACACTACAAGACGAGCCGGTGATTTGCACTAGCCCCCACCTTGAGCGTGTCCGCGTTCTACTCAACTGAGGCGACGTGCGGCCGCCACCTAGCTCACCGGCTCATCCAGATCGGCGTCAACCACGAGTTCGCCGTATACTGGAGCTCCGAACATCAGCAACAGAGGACTGACGTCTTCACCGTCGCCGTCACGAAGATCGTATTACCTCAAGTTTTGTGTGGCGGCGCCAAATCCGATGATTAGGATGACTTTGAATAACTCGTCCCTTGTAGACTAGTTGGCTGGCCGCCGATTCGCCATCGTGTTCACATGGACACAGCCTTCGCCGCCAGTAACGGCGACTCACCGCCATGGCCAACTAGTCACACATCCTTCGCCTGTCAGCAAACCAGTCGCAATGGCGTCGACCGTCCTCTCGCCCCGACACCCATGGCCGGCATTCGACACTTAACATCAACAACTACAACGGCTTCATCCCGTCGCGGACGAGATTGAACGCTACCCCGAATAGTCGCAGCCATCGTCGGTAGTTATCATAGTCGGAGAACAGCCACCATTGGTGTCTTCGCCGTGACCGGACTGTCGCACATGACTAAGTCCATCACCATCCATTACCACTAAACCTTTTTTCTACGAGCGATGTTTTGATGGTATGGATTTATCAATTGTGTTTTTCACATTTTATTTTGTCGAATGTCAGCACAAATATTTCAGTCCATGGTTAATGAACCACCTCTGGATTTCTTTCGAATTGTCCAGTTTCACCGATTTGCAATCTCGATGGTCTTTTAATAGAATTCATGTCAACAGTGATGTTGAACTATTCTTGTACATGAAATTATGAAAAAATTAGTTGTAATTTGTCTCGGCAGACTCTGTACAACAACACATCGATTCATAATTTATAGAATTTGTATTAGAAAATAAAGAACCTGTTTTAAGATTGGAGGGAAACTTTCACAAAATAATATTATTTATAAATCGAATAGGAATATCTTCTGATACAAATCGTCAATCATTTTTACAATGTAAATATCGAAATATGGGGGAGTTACACAATTCAATACACATTGAATTTGAGTGTTATACTCCACCACCACCTCCTTTAGACTAGGAGTTACAAGACTTGATTATCCAAATACCATTTGGATAAAAGGTCTAAGAAATAAATAATTTTCTTCATTATTTCCCAACAGTATTATGGCAATCGGAAACTATCTGAATGCCATAGAGAACGATAACGCCAATCCCAAGCAGAGAGTGTAAACTATGTAAATTGGCAATGTTGCTCTCATTGTGAAACTTGAAGACCATGTACACTGTGATTATGCAGAGGATAAGAGCAATCGCATGGAGTACGAGATGAATGAGTTTCTTTCTCAGGCTTCTTTAGTGGCAGGCATTTGTAACTAATGATGGCTGCACTTGGAAAGAAACAAAAGAGAATATAAATCTGAAGATTTTATAAAATTCATATTATTAAGTGATTAAATCCTAAGAAGAACCAATTTACCATCGCCTCCATGTACAATCAACCCGATAACCATCAGAACAGGGTTAGGCTGGAGAAATAAAAATATGAGATTCACATAAAATATGAAAAACAAAAAGTTAACTAGAAGTAGATCCGAAGCCTAATTAATTAACTTTGAAACAAACAAACAAATCAAAGTACAAATTATAACCCAAACATATCAAAGCCCTAACAAATCAATTAAGCTTTGGAAAATAAAACTACTAAGCACAGGTGGAGTAGAGAACAAGCAGACAAACTTATTGTACGTGTTTGGCTTTAGGCTCCTTTTCAATGGAAACACTAACTTAATTTATTGGAAAGTGATGCTTGCCGGACTTTCACGGGGTTTTTTCAAAAGGGGATCGGGAGAAAGATTTTGACAATTTTTCAAATGGGTGACGAATATGAACTGATACAAATGAAGTTGTTAATAGTGTTGAAATTTATAGAGACGAACGCCATGTTCGTGCAACGAAAGTTTTAAAAGTTTTTAGATCTAACAGATTCATACTGTGAACGAATATATTTATGCGACAAATAAACAAGATAAAGCACAAAAACCTTACAGTAAGTCCAGATCCATGTTCAATACTAAGGTATCCACGCAATTAATTCTCCGACTGCAAGATCCAACTTCAGTGTATTGCTATCGTGAAGAAAACTAAGAAATCTCACGAAAGCTCAAGAACTCCAATCTCAAAATCAGGATTTGTTATGATGTTTCCTTTTTTCTCATAGTCAACTTATGACTTTATGTTATATTTATACTATGTCATAAGAGAACCCTAATCCTAAAAAGGGTTGGACTGTCCAAGACATGAGCCCAAAATAATTTTAGACTAAGCACCTTTGTTAATATAACATGGATAATTAAATAAAAATTCAATTAAATTTAATTAAATAATTTCTATCAAATAGAAATTTACATCATAAATATTAATAATTAAATATTATAATTTCAAATTGAATATTTATTAATTTCTTGATACACTCTTAAGTCGGTAAAGTAAACGCATATAGTGTGACCCTATAGACCTTTGTATATGATATCAATCTAATGATTATCCAAACAAAAATCCTAGACGGCTTAGTTGGACGAACTCAATATATAAAGAACATTCACTTGAACTCAGCGAATTATAACCTTTACACAAAGATTTGGTGAAATTCCTTTCATTGCGAATCACTCGATTAAGCTTAAAATTTATCCAAGTGTCTATCTCAATGAATTAATCAATTTATCTCATCTTTTTTAGTCGACAATTAGATCATACTTACATTACTATATTGAATATGTCTCTTGCATTGGATAATAACTTTAATCGACCTAATATATATGATCTCTCTCTCGAAATTCCAATGGAGGAATGAGTTCTTTCTTGGCTCAACTATCATCTTCATGTACATCATGATGCACCCAACACAAGCTATATCTTCTCCGAAAAGTAGTGCAAGCATTGATCATGGTCAAAGTACATCACTCAGTAAACAAGGTGTGTATTGACCTCAAGTCAAAGAATTATCACAAGCTTTATATTGACATACAATAAATAACTTATCAGTAGGGTTTACCAATACTCTCTAAAGTATCCATGTGTCCATCACAAATAACTATTATTCGCAGTTGTGAGACAAATTGCATTCTCTAAGAATGTGATGCAGACCATATGCCGACATATATTATAATATCAATATCCCAATCTTGATAATCATTAGTCGGGCTATTTTAAGAGTAACGTTCTATCAGTGACACCTCACCATATCAATGACAACATTAACTCTATGGGAACATTTATACGAATAATTGCAAACAATCAAAATAATAATTCAATAAATATATTGTCATATATATAACGATATATATAATAATTATGATCAAGTATAATGTCTTTAAATCTGATTGTCTCTAAGACATTTATACTTCCAATCTCCCACTTGGCCTAGAGTCAAGCATCTATATATCCAATATTTAGGTTTACGAAATGCTCATCATGTTACCCATAACATGATGGATTTGAGCACACTCTATTTTATTTTCTTCTATCTCCACTATCTCCCTGATCAAGTGGCAGTATCTTAGTACATGCTTGTTACTGTTCATGGATCTCAGTTCCTTTGCTAGCACAATAGCACCAATATTTTCACAGTACAACGATATTGGTGCTAGGAACCACCCCTAATCCCTTAAGAATTTGTTTATCGAGGTAGCTTCTTTAGTTGCCTCTTATGCAGTAATGTACTCAACTTCGACTTACCGAATCAGCGGCAGTAGTTTTCTTGGAACTATTCCAACTTACTACCCTATCATTGAAATGAAAGCATACCCAGATTATGACTTGTAGTCATCATAGTATGTTTGGAAACTAGCATCAGTGTACGCAGTAACTGTCAGTTCCTTTTGTCCACCATAGACTAAGAAATATTCTTTAGTTATTCTAAGATACTTAAGAATACTCTTGACTGCTTTCCATTGTTCTTCCCTGGGATTCTGCAGAAATCTGCCAGCCATGCTAAGTGCATATAACACTTTATCTATGTACATGGACTGTGAAAGTCCTAGTATTGTATTAGATCTATCCTAATAGATCCTAATTCCAAGAATATAACAGGCTTCACCCAAGTCCTTCATCATGAAGGTGCTGGATAACCAATCCTCTACTAATTTCATGACAAGGATATCATTTTCAATTATCAATCTGTCATCAATATATATAATAATAAAAATAATACTCCCTCCAGTGCGTTTAATATAAATGCATGTATCTCCTTTATTTCCGACAAAATCAAACGATTTGACTGCTTTGTCAAAACAAATATTCCAACTTCTAGAGGCTTGTTTAAGTCCATAAATAGACTTTTGTAGCTTGCATATCGCTTTGGGCTTCGATTCAAATGTAAAAACTTCTGGTTGTATCATATACACTTCCTCGGTAAATTCACCATTGAGGAAAGTGTTTTTAACATCCATTTGCCAAATATGGTAATCATAGTATGCAAATATAGCAAGTAAAGTCCTAATGGACTTGATTTTCGCAACTGGAGAAAAGGTTTCATCATAGTCAATTCCTTCTCGTTGACTATAACCTTTTGCTACCAACCTAGCCTTGTAGGTTTGTACCATACCATTTGCATCGATCTTCTTCTTGAAGACCTATTTGCATCCAATAGGTCTAACCCCAACAGGCAAGTCAACCAAGTTCCAAACTTGATTTGTGTACATCGAGTCCATTCCTGATTTCATGGCTTCAAGCCACCTCTTTGAGTCAATGTCTAACATAGACTCAGTATAAGTTCTAGGTACATCATCGTACAGAATTTCCATGTCACCTTGACCCTCTACAAAGAGGTTTAGTCTTTCCTGTCGCCTATGAATCCTAGTGACTTACGAAGTTAGTTATCATGTGTTTGAGTGATTTGAGTGTTTTGATCATGAGAAGGTTCTTCTGTGCTAGATGGTCCAGCATTTTGAGGTTCCTCAGAAGTGTCATCAACATGAACTTCCTGAGAAAGGAGTTGTGCAACTATTGCTTGGTCTTCCATTGATTGCGATGATAAATTTTGCATTACTGCATCAATTCTATCAATGCTCCCACTGGCTAAAGATTGTCCTCTAAGTGACAAATCTTCACCATAGTAATGACCAGAAGCTCCCACTGAATTCTTGTCTAGGTCATTAGACAAGTCTTCAACCTCTATGTCACTTTGTGGTTCTTGAATTTCTTCAAGTTCTACCTTATTTTGACTTCTTTCCTTGTAGACATAGTCTTCTTCAAGGAAAGTCGCTTGCCTAGAAACAATGACCTTATGTTCTTCAGGAAGATAGAAATAGTATCCTCGTGTTTCTTTGGGATACCTCACAAAATAACATTTCTCACTTTTAGATTCCAACTTTTCAGTAAGCATCTTCTTTACATATGCAGGACAACCCCATGTTCGCATGTGCATAAGTGATGGCTTCTTACCATGCCATAACTCATATGGAGTTTTATCTACTGACTTTGATGGAACTCTATTCAGAACATTGATTGAGTTCAGTAAAGAATACCCCCATAGGTATGTTCGAAGATTTGAGAAACTCATCATGGATCTAACCATATCTAATAAGGTTCGATTCCTCCTTTCAGAAACACCATTCATTTATGGTGTTCCAGGAGGCGTCCATTGCGACTAGACTCCATGAGGTTTTAAGTAATCGAGAAACTCTTTACTCAGGTATTCTCCTCCTTGATCCGATCGAAGAGTCTTAATACTCTTTTCAACTTGTTTCTCTACTTCTAACGTATACTCCCTAAACTTCTCAAAAGCCTCTAACTTGTGCTTCAAAAGATACACATGTCCAAACCTAGATAAGTCATCAGTAAAAGTAATGAAGTATGAATAACCGCCTCTAGCTTGAGTAGGGAAAGGTCCGCATACATCAGTATGAACCAGCTCAAGCACCTCTTTTGCTCGTATGCCTTTCCCAGAAAATGGGTTGTTGGTCATTTTTCCTTTGAGACAAGATTCACATTGTCCATAAGATTCAAAATCAAATGGTGTTAAATAGTCTAACTTTCTTAACCTTGAGATTCTTATTTCATTTATGTGACCAAACCTACAATGCCATAAATAGGTGGGATTATTCATATTATTTAACTTTATACGTTTGTTTTGCACATTGAGAATGTCACGAATACAATCAAGAACATATAAACCATTCATAAGCGGAACATTTCCATAAACATCACCATTATGCGTAAATAAACAATTATTATTAGCAAAATGGAAGGAAAGCCCTTCAATGTCTAACATCGGAATAGAAACAATATTCTTCGTAGTCGATGGGACAAAATAACATTTATATAAATAAAGTGTATAACCCGAGGGTAAATCTAACCTATAAGTCCCTATACGCTCGGCAGCAACCTTTGCTCCATTTCCCACGCGTAGGCAAACTTCCCCCGGTCGAACTATCCTCCTGTCACTTAGCCCCTGCACATTATTACAAATGTGTGAGCTACATCCGGTATCAAATTCCCAGCAGTGAGAGTTATTAATAGACATATTTATTTCAATAAAAAATATACTTGAGGAGCCGGAAACATCTAATATTTTCCTATTCTCACAATCTCTCTTCCAATGTCCCTTTTCTTTATCGTATAAGCACACATCTTAAGACAATGTTGACTTCTTATGAGCTCCTCCTTTTGGCTTCAAAGTCGTAGGCTTAGGCCCAACCTTAGTTTTCTTTTTCTGCTTTTTCTTACCTTTCAGGTTAAATCAAGCAGATGTACTCACCATGGGTACAACTTTGCCCTTTGAGGTGGGAGACTCATATGTCTTAAGCATGTTATGAAGCTCGAGAAGCTTCGATTTCGGGTTGTTCATATTATAATTCACAATGAAGTTTTAAAATGAACTAGGAAGCGAATTCATGATCAATTTGTGAGACATTTTCAGGTAGGTTCGTTCCAATCGAAGCCAACCTCTAAATCAACCTTATCATCTTCAAGACATGCTCAAACACCTTGCCCCATCATGAAGCTTGAACTTAAAGAGATCTCTTAGCAGCTCATACCCCATAGTTTGAGCTTGCGAAACATAGAGACTCTTCAAATGCTCCAACATTTCGTAAGGGGCCATGGGTTCATGTTGTCTCTGTGATTCCGTCGTCATCGCAGTTATCATGACACACTATGCCAAAATTGCATCATCCTTATGTTTCTCATGAATACCCATGTCAAACTTGGCATACTAGGGAGAATCTTTATCAGGAATCTCAGTAACAGGTGTGTCCAACACATACTCAATCTTTTGCTGTCTCAGAACTAAACGCAGATTGCGCAACCAATCCATAAAGTTTGGTCCAGTCAACTTGTTCATTTCAACCAAATTTCAATGATAAATTCGACATCTTAACTAATCTGGAGAAAATAAATAGAGCGGGAATTAAAACTCTAATTCTAATTCCTATGATCACAACTATTGGCTAATTAACAAGGACTTTAATAATGAGCTCCCACTTTTTTAACATATTCTACGACCCCACGGTAGAATATGAACTCATATCAAATATGATCATAGTGAGCCAAGATCCATATTCATACTATTGCAGCCTCTGCTAGGGCTGATGACCACAATAGCAAAACTGGTAGGTGTCCAAACTAATTATAGACACTTATAACTCTTGGTCGATCGAATCTAATCCGATCTTACGCCCTTAGTTGTTTTCGACGCTAGGGAGACAAGAAAGAACTAAGTAAGTCAACTCATTACACGATCGCAAACATATGCATCTACGAGCGAGCCTTAACCTCGTCGACTAGAACAAGCACTAGGGGGCAAATACTCATGGACAAAAAAGGTTTTGTACTCACCCAATTATAATGGACAACACTTTCATCCAATATGAGACTCATATTTTATTGTGGAATATTTATCGGGGTTTAACAATTAACAAGATTCAATTGAACAGTAAATAATTATTGGGCGCCGCCTACCCATAATTTATAAGCAAACGATCTGATAAATATTGGGCACCGCCTACCCAGAGTTTGTAAGCAAACGGTCCGACAAATATTGGGCGCCGCCAACCTAGACAATAAATGTGGACTTTATGCTAAAAAGTAATAACAAGTCACATAGACAATTAGGACAAATAGAGGAACAATTCCATAATTAAAATAAAATTTAAAATTTTAATTCAATTCACATTATCAAATAATGCAATAATATAATAATAATCATGGGTTAATTATTTAGATTTATAAAAATTAAATTCTAAATTTAACTCTTATTTCTAAAAAATCTTAAAATTGCTCTAATTTAGAAAATAATTAAATTCTAAATTTAAAATTGGTTTCTACGACAATTCAAAAGATGTTAGTGAAAATACAATTTTTTTCAAAATTTTCTGCACAAACAAACCACCCTCTAACAATTTTTTGAAAGTTTTAGGTCCTTTCTGCAGTTTTTGAGAATATTAATAATTATAGAAATGCCACTTGAGCTTAAAACAGTTTTCTAGAAATTTTCTGTGGTCAAAATGCAATTTCTGAAAAGTTATGGGCAGCCTCGCAGTTTTTTAAAAACTTAGGGCAATTCTGTGATTTCATAAATTTCAAAAATTACAATCAAGCCCAAAACTATATCAAATTTTCAAAAAATTTACCCAATTTAGGGCTTTCGATTCGGGCCTCGTTGGCCACCACCGCCGGCTCCAAACTTCGCCCTGTGAAGAGGCAAAGCCGCCAGCAGCAGAAGCCCGCCGGAAAAAGTCCCGAAGCGGCCGAAAATCGGGGCGAAAAGCTACGGAACTTCAACCGAACCGCCGACTCTCGACCTTCAAGAATAGCCCGACCGTCGTGTGGGTAATCCCGCCTTCCCAGCAAGCCGTCACACCATCCACCGGCGACGCCTAGCAGGTGGCCCAGATGGAGGCGTCGCGTTTCCAGCGAAGCAGCTTGCAGGTACGTTGATCCTAGTTTTTACGATTTTGTAGATTATTGTTATTCTGTTTCAATGTTTTTTTTATCCAATTAAATAAATAATAAATTAAAAACGTTTAACCAGATTAAAATTCTATTGATGATTTTAATCAAATTAACAATGAATAATTATTTTAATCTAATTAAAATAATTATACAATAATTAAACACATAATTAATTTTATAACTTTATAAATATAATAATTGACACAGCCCTGGGCTCTGATACCATTGTTGGAATTGGTAGAGACGAACACCATGCTCGTGCAGTGGAGGTTTTAAAGTTTTTTTGTTCCAACAGATCCATACTGTGAGCGAATATATTTATGCGACAAATAAACGAGATAAAGCATGAAAACCTTACAATAAATCCAGATCTGAGTTCAATACTAAGGTATCCACGCAATTAATTCTCCGACTGCAAGAACCAACTTAAGTGTATTGCTATCGTGAAGAGAGCTAGAAAATCTCATGAAAGCTCAAGAACTCCCCAATCTCAAAATCAGGATTTGTTATGATGTTTTCTAAAAACTCTCTGTGTCTTTCAGTTTTTTTTTTTTTTCTCATAGTTAACTTATGACTTTATGTTATATTTAAATTAAGTAATAAGAGAACTCTAATCCTAAAAAGGGCTGGACTGTCCAAGACACATGGGCCCAAAACAATTTTAGCCCAAGTACCTTTATTAATATAATATAGATAATTAAATACAAATCCAATTCAATTTAATTAAATACTTTCTATAAAATAGAAATTTACATCATAATTATTAACAATTAAATATTACAATTCCAAATTGAATATTTATTAATTTCTTGATACTCTCTTAAGTCGGAAAATTAAACGCATATAGTGTGACCCTATAGGCTTTTATATTTGACATCAATATAATGATGACCCAAACAAAACTCCTAGATGGCTTAGTTGGACGAACTCGATATATAAAGAATATTCACTTGAATTTAGCGAATTATAACTTTTATACAAAAGTTTGGTGAAATTCCTTTCATTCCGAATCACTCGATTAAGCTTAAGATTTATCCAAGTGTTTATCTCAATTGCTTAATCAATTTACCTCATCTTTATTAGTCGACAACTAGACCATACTTCAATTAGTATATTGAATATGTCTCTTGCATTGGCCAATGACTTTAGTCGACCTAATATAGAGATTATGAGTGATCTCTCTCTCTCTCTCTCGAAATTCCAATTGATGAATGAATTCTTTCTTGGCTCAACTACCACATTCATTTACATCATGATGCACCCAACACAAGCCATATCTACCTCGAAAAGGAGTGCAAGCACTGGTCATGGTCAAAGTACATCACTTAGTAAACAAGGTGCATATTGACCTCAAGTCAAAGGATTACCACACTCTTTATACACCGATAAGTTTATAGACATACAATAAATAACTTATCAGTCGGGTTTACCAATACTCTCTAAAGTATCCATGTGTCCATCACGAATAACTATTATTCGCAGTCGTGAGACAAACTGCATTCTCTAAGAATGTGAGGCAGACCACATGCCGACATATATTATATTATCAATATCCCAATCTTGATAATCATTAGTCGAGGCTATTTTAAGAGTGACGTTCTATCACTGACATCTCATCATATCAATGACAATATTAACTCTATGGGAACATTTATACGAATAATTGCAAACAATCAAAATAATAATTCAATAAATGTATTGCCATATATATAACGATATATATAATAATTATGATCAAGTATAATGTCTTTAAATCTGATTGTCTCGAGGACATTTATACTTTCAAATAGGTTATGTATCATGAGATGAAGTAGTTTGAGGGTTTAATTTGGCCTGAATGTCGCTGAAATCGGTTAGCGAAGAAATTAATTTTTGTAGAACCACTTTGACGTTTGAGGAGTGTGCGTCATTTTCAAGTGAATTGCCTTGGATGTCAGAATCGGTGAAGGACCAGGGTTGTTTTTAACTCCAGTGGCAGGTTTGGAAGTGCCGATGAGAAGAGTTGTAGGTTTAGGTTAACTATTATCGTGGGGGCTGGAGGAAGATGGGGACGAGAGTACCTTGGGACGGCGTAAGATAGAAAGTTCATATATTGGTGGCGCTTTGTTATAAAGCGCCACCAGTTCTTATTTATTAGTGGCGCTTTGTTATAATGCGTCACACATTCTTATTTATTGGTGGCGTTTTCGTTATAAAGCGTTATCCGTCCTTATTTATTCGTGGCGTTCGTTATAAAGCATCACTCGTTCTTATTTATAGGTGGTGCTTTTATTTTGAAACGCCTCCCATATAGTTTGTGGTGGCGGTTACATGTACAAACTGCCACTTTTATATTTTAGCAGCGGTTTGCTTTTAAAGGGTTGGGTTCAAATGAGAACCCGTCATTATATGTGAACCTAGGGACTCATCTTGACCATTAGATTGGATAATCTTGATGGTTGAGAAGATTACATGTCAGCATGGTAATAATGTAAAAAAATGCATTAATTAATTAAAAATGGTATTTTGGACATATATCAACGTTTACAAAGAACACTACATTGTTTTTTAGAAAGCACAATAGATTAAGAAAAAAAACACTACGATTGTATACAAAAAGCATACAAAAAGCATCGCAAATTTCGTCTATAAACTGCAAATTCAAAATTTTGAAATGAAACTCAAATCTTCAACAAACCATAACTTTTTCAAATTTTATTCGTTTTGAATGAAATATATATCAAATTAATCACATTCTCAAGATCTACAATTTGAGATACATATTGCATATTTTAAAACGTAAAAATATATATATATATATATATATATATTATATATATATATATATATATATATATATATAATTAAATTAAAAAAACTGGACTGTTTTTAGCACTACAGTACTGTGTAAAAAGTACAATGAACCTGGACATATAATTGCACTGTGCAATATTAGATCTAAGTCAAGATTAGTCCCTAAGTTCACATATAATGACGGGTTCTCATTTGAACCCAATCCTATATATATATATATATATATATATATATATATATATATATATATATATATATATATATATATATATATATATATTTTAATGCAAAGTCCTCCTAACCTATGTGTCTGCTTCGTATGTTTTGTTTGACAAATAAAATTTTTTGGTGTTTCGTTAGCTTATGTGTCATCCGAGCCTAATATTTACCTAATTTAATACTTCTTTTTATTGTATCTTTACTAACTTAAATCTTTTATTATATTTTTCCTTATTCAATACTTTCATTTGATTCTCCTAATATAAAAATATAAATAAGTTATATATATTAGTAGATAAGATCTAAATTAGTTATTTTAATTAAAAGACAAACTCCATATGAAATAATATTAATTACAAAAAAATATATTAAATTATATACTAATAATAACATAATAGTTTTCTTTTATT
Source organism: Phtheirospermum japonicum (assembly GCA_014905375.1). Lineage (NCBI taxonomy): Eukaryota > Viridiplantae > Streptophyta > Magnoliopsida > Lamiales > Orobanchaceae > Phtheirospermum > Phtheirospermum japonicum. The sequence goes on from BMAC01000551.1 coordinate 566,725, forward strand.
ATATTTTGTCTAATTCATTAATTTTCTATCATACTCCTAATATAAAATTATAAATAAGTCATATATAATTAGTAGAAAAAAAAATCTAAATTAATTATTTTAATTAAAAGATAAATTACATATGAAATAATTTTAATAACAAAAAAAATTATTTCTGAAAATATTTAAATAAATTATATTTATAATAAAATTTGAAATAATTTATTTTTTAAGTTTTGAATATTTTGTATAGGTAATTATGATATATTTTAAATAATTGGAGTTTGTAACTAAATATTAGCGATGAATTCAATCTAAATATAAAAAAAAAAAATTATATAATCATAATTAATAATATTTATTAGACAATGGCATAATGCTAGAAGGCTTGAGAGTATGACACCTTCCGAATTCTTCAAAGTATGTAACTATAATTATTAATAAAATTAATATAAACATAAAAATGAGTTAATAATAACTAATTAATATAGATTAGAGACGGTTGAAAATTTGACATCTTTTGAATTTTTTTAAGTATGTAAATATAATTATTAATGAATTTAATCTAAACATTAAAATATATTATTAATTAATAATTATAATAATTTATAAATTGAACAGGGCACGGGTTGAGAACACATCCTTTTAATTTTTTATTTTAAATTTAAAACTTTATAATTTTCACAAATATTTTTTGTATTTAGTTTTTTATAAACCTGTGTAATACACGGGTGTTAAACTAATATATATAATTATTATAATATTTCTAAATCTAAAAAAAGATATAGTATTCTCAACTCGTGTCTTCTATAAATGGCTAGTTACTATTATTAACTGATATTTTTTATTGTTAAATAATTTATATTTTAATATTTAAATTAAAGTCGTTAATAATTTCATATTTACATACATAAATAAATTCAAAACTTGTTACATGCTCAACCCGTGTCTAATTTTAATTAATTAATTGTTATTAAATATTTTAATATTTTAATTAAATCCTATAATAATTCTTAATTACATACTTAGAGAAAATCAAAAGATGATATATTCTCAACCCGTGTTGTATTATACTGGTGTCTAATTAATATTTATTAATTATTATTACATAAATTTATATTTTTATATTCAAATTGAATTCTTTAATAATATTTAGTTACATACTTAGATTATTGAAGTAACTCGTCATTTAATTATAATATATATTTTAAGTTTTATTCTAAATACAACGCATTTTGATTATTAATAAATAATTAAGTTTTTTTTGTAATTAACATTATCTTATAAGTAAATTTTCTTTTAATTGAGATAAGTACTTGGTTTTTTCTTTTCTAATTATGTATGACTTCTTATATATTTATATTAGAAGAATAAAAGAAAATATTGAATTAGATAAAATATAATAAAAAAGATTAGGAAAATATATATGTAAAAAAAGATTAAGTTAAATAAAATATAATAAAAGAAATATAATAAATTAGGTAGATATTAGAATTATTATAATATTAGAATGCTTATATTTAGTAAGTCTCAAAACCTCCAAATTGTCAAGTAACATCCGAACCACCAGAAAATTACATGTCAACTTGAAGTTTCATAAGCAGACACGTAAGATAGAAATCTTTTCATTTATTATATAGGTGGAATATATATGTGTGTGTGCGCACGCGTGTATATACACACACACACAAGATAAATACAGAAAACATTTATAATATTAAATATTTTAAATAAAAAATTAAAAGATATCGTATTCTCAACTATCGATGCCTAATTACTATTTATTAACTATTATCAAATAGTTTTATATTTAAATAATTAAATTTAATTCATTAAAAATCTTATTTACATACTTAGAAAAAATAAAAAATTATCACGTTCTCGACCTTTGTCTAATATCTTTTAATTAATAATTATTATTAATATTATGAAATACTTTTATATTTATTTTTTTATTTTAAATTCAATAATAATTCTAGTTACTTAGAAAAACTCAAAAGAAACCATATTTTCTACATGTATCGTATTGTATCGGTGTCTAGTCAATATTATTAAGTATTTTTATAAACTTGTATTGGAAGAATGTGAAATCTGAATTAGGCAAAATATAATTAAAGGAAAATAATAAATAGGCAAATAAAATAAAATAAAGATATTAAGTTTGAAAAATAAAGGAAATATATATAATTAGGTAAATATTAGAAATCTTATATTTTAGTAAATTTTTAAATTTTAAAAATCCGCCAAATAAGCATCCGCACCACCATAAAATCACACGCCAAGTAAGCATTCGCAACACGTAGGATATGAATATTTTCATTCAGTACATAGGTATATATATATATATATATATATATATATATATATATATATATATATATATATATATATATATATAGGGTTGAGTTCAAATGAGAACCCGTCATTATATGTGAACCTAGGGACTCATCTTGACCATTAGATTGGATAATCTTGATGGTTGAGATCATGACATGTCAGCATGGTAATAATGTAAAAAAATGCATTAATTAATTAAAAATGGTATTTTGGACATATATCAACGTTTACAAAGAGCACTACATTGTTCTTTAGAAAGCACAATAGATTAAGAAAAAAAACACTATG
>BMAC01000551.1:582327-620912 GCA_014905375.1 Phtheirospermum japonicum
TACGTACTGCCATTAACTGGGTCATTAACAACCAAATAAATTGGTAACTGAGCCCAAAACAAGAAAACCCATGACCTTTACTACTTAGTGGCCTGGAGCAGGGTATAGCCAATCAAAGCTCATCATGTAATAAACTAATCAAGGCCTAATTGTACTTCTTAGTTCAGGCCCGATTTTAATATATCAGGCCCAACTAGAGTGACTCAACAACAGGTCCATCAGATCCCTTTTTATTGTATTAGGCCCAACATCAACCAACAACTTAATTTTGGCCCAGCAAGAGCCCTAGCACATGGCTTTCTTCCCCAAATCCTTAGCCGCCATTGACGAGGAACTGCAGCAAAGCTTGAAGCTTCACCACCACCACCGCTGGTTGACATCAGAAATACCGGAATCTCACAGGACATCTCCCTTGTCGGACGCTCAGCCGCGAATCTCCGTTCACTGCCGTGGATGAAGAACGGCAGCAGCTTCGCCGTCCACTTCTCCGTCGCCGCTCGTGGTTGCCGGAGGCCCGAATGCTGCCAAGGGTTGCCGCCGCCGACAATCAAAGAAGAAGCGGGTCCGCCCGAGCCCAAAGATGATGGAGCGTCGCCTACCCAATCGCCGCTCAAGTCGCCGTCGAGCCTCCTTCACCGTCTTCAAACCCAAGGCAGAGGAGCGGCGCTCCCGTTTCGCTCGGGGCAGGGCGGCGCTCGGCCACACCTGGGTCACCGGCTCACTGCGAGTGGGATGGGGGGGCTGGTTTGGTGGAGAAATCGGGGAGGGGGATGGGGCGGCTGGTTTGGTGGAGAAGAAGGGTTTGAGTGAGAAGTAATAGGCAAACACGGGCTGGAATTTGGGAATTAAATTGATTGATTGGATTTATGTAAAATGACCTAAAAGCCCTTTTCCTTCCATATATATAATTTAATAAATTTAAAAAATAGAAAAAATCTGATCCGTACAAATTATTAGATCTACGGCCTGGATTGGTTCCTAGGTTCGCATATATTGACGTGGGATCTATTTGAACCTAATCCTATATATATATATATATATATATATATATATATATATATATATATATATATATATAATAATAACACTTGAAATTAATAAATTATTATTTTATAGTAGTTATGATACTGTTAGTAAGAGTTACCTATCAATTTCGTAATAAAAACATTAAATAATCCTAATGTATAATATTATTTAATTAAGTTGAAAACATATGAATATAAGTTCAGAAGTTTAACTTATACATTTTTCAACAATATTAATAAAAATATCCTTAAAAAATAAAGAGAAAAAACTTCAAATTAATAAAATGTCTTTGCAAAAAATAAAAATAACGACAAAGAAAAGGAATACATGGAGCAATTTGTAATAGAGCAATTTGCTCCATGTATTCCTTTTCTTTGTCGTTATTTTTATTTTTTGTAAAGACATTTTATTAATTTGCAATAGAGCAATTTGCTCCGAAACAATATGGTTTAAAGAAAAATAAAGAAAAGGAAAGAGAGTTCAATTAGGAGAAAATCTATAAGAATGATAGTTAAATTAATAAAGAATTTATTGATTGAGTATATTATAGATTTTAATTGTTGTCTTTAATTTATTTTCCATAAATAAAATGATCTATTAATTATCTATCAATAACAATTAATAAAGGGCAAATAAGTAAATATAAAATTAGGAAAGTAATGAACTTACCTAAAATTCCTTATTAATCATGTAAAATTATAGTTTTGTCCCTGTTGCTCTGGAGCAAAATGCCCCGCGTAGCATTATTGTGGTATAAAACTTATTTAGGTGATTATATGACAATTAATAGGTATAATACTGTAGTAAATGGTAATTTTCCATATAAGAAACTCATTATATAAGGTATTAGCTAACTTATGGTTGTTATTGACAATAAATCAATCGATTAATACATATTAATCATGAGAATAATTATAGTAATAATAATCTTATTCATATTAATAACGATTCAATGCAAACTTATTTTTAAAACCAAGTCCCCACCCAGCCTAATCTGTGTACTTGAAAACAATTTGATATACACTGTTTCAAAACTCAAAACCCTACATCCCTTATTCTATACAAGGTGACCAGAATAAAGTTATTTCATATACAATTCACCACAAAATAAGAAAAGTGAGAAAAAAAATCGTCTCTCAATTAGGTCTTATTATAATTGTAACGAATTAAAATATGGCCTATAGCTTGATATGGATCATCGGATTGCTGATTTTGGCAGTGGGGTCGATGAGCCGAGTGAGCGCAATCAGTTGCTTCGAACCATAACAACGCTGATGCCTTGCCAGCCATTTTTGTTGGGCATGTGTAACAGCGTGACGGTCCCGTGTTGCCAGGGAGCCGAGTCGTTGAGCCAGCTGGTCAGTTCGCATTGGGATGTGCTGAAAACCACGTGTCAGTGCATCAAACAGGCAGCTGCAGCCATGGGAGTCGACGTCGCCAGAGCTAAGCAGATTCCCCAGCTTTGCAACATCAGCGTCCCTGTGCCCATTGACCCTAATGTCAATTGTGACAGGTTCGAAATCAAATAATAATATTATATGATTATTTTATTAAATAGTGGATGATTAATTAGTCATTTTAACACTATTAATATAATCTTCGTAGCCGATTATTTAGAAATAGCGCTGATTAACGATTTTGGTGGACTTCATCATTTTTTGTATCAGTTTTTGCACTTTATATTAATACTGCATTGTCGTTTGAATTGTGTAAAGTCTACCAACTAATTAATATCTTATGGATGCTTTTTTTTTCCCAGTCTCTGATGCATGATCGAGGTAGAAAAGAGTTAATTGCGACTTGAAACTTGGGGCAGTCCAACAAAATGAGGAAATGTGTTCTAGTGGCTTATAATCATTCTAGTTTATATTTCCTGTTATTTGTTTTGATTAGTAATTATTAATTTTCGATCCCATACAGTTGGTGTAGTTTATATTAATTTACACACATTATTTGATTCACGAGTCCGCTAGTCCCCATTATTAAAATAAAATTAAATACATATATAAATATTAACATTAGATATATCAATAAGTCGATGTTAAGTCTAATAATATCAGAATTAACACTAAACAGTATTCTAATAAACGAAGTGAAATAATTAAAAAATAAAAGAACATAGCAGATAAATTTCGTTCGTAAGCAACGTGCTTACGAATTGGGTATACAAACTCGAAAACAATATTACTTTAATTCTTTTAAGATCAAATACAAAGTTATAAAGTAATATATGAAAACACTAGCATCAACACTTGATACTAAATACTTGTAGTCACGCTATGATGATCTTCTCCATTGGTCACGTAACTTAAAAAATGTACGAGTCGTGGATCGTGGATCAAGTCTTTCTCGTCCTTTTGTTCTGCTTGTGAAAAGTCGTTCTCCCTTTTCTTCACGTCTTGCTTGCTGCGTGTGTACTATCTTAATTTATTGGAAAGTGATGCCAGTCGGACTTTCACGTGGTTTTTTCAAAAGGGGATCAGGAGAAAGGTTTTGACAATTTTTCAAATGGATGACGAATATGAGCTGATACAAATGAAGCTGTTAATAGTGTTGGAATTTATAGAGAAGAACACCATGCTCGTGCAGCAGAAGTTTTAAAATTTTTTAGATCTAACAAATCCATACTTTGAACGAATATATTTATGCGACAAATAAACGAGATAAAGCACAAAAACCTTACAGTAAATCCATATCCGAGTTCAATACTAAGTTATCCACGCAATTAATTCTCTGACTGAAAGATCCAACTTCAGTGTTATGCTATCGTGAAGAAAACTAGGAAATCTCACGAAATCTCAAGAACTCTAATCTCAAATCAGGATTTGTTATGATGTTTTCTATTTTCTCATAGTCAACTTATGACTTTATGTTATATTTATACTAGGTACATAAGAGAACCCTAATACTAAAAAGGGTTGGAGACATGAGCCCAAGATAATTTTAGCCCAAGTACCTTTATTAATATAACATGGATAATTAAATAAAAATCAAATTCAATTTAATTAAATAATTTCTATCAAATAAAAGTTTACATCATAATTATTAACAATTAAATATTATAATCACAAATTGAATATTTATTTATTTCTTGATACACTCTTAAGTCAGAAAAGTAAACGCATATAGTGTGACCCTATAGGCCTTTATATATGACATCAATCTAATGATTATCCAAACAAAACTCCTAGACATCTTAGTTGGACGAACTCAATATATAAAGAACATTCACTTGAACTCAGCGAATTATAACCTTTATACAAAGATTTGGTGAAATTCCTTTCATTCCGAATCACTCGATTAAGTTTAAGATTTATCCAAGTGTCTATCTCAATGGCTTAATCAATTTATCTCATCTTTYTTAGTCGACAATTAGACCATACTTACATTACTATATTGAATATGTCTCTTGCATTGGCCAATGACTTTAGTCGACCTAATATATATGAGTGATCTCTCTCTGAAAATTCCAATCGAGGAATGAATTCTTTCTTGGCTCAACTATCACCTTCATTTACATTATGATGCACCCAACACAAGCCATATCTTCCCCGAAAAGGAGTGCAAGCACTGGTCATGGTCAAAGTACATCACTCAGTAAACAAGGTGCGTATTGACCTCAAGCCAAAGAATTATCACACGCTTTATACACCGATAAGTTTATAGATTGAGTTCAGTAAAGAATACCCCATATGTATGTTCGAAGATCTGAGAAATTCATCATGGATCTAACCATATCTAATAAGGTTTGATTCTTCCTTTCAGAAACACCATTCATTTGTGGTGTTCCAGGAGGCGTCCATTGCGACAAGACTCCATGAGTTTTTAAGTAATCGAGAAACTCTTTACTCAAGTATTCTCCTCCTCGATCCGATCGAAGAGTCTTAATACTATTTTCAACTTGTTTCTCTACTTCTAACGTATACTCCCTAAACTTCTCAAAAGCCTCTGACTTGTGCTTCAAAAGATACACATGTCCAAACCTAGATAAGTCAGCAGTAAAAGTAATGAAGTATGAATAACCGCCTCTAACTTGAGTAGGGAAAGGTCCGCATACATTAGTATGGACCAGCTCAAGCACCTCTTTTGCTCGTATGCCTTTCCCAAAAAATGGCTTGTTGGTCATTTTTCCTTTGAGACAAGATTCACATTGTCTATAAGATTCAAAATCAAATGGTGTTAAATAGTCTAACTTTCTTAACCTTGCGATTCTTGTTTCATTTAATCGACCAAACCTACAATGCCATAAATAGGTGGGATTATTCAAATTATTTAACTTTATACGTTTGTTTTTCACATTGAGAATGTCACGAATACAATCAAGAACATATAAACCATTCATAAGCAGAGCATTTCCATAAACATCACCATTATGCGTAAATAAACAATTATTATTAGCAAAATGGAAGGAAAACCCTTCAATGTCTAACATCATAATAGAAATAATATTCTTCGCAGTCTATGGGACAAAATAACATTTATATAAATAAAGTTTATAACCCGAGGGTAAAGCTAACCTATAAGTCCCTATACGCTCGGCAGCAACCTTTGATCCATTTCCCACGCGTAGGCAAACTTCCCCCGGTCGAACCATCCTCCTATCACTTAGCCCCTGCACATTATTACAAATGTGTGAGCTACATCCGGTATCAAATTCCCAGCAGTGAGAGTTATTAATAGACATATTTATTTCAATGTCCCTTTTCTTTGCAGTATAAGCACACATCTTAAGACAATGTTGACTTCTTATGAGCGCCTCCTTTTGGCTTCAAAGTCGTAGGCTTAGGCCCAACCTTAGTTTTCTTTTTCTGCCCCTTTCAGGTTAGATCTAGCAGATGTACTCACCATGGGTACAACTTTTCCCTTTGAGGTGGAAGACTTATATGTCTTAAGCATGTTATGAAACTCGAGAAGCTTCGATTTCGGGTTGTTCATATTATAATTCACAATGAATTTTTCAAATGAACTAGGAAGCGAATTCATGATCAAGTTGTGAGACATTTTCAGGTAAGTTCGTTCCAATCGAAGCCAACCTCTCAATCAACCCTATCATCTTCAAGACATGCTCAGACACCTTGCCCCATCATGAAGCTTGCACTTAAAGAGATCTCTTAGCAGCTCATACTCCATAGTTTCAGCTTGCAAAACATAGAGACTCTTCAAACGATCTCATAAATATTGGGCACCGCCTACCCAGAGTTTGTAAGCAAACGATCTGATAAATACTGGGCACCGCCTACCCAGAGTTTGTAAGCAAACGGTCCGACAAATATTGGGCACCGCCTAACCAGAGTTTGTAAGCAAACGGTCCGACAAATACTGGGCGCCGCCAACCTAGACAATAAATGCGGACTCTATGCTAAAAAGTAATAACAAGTCACATAGACAATTAGGAAAAATAGAGGAACAATTCCATAATTAAATTAAAATTTAAAATTTTAATTCAATTCACATTATCAAATAATGCAATAATATAATAATAATCATGGGTTAATTATTTAAGTTTATAAAAACTAAATTCTAAATTGAAATCTTATTTCTAAATAATCTTAAAATTGCTCTAATCTAGAAATTAATTAAATTTTAAATTTAAAATTGATTTCTACGACAATTTAAAAGATGTTAGTGAAAATACAATTTTTTTAAAAAATTTTCTGCATAGCCAAACAACCCTCTAACAATTTTCTGAAAGTTTTAGGTCCTTTCTACAATTTGTGAAAATATTAATAATTATAGAAATGCCACTTGGGCTTAAAACAGTTTTCTAGAAAGTTTCTGGGGTCAGAATGTAATTTCTAAAAAGTTATGGGCAGCCTCGTAGTTTTTTAAAAACTTAGGAAAATTCTGTGATTTCATAAATTTCTAAAATTACAATCAAGCCCAAAACTATATCAAATTTTACACAATTTAGGGCTTTCGATTCGGGCCTCGTCGGCCACCCATGTCGGCGCCAAACTTCGCCCCGTGAAGAGGCAAAGCTGCCTGTAGCAGAAGCCTGCCGAAAAAAGTCTCGAAGCGGACGAAAATCTGCGATGAAAAGCTACGGAACTTCGACCGAACAGCCGACTCTCGCCCTTCAACAACAGCCCGACCGTCGTGTGGGTAATCCTGCCTACCCAGCAAGCCGTCACACCATCCACCGGAGACGCCTAGCAGGTTTCCCAGCTGGAGGTGTCGCGTTTCCAGCGAAGCAGCTTGCAGGTAAGTTGATCCTAGTTTTTACGATTTTGCAGATTATTGTTATTCTGTTTTGATGTTTTTTAATCCAATTAATAAATAATTAAAAATTAAAAACATTTAATCAAATTAAAATTCTATTTATGATTTTAATCAAATTAAAACCACTAATCAAATTAACAAAGAATAATTATTTTAATCTAATTAATAATTATACAATAATTAATATTATAACTTTATAAATATAATCGTTGACACAGCCCCGGGCTCTAGTACCATTGTTGGAATTTGTAGAGACGAACACCATGCTTGTGCAGTTGAAGTTTTAAATTTTTTTTGTTCCAACAGATCCATACTGTGAACGAATATATTTATGCGACAAATAAACAAGATAAAGCATGAAAACCTTACAGTAAATCCAGATCTGAGTTCAATACTAAGGTATTCACGCGATTAATTCTCCGACTGCATGAACCAACTTAAGTGTATTGCTATCGTGAAGAAAGCTAGGAAATCTCACGAAAGCTCAAGAAGTCCCCAATCTCAAAATCAGGATTTGTTATGATGTTTTCTAAAAACTCTATGTGTCTTTCAGTTTTTTTTCTCATAGTCAACTTATGACTTTATGTTATATTTATATTAAGTAATAAGAGAACCCTAATCCTAAAAAGGGTTGGACTGTCCAAGACATGGGCCCAAAACAATTTTAGCCCAAGTACCTTTATTAATATAACATAGATAATTAAATACAAATCCAATTAAGTTTAATTAAATAATTTCTATCAAATAGAAATTTACATCATAATTATTAACAATTAAATATTACAATTCCAGTTGAATATTTATTAATTTTTTGATACACTCTTAAGTCGGAAAAGTAAACGCATATAGTGTGACCCTATAGGCCTTTATATTTGACCACAATCTAATGATGATCCAAACAAAACTCCTAGACGGCTTAGTTGGGCAAACTCAATATATAAAGAACATTCACTTGAACTCAGCGAATTATAACTTTTATACAAAGGTTTGGTGAAATTCCTATCATTCCGAATCATTCGATTAAGCTTAAGATTTATCATAGTCGACCTAATATAGAGATTACGAGTGATCTCTCTCTCAAAATTCCAATTGAGGAATGAATTCTTTCTTGGCTCAACTATCACCTTCATTTACATCATGATGCACCCAACACAAGTCATATCTACCCCGAAAAGGAGTGCAAGCACTGGTCATGGTCAAAGTACATCACTCAGTAAACAAGGTGCATATTGACGTCAAGTCAAAGGATTATCACACGCTTTATACACCGATAAGTTTATAGACATACAATAAATAACTTATCAGTTGGGTTTACCAATACTCTCTAAAGTATCCATATGTCCATCACGAATAACTATTATTCCCAGTCCTGAGACAAACTACATTCTCTAAGAATGTGATGCAGACCACATGCCGACATATATTATATTATCAATATCCCAATCTTGATAATCATTAGTCGGGCTATTTTAAGAGTAACGTTCTATCAGTGACATCTCACCATATCAATGACAATATTAACTCTATGGGAACATTTATGCTCTGTTGTAGGTTCATCTATCCATTGTTGTTCGTCAGTGACCTTGACCATAAGAGGTGTCGTGGATTATGTATAAAGATTTTATTCACCGTTGAGTTTTGAGATCTAAAGAGGGAGAAATCACTTTTATGAATTAAGAATCAAATAAAAGAGATAAATAAATAAAAATAAAAAACAAATGAGAGAGATAAATATGAAATGATGTATTGGACAATATCGCCCATTCATATTTTAACTTGTGAATTAATGAGATATATTTATCTTAAGAGTCATGCTATATGGAGCAATTTGCTCCGGAGCAACAATATTTTCATAAGATAGATAACATTCAATTACATTTCTAACCCTATTATAATATATAAATTAAATATAGTAATAAAATTTAACTTTTATATTCATATCTAATTACATATTTTCTTAAAATAACATAGGATATGTATTATAAACTTTGGCATGAACTAAATGTGTAATTAGTATTTAAATAGATTGTTTTAAAGTGGAAGATTTTATTATTGAATAAAGAAAATCTTTAACTTATTTATGTTATATATTTTTTAATTTAACCATAGTAAATAAAAAACATGGCTAACAATTAATATGTTATCATCCCTATATATTAATGCAAAACCCTCCTAACCTATGTGTCTTCTTTGTATGCTTTGTTTGTCAAATAAAAAATTCTGGTGCTCGTTTGCTTATGTGACATCTGAGCCTAATATTTTCCTAATTTAATACTTTTCTTTTTATTGTATCTTACCTAATTTAATTTYTTTTATTATACTTTTCCTTATTCAATATATTCCTTTGATTCTCCTAATATAAAAATATAAATAAGTCATATATAATTAGTAGATAAGATCTAAATTGGTTATTTTAATTAAAAGACAAACTACATATGAAATAATTTTAATTATAAAAAGAAATTTATTATGAAAATAATTAAATAAGTTTTATTGATAAATCAAAATAATTTTATTTTATGAGTTTCAAATATTCAATTTAGGTAAAATATGAGTTATTTACAATAATCTAAGTATGTAACTAAATATTAGTAATATATTCAATCTAAGGGATAATTTCATTTTTGGTACATTATGTTGGCCATTTTCCAGAAAAGGTACGTGATGTTGGCCAGCATCAAACTACATACATTAAGTTGGCAAATTTATCAGATTTGGTACAAAAAAAGCCCAATCGGGCTTTGATGCTTACATGGCATGATTTAATCATTTCTTATCATTTTTAATTTAAAATTTAATTTAAAAATTAATTTAATTTATAAATTAATTTGAAAACTGATTTCTTATCATTTTCAATTTAAAAATTAATTTCTTATCATTTTAAAATTAATTTAATTTAAAAATTATTATACGTTTACTCTGGAGCATTCCTACATTCTTTCTGAAAAACACCTCAAAACGTTTACTGACTTAAGCATCGGAGAGATTTCCACCGGAAAATCGCCGGTGGTCCTTTCTAATCCGTTTTTTGTGGTGCAGGTTCAGGAAGCTCTGGTTTCTTCAAGTATTATTCGGGTAGCTCACTTTTTGGGCTGAAACACCTTCGGATCCTGAGTGCAAAAAACAGAGGTTCGGAATGTACTCACCTATATACGTACCACCTTAAGGAATGATATTTCAAGATAACAATTTACAAGTTTCGCCATATACGTACCACCTTAAGGATTTTATATTGTTCCACCCATTTTCGATTTCGACAAATTGCACAAAACAAGTTTCCTCACTAATCTACAGTCCTCTACCTTGAGCCCAGACGATGAGTTATCGAAAAGCTTATCTGAAAGTAGTTATTGGAAGGACAACAAATTCTCCTTGAACTGAGAACATGCTTCTAAGACTGGCAATCGAATATGAGTTCCTGATAAGCAGCAAACGACGATATGTTAGCTTCTATATATTAAATTAAACTATTATCATCAATGGTATACATTAAATTAATTTATTCTCTTACACCGTACCACAAAAGCGTTTGTTTCTTGCTTTAAGAGATAAGTTCAAAAGATTTAAACAGAGAGTAATATTAAAATTCTTTTTTTTTTTACTCTCAAAAAAAAGTGAAATCATTATGTACAAAATACACTTTTTTTCAAAGGCAAAGATACTACTCTGAAGAAAAGTTTTTACCTATCTGAAGCTTCGAAAGTGTCAATATGAGGTAAAAAGCTTCAGCAACTGCTGTTGTTCATCATTTGTCAAATGACTCATAAACTTGTTTAGATTTACGATCTCCTGCATAAATAAATACAGATATATCGATTGTAACAAAACACAAAAAATGCATCAAGCATTAATTCATGTTTAATTCATCAGATAATATAAGATAGCTATTAACTAATCATATTAGATGATACAGAATACAACATTCCTTTAAATTCTGAGAGCATTGAAAATCAATGACAAGTAAATAGTACTAAAATGTTATTATTTATTGCAGAACTTAAACAATTAACAAAATACAAAATAGAAGTTTATCACTTAATTAGCTCAATATTCCTAAAACGAATAACAATATCTAAATAACACATGTATTTGTAACTTACTTCCAAGTCTATGTGACATAGTCGTGAATTATGCTGCGCCATAATCTGCAATTTTCAGGTAATTGATCCTTGTCTCTGAAAAAACAAGAAAATGTAAACTATCAAATAAACATTGATGAAATATAAAATAAAATATTAAGGTTAACACGAGTATACAAACTAACAAAATGTTCTTCCTATTTGGCAAGGAGATAGATTTCGTATTGCCTAGGGCCGATAAAAAATAAATTAAAAAATAGACGGAACCGCTCGAATTTCACGAAGATGTCAACAAATTAATATAAACCGTGTTTAAAGGTAAAATGAAAACCGAACCGTATAAGATGATATCATGGCGCTTTAGAGCTATCATCTATTACACTGGAGTAACATGATGAATTTAATTAGAACATAATCACTATCATCTATTCCACTGGTGCTTAATTAAATGGGCAATGACAATCTCTTAATTACCTGTTCTCAAGAATGTACATTCTCCTTTGTTATTAGGCCAAAACCTTAATAAACGCAATACATACAAATTAACCAAATGTGTGGATAATTTCATTTTTGGTACATTATGTTGGCCATTTTTCAGAAAAGGTACGTGATGTTGGCCAGCATCAAACTACATACATTAAGTTGGCAAATTTATCAGATTTGGTACAAAAAAAGCCCAATCGGACTTTGATGCTTACATGGCATGATTTAATCATTTCTTATCATTTTTAATTTAAAATTAATTTAAAATTAATTTAATTTATAAATTAATTTGAAAACTGATTTCTTATCATTTTCAATTTAAAAATTAATTTAAAAATTAATTTCTTATCATTTTAAAATTAATTTAATTTAAAAATTATTATAAGAATTCATTTATTATCATTTTTAATTTAGAAATTAATTAAAAATAAATTTCTTATCATTTTAAAATTAATTTAAAATTAATTTAATTTACAAATTAATTTCTTATCATTTATAATTTAAAAAATAATTTCTTATCATTTTTAATTTAAATATTAATTTGAAAATTAATTTCTTATCATTTGAAAATTAATTCAAAAGTTAATTTAATTTAAGAATTAATTTAAAAATTAATTTCTTATAATTTTTAATTTGAAAGTTAATTTCTTATCATTTTAAAATTAACTAAAAAGTTAATTTAATTTAAAAATTAATTTCTTCTCATTTTAAAGTTAATTCAAAAGTTAATTTAATTTAAAATTAATTTCTTATCATTTTTAATTTAAAAATTAATTTTTAAATTAATTTTAAAATGATAAGAAATTAATTTTTAATTAAAAATGATAATAAATTAATTTTTATATTAATTTTTAAATTAATTTTAAAATGATAAGAAATTAATTTTTAAATTAAATTAATTTTTTAATTAATTTTTAAATTAAAAATGATAAGAAATTAATTTTTATATTAATTTTTAAATTAAATTAATTTTAAAATGATAAGAAATTAATTTTTAAATTGAAAATGATAAGAAATCAGTTTTCAAATTAATTTATAAATTAAATTTTAAATTAAAAATGATAAGAAATGATTAAATCATGCCATGTAAGCATCAAAGCCCAATTGGGCTTTTTTTGTACCAAATTTGATAAATTTGCCAACTTAATGTATGTAGTTTGATGCTGGCCAACATCACGTACCTTTTCTGGAAAGTGGCCAACATAATGTATCAAAAATGAAATTTTCCCTTCAATCTAAACATAAAAATATTAAATGATATACTAATAATTAATAAACAATGATTAGACACCAGTACAAGCGACACAGGTTGAGAGTTAACATCTTTTGAATATCTCGAAGTATGTAACTAATAATTATTAACGAATTTATTCTAAACATTAATACATAAAATGATTTAATAATAATAATTAATAACATAGATATTAGACACGGGTTTAGAATGTGACGCCTTTTGAATTTGTAAGTATGTAACTAATATTATTAATGAATTTAATTTAAACATCAAATAATTTTTTTTAATATTTATAATAATTAATAAATAGATTAGACATGTACAGGCACGGGTTGAGAATACATTATTTTAATTTTTTATTTTAGATTTAAAATTAAGTAATTATCATAAATATTTTTTATATTTATCTTTTGATAAGTCTCATGTAATACACGGGTGTTAAACAAGTATATATTAATGCAAGATCCTCCTAATTTATGTGTCTGCTTCGTATGCTTCGCTTGAATAATAAAAAATTATGCTACTTCGGTTGCTTATGTGTCATTCGAGCCTAATATATACCTAATTTAATAGTTTTCTTTTATTGTATCTTGCCTAATTTAATATTTTATTTTTATTATGTTTTGCATAACTTAATAGTTTTCTTTTATTATATTATGTCTAATTCATCAATTCTCTTTTGTACTCCTAATATAAAAATATAAATAAGTCATATATAATTAGTAGAAAAAAAATCTAAATTAATTATTTCAATTAAAAGATAAAGTAAATATGAAATAATTTTAATTACAAAAAAAACTTATTTATGAAAATAATTAAATAAATATTATTTATAATAAATATTGAAATATATTATATTTGAAAATTTAAATATTCTATATAGGTAAATTATGATATATTTGCAATAATTGGAGTATGTAACTAAATATTAGTAATGAATTCAATCAATCAATCTATCTATCTATCTAGGGTCCTTCTAGCTGCAGTCCAGCCGTTGTACCTGTCTAATTGTAGTCACACCTTGTACACCACTAGATTCTGTTATTATTCAATCTCATCCATCCATTTTGAGTACAACGTGGTACAAAGGGATTTTTCAGTTGTACTGTGTAGTACTTTTTTAATTTAATGATTAAAATTAAAATTATTATTATATTACCAAAATAACCCTCTAATAATAATAACATTAAAAAGGTAAAATTATATTAAATTATTATTATAAACTTAATTAATTTATAACCTAGTCCTTCAACTTTATTTAATTCCACACACCCCGTCGATTTATTCTAATTTATAACATAACACTTCAACCTTTAATTTCTTTTAAATATATCCATAAAGATTTATAATTTTATTTAAATGAATTACATCAGTTAAAGTTCATAAAAGCAATCTGACGAATTCACACACGTATGAATATACCGTTCTTCACCGTTTTTGAGCAAAACATTGCGATTTCACCATGTTTCTACTTCACCAAATCTCAATTCATCGGCTACGCCAGAGGATCTATCCCATTCAACCATTCAATAGAATGAGAAAGTCGCCCCCCAGCATGAAACGACGGAGATGCATAATTTTATGAAATAAATCTGTAGAATTATTCCTCCCTCACTGTGCTCCATTCGTTGGATCAAATTACAGGTATTTGGGGCTATCCCTTGTGTAATTTATGCGACCTCATCGGTGAAATTCCATAGAGTAGTCGCTGGGTCGAGAATTGTATGCCAAAGTCAATCTTATGTTGAGTTCCCCAAAACTGTTTGATAAAATGTCTGAACTAACGGGGTCGATAAATTGTTCGATGTAACACGAAGAAGACCATATAAAAAGAAATGAAGTAGTGGTATAGTGCATTTTTCAAAAAAAATATGAGTCTGTTGCTCTCATTTTGATGGGTGTTTAGTATTTATTTTCTCCTGCATCTACATGATCGTTGACCTTTATATGATGGTTGTTTATTTATGAGAATCTCGTGATGTTGACTTTTGCTCCACTCGTTCTCATTTTTGACTCTAAGGCAGCGTTTAACGGCTGATCATCTGAATGTTGTCATGTTTGAGTAATGGATGATTAGGCATGTAGATTCTCTGCTCGATACCGTAACATACTCCCTGAATGTTGTTTTGAAATTCTATTATTATTTTAAGGTTGTTGGATGCTTTATATTACATTTTCACATTAAATCTTATATTTTCTGTGACATTGTACTACTTATATGGTTTTAATGACCTGAATTTAGTTTTCTGTTGGGTTGAGTTTATTAATAACACCGGAACAAAATCTTGGCCTATCAAATTTTTGAATATGTAGTTTTGTGTTCGGTGCCCGTTTGGCTCGTCTTGACCGAATATTGTACAGTACGTCAGCACTAGTGCATAAGAATATTGTCAATATTCGTTTGTAATTGGAAGAATATTTCAGACAATTTCCTCCACTTTTTCCCGCAAATTCTGTACAATTTGAGCTAGTTGGTGTTGTGCTGGAATATTACATTAATTAATTTGACCAATTAATTTGTACAAGTTTAAGCCAATGAGTGCCGAACAGGAAACTAAAAATTGTATCTTGTGTTATATAATGCTTCATCATTTTGTTTGTTCAATTCTCAGTTTGTAAGACCCATGCTGTCGGTGAAGAGAGAAAGTCAATCATTGAGCATCCGAAGATGCAAAATCTTCACATTTGACGTCGTCTACTAATCAGGCATATTTTTGCGATTGTGGGGGTGCATGATACCGATTATTATGTCAATTTATGTTTTGAATTCATGTGTTATAGTTTGCATTTTTGAACGCTTATCACACGTTGTCATTTTTTTTTTAAATTATTGTTATTTCATGATTGTAATTTGGTGTTTCAAATTACCTTCACACTCTGTAATATTATATTTGTTCTGATCGTGGTGCAACTTTGTTGTTTCGGTTTATGGTAATATTTGTTTACTCTAGTTTAGTAGCTTCGACTTCCTCGATTTATGTTACAGTATCAACGACGGAGATATCAATACACATGTGTAGTTTTGTGTGTTTTTTTATCCATCGGGTCGCCTGATGTCTCTAGCTAATCTAGCACACCATCCACATGATCACGAGGAAGTCGTGAATCAGGTCATCATAAAGATCGACTTGATAATAACGACTTCAGACATGTAGTCATCTCAACATATAATCTATCAAATGTTAAATGAAATCACATTTTGAAATAAAATCATTTCTGTAATAGTGGTGTTGTGATAACGCGCTAACCGTTGTTTTAATTTTGGACCCGATAATTTTATAAACTAGTAAATCAAATCACTGTCAAGCTACCGTCCTAAATACCTATCGTATGGTGCCAAATAATTGTGCACGTTTCTTATTTTTGTACGATTTTAATGTTGCGCATAAGAAAATTTAATAACTTTCTAAACGTGTACAATTGATGTCCAGGATAAGATAGTTACCAAAACCAAAATGTAAAAAAAAAAATTAGCAAACACTGATCAATTATATGATTGTTCAAATGTCTTTATTCAGCTCTCTATAATATTCAACCTTCACGCAGGCTAACCAAACATCACAAGCTATATCTATGTCGTCATTGTTTTTCGACGGGCTGTTCATTTTTTTGTTGGATCTTGGGAGTTGAGTGGAATATAATCCTCATCGATTAATGTACCCTTTTTGGCAGTTGCAGTGTCAGGGAGTTCAGTCTTCTTTTCGCAAGTAGTCGATTTATGGTCTGGTTTATTGTAAAAGAAAAACAACACAGTAGTTTATTTAAATTCAACCATAACAGTTCAGGGGTGAGTATGAACATTTATTTTTAAATATGAAGTACCCACACAATCTGCAATTTTGCTTTTTGGCTTTAGGAGCCCCTCTTGCCCCAGCCTTCTGCGGATCACGAATAGACGCATTTGGTTGTGAAATCTATCGGGGTCACGAATCCCGCTCGAATGCTCGAGATTAGAATTTTGTGTTGGCATCGAATCGACAAGTACTTCCTCCGCCTTTTTTTATCGTGCTTTGAACCCTCTTAATACACTTGACGGTTTTGGATTCAATCGGTAAAGATTTAAGACACAAGTCACTGCATTCTTGGTGAAGCACCATAAACCTCTTCAGTTGTGGATCCACTGTTAGAAAATGAAAGTTCTCTTGCAACTGCTTCCCTACCTCTGTGGTCTATCTCTCACATACGCACTCACTAGGTATAGCTTGAATATTCATATTCTTGAATGCAGTGAAGAGATGACTACATGGCAACACATACGACTCTAGCATCTTGCAGTCGCATAGATATGTACCTTTTGTGACATCAACCTTCACCGACCACTGTTTTTTATATTCCGATCCATATTTTTCCAAAGTGAATGTGTGTAGGCGGTCGTCATGTACATTTTTTCAACAACTATCAGAACTTGCTCCCTCATTATTTCTCTTTCGACATATTCAAATACGGCTCTGGTATAAATACTTGCATCGTGATGAAGGAGGCCATGAAGTGCAACAATAGGTCGTATCGTTGGTGGCGCTCGCACAGATTCATTTTGTTCTTTTAAAAATGTAGCTCTCATTGAGACTATTACCTTTTCAAAATGGCATAGGAACTCGGTAATCGTGCTTACGGCTTTGCCTAGGCTCTTGAATAGAGAGTTTAAAGATTCTGCCCATTGTGTTGTCCTAGTCATTCCCATGAAGTGACCTCGTAGGTATGCCTCGCTCCAATTTTCTCTTCTATCATATGTCTCCTTAATCCAACTACTATCCACAACCCCATGTTTCTCGATCTCTCTTTGCCACTCACACTCGAAACTTTGAATAGACCATCTCGCCATCATTAACCTTGAAAAGACAGTGCAAAATTCATGTACCTTCACCTTCTGAGCACAATTTCTATTCAGATGCCAACCACATAGTCTGTGCACTGCATTAGGGAAAATCTCTTTTATGGCGTGACGCATTAATTCATCTTGATATGTGACAACTAATACTGGGGATTTCCCGTCCATAGCTGCAAGGAATGTCTTGAGCAACCAGACATAAGATTCAGCGGTCTCGTTATACACCAATGCAGCTCTGAAGATAATATTGTTCTTGTGGTTATCAATTCCCGATAAAATAATCAACGAAAATCTATAGGAATTCGTTTTGTAAGTATTATCCATAATGAGCACGTCGCCAAACTTACCATATTCTGTCCGGGAGAAACCATCACACCAAAATAACCTACTTAGTGATGCATCGTCGATGCATATTTTCTCAATAAATAAGTTTGGGTCATTCAGCTGCATTCCTTCAAATAGGGAAAGCGCAGTTTGGATGTCCCCGTTCTGAACAGTGTCACTCCGTTGTTTCCCTAAGAAATTATATCCTGCTTTCTTGTCGAACGTAGTATTGCATGGACCATCATCAACCTGTTGCAGATAATTGAAACTTTGGCATGGGCGGATGCCTGCATCTCGTAGGAAACCTAACATCGCCTTTTGAGGTGTCGATATGTATCTGCAAATATTTTTATTCAATTCGGCTTACTTGATAAAAATTTAATACAATAGACACATATTCACAGAACTCTATGGACACAGTTAATATCATATATGCATTTTTGTACTTTGGTTATTTCAACAATAAAATTTATTTGAATTGGTTACCCTACGCGATGACATGTGACAATGCTAATAGTCTATGTTGGTTTTGTAGAAAAATATTTAAATACACCCAATTCCACTTATGGCGACAACATTATGTATCCTAAATATAAGGTGAAATTAACATCACATGCCTATTACACTTTAGACGGTATGCTATTTCCGGCGTTTCTAGAGGGTGGTTGTGAGCAGGTCGGAAATCTGTAACCTTGTACAAGCTAGTTGCAACATCGTGTGCAATGCGGAGTCTAGCAGGACAACTGCATTTCTTGTTTACCGTCTCTCTTTGACGTCGTCTACACTCTGGAATTGTTTCATTCCTTAGCCCCGCACAAACACACTCCCATACTCTGTTTTTCAAAATACCATTTTTGAACATGGAGTGGGATTTTCGAACATCAAAACCCATTTGCTTCCCATAGTTAATATAAAATGAATCTGCCTCCTCACCGGAACCAAAAACCATACCCCTAACTGTTGCCTCGTCCAGGGTTTTTTTTGTTCGATATTCCTCGTTGATAGCATTTTGTGCATTACCTGGAGAAAATCCCTTCTCGTCATGTGAGTTTTCCAGTTTAACGTCCGAATCCGACATCCATTGTAGGAGACCAAAACCTTAAACATAATCTTTTTTAAAAGAACGCACTATATTCAATCGAACAAACACGAGGATGAATGAAAAAATAAAAAATAATCATAAGCGTGCAGTATATTATAATTATACTGAGAACAACCGTTTTTCTACCTATATTTTTGATAGAGAAGGGTATTACGGCAAATATCGGCGATTTTTACCTGTTAGTTCGTATTTTCTTCCTTAGCAATTCCCACACTCTTGCTGAAAACAAAAATAATCAATTGAAATACAAACATTAATTTTTTTATAATTTGTCATTTTGGAATTCAAACCCCTGTGTTGTGCGGTCTGCGTTTGCGATTTGACCCTAGTCGTGTGTATCTACGTGTAATCGTGTGTAGGAGTAGGTTAATCTGCATATATTTGCAACTGGGGATGCAAATTATGATTAGGGTTGCTATAATAATAATATTAGTGTATAATCGTTCCAGGGTGGGTTCTGTGTGTGTTCTGTATGGAAAGAACTCATGTCCTGAGTTTTGTCCCACATCGACTTGGTGAGAAATAACATTACATGTTAAAATTGTCTACATTCCTTGGGCCTATTGGAATCGACCCCTGGTCCGTGGAATCACTATTGGGCCCAACTGGGCTACGAATTGCATTGCTTGATGGACATGGCGCGGGCCCGGGCTTTGATCTTTAGCTGGGTTGGCTAGGGCCTGCGCGGAGCCCGTCTAAGCAATTTTTTTCCTTACATTTTTAATTTCAAATGATTTCTTTTTAATTTTTTTTTCAATCCTTACATTTCTAATTTCAAATGATTTCGACTATTCACACACAATTATTCAACATTATTCTAATATATGCTTATAAATTCAAATATTTTTGGAGAATAAGATGAATTTAATATATAACTTATTACAGAAATATAAATAATACAGACGTAAGATTTAGTTCTAGAAAATATATACGGATTCTACTATTTTTAATTTATAATAAAAGCTGAAATTGAAAAAGTAATTACAGTTCTATATTTTATATTTTAAAAAAAATACGAGTTATATGAAATTAATATAAAATGAAGGAACCCTGATGAAATATCATTATTCAAGTTAATATAATATTCAAGTTATTGTAATATCTGTAACACCGAAGCTGTATGAATTATTTTCAAAAGCAAACAAAGCATGGAAAACAAGCACTTACAATATCATTAAAATACAATACTATGCAATGTATGAAAACTATGAACAAGTAGCTAAATCCAATTGTTGTTTAAAATATCATCGTGATTTGATGGAAAATAATAGTATAATGAAAATAATAATAATAATAATAATAATAATAATAATAATAATAATAATAATAATAATAATAATAATAGATACAAATTGCTTCATATGCGATGATGGAGTCGTTTTCCTAATTTTTATATAGTTAACTATTTATACTGATTCCACAATGTACCTACACTCCTATAACCCATACACAAGTTCACGACATACGCCATACCGTCTATAAGTTCATTGGGATATTTAAAATAAAATATAAGCAATGGTTGAAACCGATAGAAGATCAATCAAAATCATTTAAAGTTTGGGCAGAAAAAAAAAGTATGCGTATTAGTTACAACCATTTCAATTGAAAAATAGATGGGATAGAAAAGAGAAATTATAAAGAAAATAAAAAAAAAGACGCTACGAGTATTTCAAATAAATTTTTAATATATAATTTAAAAAAAAAGTCGGGCGGAGAACGCACGAGCCCCAATATGAGTATTTCATGGATCCGATGTCCAACAAGCGAAGCAATTCATAGGCCAGGTTGGCTTGGCCCATTAGTGTATTCCCCGGACCAGGGGTTAATTCCATTAAGTTCATGGGGGGAGGCACAAGTTTAAGTCTACAAATAATATGCTAAGAATCCGATGTGGGATAGATGGGACTAGTGTAACTGAAAGCAAACAAGTCCAGCATCATCTTTTCCCAGAAAAACAGACCGTACTTGCTCATAATTTCAAATTCAATATAAAAACTAGATTTATGAATTCTACAAATTCAAATTCAATATTAGAGGAATTCATATGCCACTGGCACACAAGATAACGCTGCCTTACAATAGCATACGACCAACACTTCCAATTCCATCTCCTCCCATAGACATAAAGGTGAATGCAACAATCATCACTATCACAATAAGCACATTGATCATAAGTTTTTGTTGTTTCTCCAATTTTTCGTTTCTAATCTTGGAAGTTTCAAACTTCGACAGTAGTTCAGCACTCAACGTGGCTTGAATATCCAAGTCTTTCAGCCTTCTTGTTTGATCCTCTTGCATTCTATGCAGCTCAGCCTCTTTAAAATCAAGCCTCTCGGAAAGTAATTTCTCTGTCACATCCTTTCGTTTCAATTGTTCTTGTAGAACGTCTTTTTGGGCCTTCATTTTTACGAAACAACTCCTTCGGAATGGTGACAAGGGTGGATCGATCCAAACAAAGTACCCGCAGTCCTTATTGATCTACGGCGAAAACAATAATCATAAGCCAATGGACAACATTGTGTATTGTTAATCTGTACCCAATTTAACCTAGAAGTAAGTAACAACACAAACACATGCAAAAGATACTATTAAAGTAAATAAGAAAAAATTGGACATCAAACTAGAAAAAGAAAACGGTCATGATTATATCAAAATGACACCTTTCTTGGACTACATCTGCCGAACCTCATCGTTGGGTGATCATCTGACATGGATGTGAGAACATTTGCTTCAATATCATGATGAAATTTCTTCTTTTCAATGAATTTTGAATCATAAGAGCTCATATTTTCAGTAATTGGGGAAGCACCTGTCATTATTTAACGCTATTAAGAAACGAGGTGCATCGAGATTTTGGTTGGATGAATAATTCAAATTAACGGGTCTATCGTCTACAGTGTACCATGGGACAACGGCCGAGGTATTTTTTTAGTGGATATTAGGTTTTTATTGTTGATCAATCAAGTGGAGATTAGGGTTTGTACATTAAGAATATTCTTTTATAATCGCCGAAGGATGGTCTGTGGCTGTGTACAGATTTTCTGTGTTAAACTTTGTCCCACATCGGCTTGCCATTGAAAAATATCACATGTTAAAATTGTGTACATTCCCTGGGCCTATTGGAATCGACCCCTGGTCCGGGGAATCACTATTGGGCCCAACTGGGCTACGAACTACATTGCTTGATGGACATAGCGCGGGCCCGGGGTTTGACCTCTAATCGGATTGGCTAGGGCCTGCGCAGAGCCCGTCTAAGCATTTTTTTTAATATCTACATATAATGTCTTATAATTTCGTACATTTACATGTACTTACTTATTTATCTTCCAAAATATTTTTATGCATTCAATATTTATTACAATTTTTTGTGTCTATTTGAATATCTGACTTTTATTCGAATTTTTTTATTGTAAATTACAGTAAATAAAGAGATGGATTGTTTTAATACTAAAGTGGTTGATCGGATTCAAAACTAATGTATTAATTAATTATTATTTTCATGTAATGATTATTTATTTTTCAGAATGAGTAAAATAAAATAATATTTGTCTTTGGAATTTATTCTTCTATATATACTTGAGAATTTACCAAATCTAGTACAATATGCGGGTGTTCAACTAGTATTTAAAATATTCAATCACATCATTAAATACGACTAAATATATTACATACTTAATTCCACATTACATAAAATAAACTATTTAATCGCGTAGTAATGCGTAGTCTTTCTAAATCATGAATGCATGAAATATTTGATGAAAAGGGTGGTCCTCAACGAGGAATGTGCTCGAAATATATTGAATATTCAGTGTGTGTCAATTCGTATAGTATATGGTTAATTTCATTGATTTTATTCACATGCCAATGCAATTCTATGAAACTACGATTTGTGTTTTAAAGAATGGTAATTGCGTTAGATTTCAATCGTTTATATCAAATTTCACATGCAACATGTGTGTAAGTGATTTATGTATGAGTCTCCTTTTCATTATATTGAAATTTAATATACAGCTTACGACTAATTTTGTGATAAGCTATCTGCTAGTTGAAAAGCTAGCTGATAATTGCTAAGTTATTCGAGATCACATAGATGGTAGTTGACGACCAGTAATTGAAAACCTAGTTGATATAAATAAAAGTGTCTGAATAATGCAGCTGAAACCTCTTTGGTCATAAATACCAAATTACATAGACGTACATGTTTAAAATTACAGCGTTAATGCTATTTTTTTTATTTATTTGTCCTTTTCATTAAGATTGTAGATTTACTAACTATTGTTTCCATTTCCAATTTAATTCTATTTATATTTTTCAATATTTGCACTACAAAATTTTAAACTCACTCGTGCTAAACTCAAAATTTAATATAAAATCTATTTTAATGAGGGATTTAAAGACCAAAGGAAATAAATTTGACACTGCTGATTAGCTCTCGGCCCTAAAAAATTCAAAATCGTATCACTTATTTATACCATTTCCATCATTACAATGGGTTGTATAGCTGGAAAAAAATATTTGTTTCTATTTTTGAAGGGAATGGTCAAATCAATTCAGTTCTCCATTTTGGATGTTAAAGTTGGATAACTTTCAGCGTAAAGGACCGCATGCATTTAGTGGGCACCTATATATGACAAGATTACTGAAATTGCCCTCAATCAATAATTATTAACTACATCATTATCATTTATAGTTTACTCAAAATGATTAACGTATTCACCTTCGTTTACAAGAATAATCTACACTGTTTGTTTTGATCATTTTTTGTGTTCGGAAGAAATTACTCATTACGTACTAGTATATTTAAAAAGTTTTTTTAATATTATTGATTTGCATCTCTGTGTACATATTTTTGCTATCATTTTTGTATCACGTTGCGTGTGTTTCGCTTACTTTTAGGTGTTTTAGGAGTCGAGTTGGCCGTTTTTTGTTATTTCTAGGTTTTTGTATTTTTGTACGTTTTATTATTAGATTTCGTAGTTTTTCACTATTTCGTTTTTCGTTTGGCCGTAGGACGTCCAAGCGGGGCCCGCGCTCATTTGGGATCGTTGATACTCGACTCGGGAATGGACGAACAAGCAAGGAAGCGAAACGGACGAGGCTCGATTAACCAGCGGACGTGAAAAGAACGAGAAATCGAGCTGGGCACTGGAATCCAGTCGACCGACTGGATGTTCAGTCGGTCGACTGCCTACTTGGTCGATCGACTGAACCCCCAAGATCGACTGGATTCCAGGGACTTTTGGCATTTTGGACGACGCAGTCGATCGACTGCCTACTTGGCCGATCGACTGCGGTCGATCGACTAGACCCTCAAGATCGACTGGATTCCAGGGCTTCAGGCCGTTTTGACATCGCAGTCGATCGACTGCCGACATGATCGATCGACTGGTAGTCGATCGACTGAAAAGTAGAATTTTTGAAGGAATAAGTAATCAGACGTCTTTTCAATTTGAAGAAGTTGCAGCAAGGCTCTTTCCTCCCAGGAGAGCTCCTTCAAACCAGAAAATAATCCCTTTTCATTTTGATCAATTTTAATTCCCAAAAATTCTAGTAATTAGTAATAGATTAGTTAAGCTTTAGATCATCATTAGCTAAGTTGTTCAAGCTTGGTTCTAGATTTCCATTGTCAAGCTTTCAAGCTTTTCTCTTCAAGCTTTTGTTGGATCATCCATTTGGTAAACTCTTTCTATTAATATAGTTTTGTGTTAATGTTATTTCTTTTAATCTTATGTTGATATTTGATCGTAATTAGTTGTTGTTTTGATCATCAAACCTCTATTTTCATCTTATAGCTTTTGAACTTTTGAACTTATGCTTTTAAGTTGTTAAGTTGTTAGATCAATCTTTAAGTTTTTTAAAAGTTTCATATAATCTTCCTTGTTAAACCTTTAATTATTGTTAAATTAATAATGTTGACTTTTTCAAATAAGCTAGACCTTAATTTTCCCTCCATTTTCCTAATTTAAAAATTATAAGTTTTATTAGTTAACTAGTTTAGATTAATCGTTTTTAAATAAGCTTTAATTTCCTTTCCATCTTCAATAATTTTAAATCTTGTATTTCCATCTAAATCTTAGTTATAAAAACCGAAACCGAACAATGACTACTGCTTTCCTAGTTTAGAATACTTAGTCGCTACCGACGATAAGAGCAATTAAGAAACCGACAAGCCGATAACATCCATCCTAGGGAGACACGACTTGGGAAGAACTCGCCGCCCTACAACCGGCTCCGTACTCTTGCGGAGATGGATTCCGAAACTAGCGCGTCGAGAATTCGCCGATCAAAAATTTGGCGCCGTTGCCGGGGATGGATAAAAAGCCAATGGCGTTCTTAATTACTCTTATTGTTATTGTAAATAGTAGTTAATAAATTGTTTTACATTCGATACGCATAATCTTTTGTTGTTGTTGTGTATGCAAGGTAGACGATCGCTCAGACGGGAGTTGACTCCATTCTTGCCGAACCCCGAGAGGTTGCGACGAGACGCACGAGCCGCTTTAAGGCGAGACACGTCCGACGTCCCGTTGCCTCCCTTATTATCACCGGGTGATAGAAAACCAAACTATGGCCACTCCGGTCGAAAACCCGACGCCTCCTGCCCCTGCCCACGACAACCAAGGGGTTCCGCTCCCGCCATTATCGACCGGCCCCACGCCGGCACCTCAAGCCGCGGCTCTTCAAGACCCACAACCCGTCTACGTGACGGTCGACCAAGGGGGAAATGGTTTTACGAACCAAGACCCCCAAAGTTCGAATTCTCAATTTCACGGGACGCCCCTACCGAGGTCCGATCATCGAAGGGCCGCCGTACGCGTATCAACCGCCGTTCCAAGCCCCGAGGCAGTTTCATCAAGGTCCACATTACGCCCCCCACGGGCACGAGCCACGATTCCCGCATCCGGCCGGGCCCATGCCTCAATTCCGAAACTCGATACCTCAAGATTTTCCACGAGCACCCCGCCGTCAACGAAAACCCGTACGCCGCTCGTGATATCGGAGGTCATCCTTTCGCCACCCCCGACGGGGGTCCTACCAATAGTATCAAGGAAGTGTCGAGGCCGTACATGGGCGACTTCTCCTCTTGTATTCGATTGAGCCCCGAGGCTCTCGAATACGACTTGCGGCCGATAGACCTAAACCGACTACCCACGTTCCACGGCTTACCGCAAGAAGACGCCATGCAATTCCTACGTATCTTTTTCTATACGGTGTCGAGCTTTCCGCGCCAAGGCATTCATATCGACCAAATCAAGATGAGATGTTTCCCGTACACGATGAAGGACAAGGCCGTTGATTGGCTCATGACATTGCCGTCCGACTCCCTTACCAATTGGGATATGGTCACCGAACGATTCATGGAGGAATACTATTCTCAAGAGAAGACGGCCGACTTTCGAGCTAAGATTGCCTCGTTCCGACAAGCGAGCGACGAAACTTTCTACGAGGCAATGGGAGCGATTCAAAGGATACCTTACTAAATGCCCACACCATCGGTTTACCGGCGACTTCTTGAATCAGTTTTTTCTATAACGGATTGGCGTTCGCATCAAAGCGCATGGTGAACAATGCCGCCGCGGGAACTTAGCCGGCTGCTCGACGAGAGAACTATACGACATCTTTGTTAACATGGCCGCCGACGATCATCGCATGAGTGTTTTGGAACGAAAGGAGCACGTGAAAGAGGTCTCGACAAAAGACGAGCCCGAGTGGGCCCGTAAGATCGCCGAACTAGAAAGCCAAATAGCCTCTCTCACCAAGGCCATACCCGAGCCCGATAGAGACCATACCCGAGCCCGATAGAGACGTGCACTACGTGCGGAACGCCGGGGCATGGAGCTAGTGCGTGCCCGATTAACTACGGGCAAACGAACGAGTTCGACGAGCAAGCATACGCGATCCAAGGATACCAAGCCAATCGGGGAGGTTTTCCAAGCAACAACGATCCTTACGCCCCAAAATATAACCCCGGTTGGAGAAACCACCCTAGCTTTAGGTGGAGGGAACCAACGAACACTCAAACTCCACCCGGACCCCGATGACACAACAAGCTCAACAAACGCGCCCCAAGTTCCATATGCCGCTCGACCACCTTTTCCGCCTCACCAACCGCCTCAACAAGCACCGTTTCCACCTCCCCAAGACAATCCGAGACCGCGACAATCGAACCTCGAATCCGTCTTATCCGAGCTAAGCAAACGGCTCTTGAGTTTGGAGACACAAATGGGACAAATAGCTACGGATGTCAATGAACTAAAACAAGCACGGGACAAGGATAAGCTACCAAGTCAACCGGCCCAAGCTCAAGCCGTGACCATTCTCCGAAGTGGCAAGGTGGTAGACAACAAGGTCGCCCTACCCGACGACGGACCTTCGACGAGTGTTCAAGAGGATCGTGCTACTCCAGATTCGAACGAGCCCGCAGCCGCTCCTAACCCTCCCACATCACTCTCTAGTGGCGAGGCGAAGGGGTCCCAGGCTGACGGGGGGTTACATAAGTCCGCCACACCGTACCGACCTCCGATTCCATATCCGAGCCGTATCCGACCGACAAAGAAAGACGACCAATTCCTTGAGCTATACAAGATGTTATCAAAGGTCAACATAAACCTTCCTTTGCTCGAAATAATCCAAAATATTCCCGCTTACACGAAGTTCTTCAAAGAGCTAACATCGAAGAAACGCCGATTCGAGGAAAATGAGAAGATATGCATATCGAACGCGGCAAGCATTGCCCTTAGCAATTCTCTCCGACACAAAGAAGGTGATCCGGGGAGTTTTTGTATCAAGATTACCCTCGGAAATGGCAAGGAGACACGAGGGATGCTTGACCTCGGCACGGGGATTAACTTGATGCCCTATTCCATTTTTAAGCAATTAGAGTTGGGAGACCTCAAGGAGACGAGAATGTGTTTGCAACTGGCCGACCGATCAGTCCGATACCCAAAGGGCGTGGTCGAGGATGTTTTGGTACAGGTATGAAGTCTCATCGTGCCTGTGGACTTTGTTATACTGGACATCGGGGAGGTAAGCAATGAAGGCTGATAGCACACTATCTTACTTGGTCGACCCTTCATGGCCACGACAAACACCTTGATCGATGTGAAGAACGGGAAGTTATCTTTCTAGGTTTTGGGAGATACAGTGAACTTCTCGATCCACGACTTGGGAACCATTCTGCCTTCCTCTTTTCATGCCGATTGTGCTATGATCGACCTGATACAAGAAATAGTTGAAGAAGCTGCTCAGGAGATTGTGAACGAGGATGTTGAGGACAACGAGTGGCGAGCTCTTCGATCGAAGGGGGTGGTAGAAATATTTGAGTTATCGAGCGTAGAATCGCCCCTTTGGGAAAAACCGGAGCTCAAGACCCTTCCGAGCCATCTCAAATATGTTTACTTGGAAAGCGACGAGACAAAACCCGTGATCATCTACGCCGAGCTTCCCCCGAGAGACGAGGCACGATTGGTGGAAGTACTGAAGAAGAACAAGAAGGCAATAGGGTGGAGCCTTGCTAATATTAAAGGCATTAGCCCCTCCACTTGTATGCATAGGATCATCCTTCAAGACGGAGTAAAACCATCGAGGGAAGGCCAACGAAGATTGAACCCGAACATGATGGAGCCTTGCTGATATTAAAGCAATACGTAATAAATCATCTAGTAAATAAACCGAAATAAATTTAAATTTCTAGAAAAGTAATCATTTCAAATAATCAATACCCATCTCGAAGTAGTAAACTAAATCACTCAAAAAAAATTGTGCTGCAACTTTTCAAGTTCAAGACAATTAATTAATTTGTCTCACACGACAGATACGTGTCTTTTGGGCTTCTGCACCGATGAATTTTCACATCCGCCCTAAAAGTATTATTTAAGGTAGCTCTCACATTGTCAAGCCTCACTTTCCTTCTTCTTTGATTTTCTCCCTTAAATTATTTTATAATCTTCAATGTCTAACTCTGACAATAGTGACTCCGATCACAGTCCTGGGCTTGTCAAACAACTGGAGGCAGAGATTTTCCGTCTCAAAAAGGACTTCGTCGATCAACTGTTCAGCATTATGGATATAATTGCGGAGAGCAACTATTACAAGGAGGAGAGGGATCAAATGCGTGCTGAGAACGCTGGCCTGCGCGAGAGATTGAGGGAGTTCGAGGAGAAGGAAAAAAAACCTATGTAATATAAGTTGAATTAATCTGTCTTTGTATTGTTTTTTTATTTAATTTCTGTATGGGGTTATCAATGAATTATCAGTTTTTGCGACGATGTTGTGTACCTTTGAATTATCAGTGACAACTATTAACTCGTTTTTATATTGAAAGTGTACTATTTTTCTCCATATGGGCATTTAATTGCATTAAGGGGCTGCAAATTAATCACTTGTCATTATTTTCTACTACTGGTTGAGAACGTAAGGGATATAGTTTTTGTATTAGAGTATCAATACAGTTTATGGGTTGAATACGAGATTTTTTAAGGCTAGGTTTTTGTGATCTGACAGAGAATTTGATCCGATATTGTTTGAAAGTAGTTGCATCTGGTGTAGATTTTTGAGATCATCATTTTTATAATAATAATAATCTTGTAATAAAGGCGAGAGATGAATTTCGGAAGTGCTCTGTTTATGGATGTTAAGAGCAGCTGAAGGATAAAGAATGGTGTGAGTTCAAGATTGTCCCACATCGGCGCACTAATAAACAATCTCACTACTTAAAATTGTCAACATTCCCCGGGCCCATTGGAATCGACCCCTGGTATGGGGAATCACTATTGGGCTCAACTGGGCTACGAACTGCACTACTTCATGGACATGGCGTGGACTCGGGCTTTGATCTTTAGCTGGGTTGGCTAGGGCCTGCGCGGAGCCCGTCTAAGAAATTTTTATTGAATCCATACATTTTTAATTTCTAATGACGTAGTTATTCAATATTTAGAATTCATAATATTTTAAGTCAATTATAAACTAGTTCATGCTTTATTTTATATTACTTATAATATATAGGATTTTTGTGACTTTATTGATTTTAATTTAATTAATATATTTATAATCTAAATACACATTTTTGTATTTATAGAGTAAATTATATAAATATTTTTTCAAATTTATGAGTGCAAGTATTATATTTTTGATGGTTAAAGGCTTATCTAATAATTGTATAATTATCTTGACATAAATCATATATACGATAAAAAGTACAACGGAGTACGACTAATGTACAACTAGATTATTCAGTTGAACTTAAGTTGTGTTCATACAGTCTGATGTGATTGAATTATGACAGAACCTAATGATAAATTTTCGTGTACATGTTGGCATACAAGTACAACGGATACTGATAATTAGAAAAGGATAAATTTATTATAAGTTCTTCACCTTGTCACGGGTACAAAGACTAAACAAGGAGATTAACTCAATGACTTGTAATAAGAGTGACTAATATGATTGTACCGCGACTAACTAAATGGGAGAGATTGAGACTATCGTCAAGTGAGTTAAATTATAGTTTGACGTACAATGTATTTTGCAAAAAAAGTTGGTTCATAATATATAAATGTGATTCTCCATCGTGTACAAAAGTACTTTGATTGCCCCAAGCAAACGTCTCGCCGACGAGTTTCAATGCAGCTGTTGCCCCAGAGGTAAATATACATTTATACTTCCGAGGAGACGCGTTAAAGAAATTAAGGACCCGCGCGAGATAAAAATAAAAAAAATAAAATAAATTATCTCAGAAAGATAAACTATACGAACTTGTATACATAACAAACCTGTTGTCGAGCCTCGCACACAATGTCACTGGTCATTAAGTTGCAGTTGCTCTGGCTACACTAAACGTAGAACCAAATTATAATTTTTATAGGACAAGTCTAGCTTAAAATAGACAAACATCTCAATAAGGTCTCTAATTAACTTGGTAGAAACAAACTTAACAGAGTTCAAACTCGATCAGCAATTGGAATTTTGTCAAGCTGTTGCACCTCCTCATAGAAATGGATGCTCTCCCCAACCAAACAGATACATTAACGAAATAATAAATAGGCTTCCTTCAACATTATCACACAAGGGACAAATATACATAAAATGAAAAGGAAAAAGGGGAGATTATAAAAAGTACCCTCGAAATTTGATTCAATGTTAAAATTAAGGGACGGTCTGTAATATTTTTTTAAATGTGAATGAGAGGCTTTGAATATTTGTTGCTTTTGGAGGGGTAAATGTAAAACCAAAAAAATAAAAATCTTAGTGGTATGATTTTGAAATTTGAAAGTTAGTTAGATTTTTATGTAACTAGGTCAAACCTCAAGGGTACGTTTAGTAATTAACCCAAAGTTAGAAAGAATTACGATCTAAAAGGCAATAACTCGACACCTGACAGCAAATTCCATAAACGAGCGACGAAATCTCCTGTTCAAAAGAAGCTTATCAAAAGGTTCATTAGGATTTACCAACTGGGTAGATTCCCATTCTACTAAAAGCCTGCTATCAGGTAGTACACCCAATGCCCGGCCCATCATAATGCTTGGTGGGTGGTCCCTTTCCCTCAAGCTCGTAAGTGTGACGAGGGGCTAGGATATCGATATAGAAAAGAATTACAACACAAGGAGACTTGTCTGGGAAACAATAATCAAGAAAAAACAATATAAATGTGAGAAATGAAAGTGAAGGTAAAATAGAAATAAAACCAGGTTAGGCATACTTACCATAAACAGTAATAAGAATCTTGAAATGATTTGAAGCAATTCAATATCTTCGTAAGCTTCATTCAGAATATAACAGACCACCCATAGCCCTTCGAAGGAAATAAAAAAGGCCATATGTGAAATATTGAGTTAGATACATATAAAAACACAGAAAATTGGAAAATATCAACATTTTTTTAAAAATAGGGGGTGTTTACATCATTAAAAAGAAAAACCAATTCTTAATTCTATTTTTGGTTCGACTTTTACAAAGAATGAAACAAATGAGCACTTTTACAACTTATTCACCAAACACTCTCTTTAAACTAAATCACTATAAATGTACCATCACAATTTTCACATGAATCTGAATCACTATAAATACATTCTATAATCCTACTTCATCACATTTCACTATTCTCATTTTCACTGGCCAACGCATAATTGTGGAGAAGAGAATATCACGAATCTGAGACGGGATCCTATTGCAACATCCATATATTGTACATTGCGTGTTAGCATTGAGCTTCATAGTGATGGACCCTATCGAGATGAGTCCACTTGGCGGCCGTGATTTTAGGCCCGTGACAAACAACATAGTGCCTTACGACCAAGTGATGGGGAGTTGGCCTTGGGACAACCGGAGTTAGTTAGGACTTGGGAATTTGGAATTTAAGGACGAAGTTTTCGGCTGGAGTCATTAGAGTTCAATACTTTGGGCCGTGGCCCTTATGCTGGATTAGCCGATGGACGTGTAGTGAAGTGGATGGGAAAAGATGTTGGCTGGGAAACATTTGCACTCGTCTCGCGTAACTGGTAAAAATTCTTCATTTTTTCATAGTTTTCAAACAAAAGTACTCTTGAGGTCGAATCCATTTAAATTAATAAATAATTAAACGATATTTTTTCTTTGAAAATCATGAATACCCTTTTAATATTTGCTTCTATTTCACAAACTCCACTATATTTATATGCTTATACTTTTGTTAATTTGCTGGTGTTTGGAGCTATGTTACAGGTCTGAGAAGCTATGTGCACAAGCTAAGGACTCAACGACAAAAAAGCAGGGGAAGTTGGAGTCGAGATGCGGACGTCCTTTAAGCCTAAGGTTCGACAGAAAGAGTGTCGACCTATACATCGCAGACGCTTACTATGGACTACTTTTGGTGGGCCCCGAAGGTGACCATGACAAGACCAATACAATAGATCCATCGATCAGCAATTGTACACAATTAACAGGGTTGACATATAGATGATGTAAATGTGACTGAAAGGAATATGGGTGATTTGATGTAATTTGGGGACAATAAATTTGGGGACCAAGAAATCGAAACACAATCAATTTGGGGGCTAGGGTTTCGAAATTGATGTAATTTGGGGAGTAAATACCTTCCGATTTAGGATTTCAGACCAGCATCAGGAGTAGGAGTAGAGGGCGGTGGAGAGCACGGGTGGAGAGCCGGAGGCGGCGGGCAGAGAAGGCGGTTTTCCCCTTCTTCTTCTTCTTCAGCCTCGCGACTGGCGAGATTTTTTCTCTGGAGCAGCGCACTGTTTTCTTAAAACCGTCTTCCTCAGTTGTGAGCTGGCGGTCGGAGCGAGCTGCGGCGACGACTGGAGCGAGATGGGGCGACGGCTGGAGCGAGCTGGATGAAAAGGTATGGATGAAAAACGTATGGACATTATTTAATTAGTAAATGTTAAATGAAAATAATATTTTAATATTTAATTATTAAATGGAAAACGAGAACGGTATTTAAAATATCGTTCAGTATCGACGAAGCTTACTAGAACGGTTTTCAAGATTCTGTTCTGGATTGACGTACATTCCAGGACGGTATTAAAATAATGTTCTGGAATGTACATGTTCCAGAACGGTTTTAAAAATACCGTTCTGGAAAGTAAAAATATGGGCGGCAAGAAATTTCATTTACGCGGTATAAGACTTTTAAGAACGGTTTTATAAAAAAACCGTTCTGGATTGAAGTACATTCCAGAACGGTTTTAAAATACCGTTCTAGAATTTTCACATTCCAGAATATTTTTTGAATACCGTTCTGGATCGACTCATAATCCAGAACGATTTCTACATTATTGTTCTGGAATGTCTACTTTCCAGAACGGTATTGTAAAACCGTTCTGGAAAATCATCTATCTAGAACGGTAATTTTAAATACCATTCTAGAATGTTTAATTCAGAACAGTATTTTAAATACCCTTCTGGATGCACCAGGATGTTCTGTTCTAGAATGCAGTTTCTGCACTAGTGCAGATTTTTCTGTTGCTGTCGGCTCCAATGTGCGTTTTACATTCAACTGCACTTGATGAGCTTTGTTTTAAAACTTTTGTGCCGCTAAATGTATATACTCAAAAAAAATATCTAGATACAATTTTTTACCTTTCCTGACTCTTAACGGATGTGAACATCTTTTGCCAATACATGGTCGTGGATGGACCACTTGATCATTCTGGGGACTGCTTCACCACAAAATTTGGCAAAACTCTCACCGAGTCCAGAAAGCGCTTTGAAAGCACAAACCTGAATAAAACAACAGAAATAACCATACATTTAACAATATATTTTTTAAGTTAATAGAAGTCAAAATACACATTTAACTAAAATAGCTCACCATTATAGCAAGTGGAAAGCCCTTCAATCTTACACCACCTCTCTTCGTTGAGTTATCAAATTTCTCTTCCTCCTCTTTCTTCCCTTTATGCAATTTTTTCCTAAGATTTTTAATGGTACATAAAAACGACCTCCTCCCTCATGGATATCTGTTAAACCTATCCATGTCATTGGCTATGTGAAATAACCAGACGTTCAGCCATGTCGTTTCCTCAGCCCCTAACAAAACCCAGACCAAGCAGACGAGGAGACCAAGCTTGACTTTATCTTCTCGATCCTTGCAATTATCGAAGGCTTTCAATAGTATTCTTCGATTGATATTTCCCTTGCATCGGGAGAAATACTTTGTCAACAAATTTGATTCGTCACCTTTCTTCACGCTCTCCTCTCCCAACGGGCCAGCATCCAAACCGGTGATAAGGGTGAACTCCTGCAAACCAAATCGAGCACGTGTCCCTCTAAAATCAAACCACACCTCGTCAGTCTCACCACCGGTCACTCCTCGGACAGCTAATTGGTGAATTAGTTGAGGAGATATTATTTTCTTCTTCAGATATAGAAGATGTCCGAAACAGGACGTCTCGAATAATGATCTACCGTGATCATCCAGTTGGTCAAATACATACTGGATCTTCCCCAAATCACTACGACTGATTACTTGTGCATTTGCGACACAGTTGGCATCCATTTTTCGAATAATATGCGACCTAGACTCAGATTTGCATTGATTAGAAGAAATAAACATAAAACATATATGAGAATAAATTGATAATTTGCACTAAAGTAAAATAAGTTATTAAAATCATCAACATTGCTATTACTATTACTATTGCTATTACTATTGCTATAACCATTACAATTATTATTATTATTACTATTATTATTATTATTAATTATTAATAATATTATTTATTTATTTTTCTTATAGTTGTTTTTACTTTTATTTTTTAATTCAGGTATGCGGATTGTATCTGCCTTACTTTCATGGAAAATTAAATCAAAACCAACACTTTCACGAACGGCGACAACGTTATGCTGCGCAAATATATATTTGAAAATATAAAGTGAAATTAACATCACATGCCTATTACACTTGAGACGGTATGTGGTTTCCGGCATTTCTAGAGCGTGGTTGTGAGCAGGTTGGAAATCTGAAACCTTGTACGAGCCATTTGCAACGTCGTGTACAATGCGGAGTCTAGCCGGACAATTGCATTTCTTGTTTACCGTCTCTTTTCGACGTCGTTTACCCTCTGGAATGGTTTCCTTCCTTAGACCCGCACAAACACATTCACATATCATGTTTTTCAAAACACCCCTTCTGATTGATGAATGGCATTTTCTAACATCAAAACCCATTTGCCTACCATAGTTCTTGTAAAATAAATGGGCCGCTTCGCCGGTGGCAAAAACCATTCCCCTAACTGTGGCCGCGTCCGGGGGTGCTTGTATTCGATTTTCCTTGTTGATAGAAGCTTGAGCATCACCCGAGGAAAGTCCCTCCTCATGGCGTGAGTTATCCATTTCAAATACCGATTCCTACACATGATTAATATTTTTATTATAATTATTATTACACATGATTATTAATATTACTGTAATTATTATTTTTATTATAATTATTATTTTTATTACTGTTATTATTATTATTGTTATTATTTTTAATATTATTCTTATTATTAATATTACACACATCCAGTTGCAATTTTAATGTGTATTCAATAAACAAGCATGGTGGAGATTCGTAGAATTATAATCATTCAATAAGAATCCAATTTTGAATCATTCTATTCACAATACACATTCAATGCAATACGCATTCTGGAATATGTATTCTATTCACAATTTCTACAGAACACACCTTTCACATAGGATTTGTAGAAGATGACAGATTCAAGCCAGTTTCGGGTGTTTAAGACAACAATAAGATGCCAGACAATACAAATATTTTAACCCCGAACGAGAAAACTCACTTCATGGCATTTCACTCAACATCGAAGTGGAAAAACAATTTTGAGCCACAAAATTAAACATCAGAAGTTGACATTATTATGTATTGAGCTTTTACAAAGAGTCATAGGTATGCGAAAAGATAAGCGAAAGTTCCATAAGCTCCAAACTACAACAATTTGATAGTTAGGCAAAATAAAATCTGATCAAAAATCCCATATTTCACCAGCTTATGTAAATTTAAACCAAATTCATATAATATACATAACATTATAA
This sequence comes from Phtheirospermum japonicum, assembly GCA_014905375.1. Taxonomy (NCBI): domain Eukaryota; kingdom Viridiplantae; phylum Streptophyta; class Magnoliopsida; order Lamiales; family Orobanchaceae; genus Phtheirospermum; species Phtheirospermum japonicum. Next base: position 619,158 of record BMAC01000551.1, read on the forward strand.
TAGATTAATGATAGTTTATCGCAAGAACGATTAACATGCAAACCAAAAACAATTATTACAAAAAAATTGCACAATTCTGTACTCGATAAAAAACTAACCTTTAGAATAAATTTCGGTGAGAATTCAAATTGATGCGGCGATTAATGTCGTCTGCTTTCAAGTTATCGGACGGGAGGAGCGGGATGCCAGAATGTTGATAGTTGCGGTGGCAGACGGTTGAGGGGGGTGGTGGAAAATGGTGGATGAAAGGGTGGTCGGACGGTGATTGCTGGCATCGAGCAGGGATCTGAACGGATATACGGTGCTCCGTAAAAATACTGAAATTACGAATGGGTTTCACGGATGAAGTGAATCACTGGTGGATTGGGTAAGTTGGATCTATGACTTAGGGTTTTAAGAATAACTGGGATTTGGAATTCTCTCACGGGGGATTAGGGTTCTTGGCAATTTTAGGATTTTAAGTATTTTACAGCTTCGGCGTAATTATGATTTCAGGTTTTAGGATTAATTAGGTATTAATTTAATTAAATTTCATGATTAGTTATGTTTTATGCTTTTGGGTTTAATGATTTATTAGATTTTATGATTTTGGGTTTTATGATTAGTTAGGGTTTTTTTAAAATATATTATAGCTTTTGTGGGTATTCTGTGAATAATAAACTTTTGGATTGTTTTATAATAAATTAAAAATATTTATTTTTTATAATAATTAAACATACAAAAGGGCATTCTAGACAATCACAAATTATTATTAATATTTTAATTAATAATATTATAATTAGATAGGACACGTGGCATTCATTGGAGTGGTGACTACAATAAGGCAGGTACAACGACTGGACTGCAGATAGAAAAGTCCATCTATCTATCTTTCTATATAATAATAATAATAATAATAATAATAATAATAATAATAATAATAATAATAATAATAATAATAATAATAATTAATATTTATATACAATGGCACAATGCAAGAAGGCTCGTGAGTGACGCCTTTTGAAATTTTCAAAGTATGTAACTATAATTATTAACAAAATTAATCTAAATATAAAAATATAGAATGAGTTAATAATAATTAATTAATATAGATTAGATACGGGTTGAAAATGTGACATCTTTTGAATTTGTATAAGTCTGTAAATATAATTATTAACGAATTTAATCTAAATATTAAAATATAATATTAATTGATAATTATAATAATTAATAAACTGAACAGGGCACTGGTTGAAACACGTCCATTCAATTTTTTATTTTAAATTTAAAACTTTGTGATTTTCACAAATATTTTTCATATAATCTTTTATAAATCTCGTGCAATACACGGGTGTTAAACTAGTATATATATATATATATATATATATATATATATATATATATATATATATATATATATATATATATATATATATAGGGTTGGGTTCAAATGAGAACCCGTCATTATATGTGAACCTAGGGACTCATCTTGACCATTAGATTGAATAATCTTGATGGTTGAGATCATGACATGTCAGCATGGTAATAATGTAAAAAAAATGCATTAATTAATTAAAAATGGTATTTTGGACATATATCAACGTTTACAAAGAGCACTACATTGTTTCTTTGGAAAGCACAATAGATTAAGAAAAAAAACACTACGATTGTATACAAAAAGCATCGCAAATTTCGTCTATAAACTGCAAATTCAAAAATTTGAAATGAAACTCAAATCTTCAACAAACCATAACTTTTTCAAATTTTATTCGTTTT
>BMAC01000551.1:627892-642493 GCA_014905375.1 Phtheirospermum japonicum
TATATATATATAATAACACTTGAAATTAATAAATTACTATTTTATAGTAGTTATGATACTGTTAGTAAGAGTTACCTTTCAATTTCGAAATAAAAACATCAAATAATTCTAATGTATAATATTATTTAATTAAGTTGAAAACATATGAATATAAGTTCAGAAGTTTAATTTATACATTTTTTCAACAATATTAATAAAAATATCTTTTAAAAAATAAAGAGAAAAAACTTCAAATTAATAAAATATCTTTACAAAAAATAAAAATAACGATAAAGAAAAGGAATACATGGAGCAATTTGCAATAGAGCAATTTGCTCCAGAGCAATATGGTTTAAAGAAAAACAAAGAAAAGGAAAGAGAGTTCAATTAGGAGAAAATCTATAAGAATGATAGTTAAATTAATAAAAATTTATTGATTGAGCATATTTAGATATTTTAATTATTTTTTCTAATTTATTTTCCATAAATAAAATGATCTATTAAATATCTATCCATAACAATTAATAAGGGCAAATAAGTAAATATAAAATTAGGAAAGTAATGAACTTACCTAAAATTCCTTATTAATCATGTAAAATTGTAGTTTTGTTCATGTTGCTCTGGAGCAAATTGTGCTCTATGTAGCATTATTGTTATCTTAAATGGTATAAAACTTATTTAGGTGATTATATGACAATTAATAGGTATAATATTGTAGTAAATGGTAATTTTTCATATAAGAAACTCATTATATAAGGTATAAGCTAACTTATGGTGGTTATTGACAATAAATCAATAATATTAATCATGAGAATAATTATAGTAATAATAACCTTATCCACATTAATAACGATTCAATGCAAACTTATTTTTAAAACCAAGTCCCCCACCCAGCCTAATCTGTGTACTTGAAAATAATTTGATACACACTGTTTCAAAACTCAAAACCCTACGTCCCTTATTCTATAAAAGGTGACCAGAATAAAGTTATTTCATATACATTCACCACAAAATAAGAAAAGTGAGAAAAAAAAAATCGTCTCTCAATTAGGTCTTATCATAATTGTAACGAATTAAAATATGGCCTATAGCTCGATATGGATCATCGGATTGTTGATATTCGCAGTGGGACCGATGAGCCGAGTGAGCGCAATCAGCTGCTTCGAAACCATAACAACGCTGATGCCTTGCCAGCTATTTTTGTTGGGCATGGGTAACAGCGTGACGGTCCCTTGTTGCCAGGGAGCCGAGTCGTTGAGCCAGCTGGTCAGTTCGCATCTGGATGAGCTGAAAGCCACGTGTCAATGCATCAAACAGGCAGCTGCAGCCATGGGAGTCGACGCCGCCAGAGCTAAGCTGATTCCCCAGCTTTGCAACATCAGCGTCCCTGTACCCATTGACCCTAATGTCAATAACAGGTTCGAAATCAAATAATAATATTATATGATTTATTTTATTAAATAAGTGAATGATTAATTCGTCATTTTAACACTAATAATATATTCTCCGTAGCCGATTATTTAGAAATAGCGTTGATTAACGATTTTGGTGGACTTCGTCGTTTTTTGTATCAATTTTTGCACATTATATTAATATTGCATTGTCGTTTGAATTGTGTAAAGTCTACCAACTAATTAATATCTTATGAATGGTTTTTTTTTTCCCAGTCTCTGATACATGATCGAGGCAGAAAAGAGTTAATTGCGACCGGAATACATGATCGAGGCAGAAAAGAGTTAATTGCGACCGGAAACTTGGGGCAGTCCAACAAAATGAGGAAATGTGTTCTAGTGGCTTATAATCATTCTAGTTTATATTTCCTGTTATTTGTTTTGATTAGTCATTATTAATTATTAATTTTCAATCCCAAACAGTTGGTTGGTGTAATTTATATTAATATACACACATTATTTGATTCACGAGTCCGMTGGTCCCCATTATTATTAAAATAAACTTAAATACATATATAAATATTAACATTAGATATATTGTTTTAATGCCCGCAACTGGAATGGTCTTTGACTGTAACCTAATTAAATTCATAAGTGAATGATACAATTATATTTGGTAAAATAATATGATAATTTGTAGTTCTATGGTTATTGAATAAGTATCAACTAGTTTAACACCCGTGTGTTACACGGGATTTATCGACATATAAATATAAAAAATATTTTCGATCCTTATATAATTTTTAAACGTAAAAATAAAAAATTTAAAAGATATTGTATCTTCTAACTCGTGTCTTGTACCGATACCTTGTTACTATTTATCAAATATCATTTTTTATTGTTAAATAATTTTTATTTAAATGTTTAGATCAAATTCATTAATAAATTTATATTTACATAATTAAATAAATTCAAAACATGTCACATGCTCGACCAGTGTCTAATTTCTATTAATTAATAATTATTATAAAGTATTCTTTTATTTTTATGTCTAGATTTAATTATAATAACTTTTAATTACATACTTATAAGAATTTAGAAGATGTCATATTCTCAACCTGGGTCGTTTTATACCGGTGTCTAATCAATATTATTAATTATTATTATTAAAATTTATATTTCTTATGTTTAGATTGTAATTGTTAATAAATTAGTAACACTCTTACATTATTGTAAATAACTCTTTTTTTGTAATTAATATTATCTTATAAGTAATTTGTCTTTTAATTAAAATATTTTTTTTGATTATATATGACTTTTTATATATTTATATTTGAAGAATAATATAAAATATATAATAAGAAAAAATATAGTAAAATAAAAATATTAAATTAGCCGAATATAAAAAAAAGAAAAAAATAAGTTAGAAAAATATAATAAAAGTAAATATAATAAATTATGTAGATATTATAATTCTTATATTTTAGTAAGTCTCCAAACCTCCAAAGTTCGTCAAGTAAGCAACCGAACCATCAGAAGATTACACGTCAACCCGACGCATCCTAAGCAGACATGTATGATATAAATTTTTTCGTTTAGTATATAGGTGGGATAAAAGAAAATTATTGAATTAGACAAAATATAATAAAAGAAAACTATTAAGTTAGGCTAAATATTATTAGAATTTTATTTTATGAAAACACCCGTATTATTAGATTTTATTTATTTTAGATTTTTTTATTAATTAGAATTATGAAAAGGTAAGACTCATATTATTAGACTATTTATTTTAGATTTTCTTATTAATTATATTATTATTGGGGTTAGTATAATATGATAAGGAAATTAGTATATTATTAGATTATGATTCCTATTTTTTTATTTCATATCATTAGAATTTTATTTTAGGTTGTTTAATGATATTATTGAATTATGAAAAGGTAAGTAGTATACTATTAGGACAATAAGTCCTATTTTTCATAATTTATTAATATATAAGGAAAAAAATATAGTGAGGCTCGGATGACACGTAAGCAATCGAAGCACCAGAATTTTCTATTTCTAAAACGAAGCATACGAAAAAAACACATAGGATATGAGGATTTTGCATTAATATAGGGGAGATAAGTCGATGTTAAGTTTAATAACATCTGAATTAACACTAAACAGTATTCTCATAAACGAAGTGGAATAATTAAAAAATAAAAGAACACAGCAGATAAATTTCGTTCGTAAGCAACGTGCTTACGAATTGGGTACACAAACCCAAAAGTCGTATTACTTTAATTCTTTTAAGATCAATATAAAGTTATAAAGTAATATATGAAAACATTAGTATCAACACTTGACACTAAATACTTGTAGCCAGGCTATGATAATCTTCTCCATTGGTCACATAACTTCAAAAAGGTATGAGTCGTGGATCGTGGCTTCAAGTCTTTCTCGTCCTTTTGTTCTACTTATGAAAAGTTGTTCTCCCTTTTCTTCACGTCTTGCTTTCTGCGTATGTACTATCTTAATTTATTGGAAAGTGATGCCAACCGGACTTTCACGGGGTTTTTTCAAAAGGGGATCGGGAGAAAGATTTTGACAATTTTTCAAATGGGTGACGAATATGAACTAATACAAATGAAGTTGTTAATAGTGTTGGAATTTAAAGAGACGAACACCATGCTCGTGCAGCGGAAGTTTTAAATTTTTTAGATCTAACAGATCCATACTATGAACGAATATATTTATGCGACAAATAAATGAGATAAAGCACAAAAACCTTATAGTAAATCCAGATCTGAGTTCAATACTAAGGTATCCACGCAATTAATTCTCCGACTGAAAGATCTAACTTCAGTGTATTGCTATCGTGAAGAAAACTAGGAAATCTCACGAAAGCTCAAGAACTCCAATCTCAAAATCAGGATTTGTTATGATGTTTTACTTTTTCTCATAGTCAACTTATGACTTTATGTTATATTTATACTAGGTACATAAGAGAACACTAATCCTAAAAAGGGTTAGACTATCCAATACATGAGCCCAAGATAATTTTAGCCCAAGTAACTTTATTAATATAACATGGATAATTAAATACAAATCCAATTCAATTTAATTAAATAATTTCTATCAAATAGAAATTTACATCATAATTATTAACAATTAAATATTATAATCCCAAATTGAATATTTATTAATTCTTGATACACTCTTAAGTCAAAAAAGTAAACGCATATAGTGTGACCCTATAGGCCTTTATATATGACATCAATCTAATGATTATCCATACAAAACCCCTAGACGGCTTAGTTGGATGAACTCAATATATAAAGAACATTCACTTGAACTTAGCGAATTATAACCTTTATACAAAGATTTGGTGAAATTTCTTTCATTCTGAATCACTCGATTAAGCTTAAGATTTATGCAAGTGTCTATCTCAATGGCTTAATCAATTTATCTCATCTTTTTTAGTCGACAATTAGACCATACTTACATTAATATATTGAATATGTCTCTTGCATTGGCCAATGACTTTAGTCGACCTAATATATATGAGTGGTCTCTCTCTAAATTCCAATCGAGGAATGAATTCTTTCTTGGCTCAACTATCACCTTTATTTACATCATGATGCACCCAACACAAGCCATATCTTCCCCGAAAAGTAGTGCAAGCATTGGTCATGGTCAAAGTACATCACTCAGTAAACAAGGTGCGTATTGACCTCAAGTCAAAGAATTATCACACTCTAAAGTATCCATGTGTCCATCACAAATAACTATTATTCGCAGTCGTGAGACAAACTGCATTCTCTAACAATGCGGTGCAGACCACATGCCGACATATATTATATTATCAATATCCCAATCTTGATAATCATTAGTCGGACTATTTTAAGAGTAACGTTCTATCAGTGACATCTCACCATATCAATGACAAAATTAACTCTATGGGAACATTTATACGAATAATTGCAAACAACCAAAATAATAATTCAATAAATGTATTGCCATATATATAACGATATATATAATAATTTTGATCAAGTATAATGTCTTTAAATCTGATTGTCTCTAAGACATTTATACTTCCAATCTCCCACTTGGCCTAGAGTCAAGCATCTATATATCCAATATTTAGGTTTACGAAATGCTCATCATGTTACCCATAACATGATGGATTTGAGCACACTCTATTTTATTTTCTTCTATCTCCACTATCTCCCTGATCAAGTGGTAGTATCTTAGTACATGCTTGTTACTGTTCATGGATCTCATTTCCTTTGCTAGCGCAATAGCACCAATGTTATCACAGTACAATGATATTGGTGCTAGGATTTACCCCTAATTCCTTAAGAATCTGTTTATCGAGGTAGCTTCTTTAGCTGCCTCTTATGCAGTAATGTACTCAGCTTCGATTTACCGAATCAACGACAGTAGTTTTCTTGGAACTATTCCAACTTACTACCCTATCATTGAAATGAAGGCATACCCAGATTATGACTTGTAGTCATCATGGTATGTTTGGAAACTAGCATCAGTGTACGCAGTAACTGTCAGTTCCTTTTGTCTACCATAGACTAAGAAATATTCTTTAGTTCTTCTAAGATACTTAAGAGTACTCTTGACTGCTTTCCAGTGTTCTTCCCTAGGACTCTGCAGAAATCTGCCAGCCATGATAAGTGCATATAACACTTTATCTATGTACATGGATTGTGAAAGCCCCAATATTCTATTAGATCTATCTCAATAGATCCAAATTCCAACAATATAACAGGCTTCACCCAAGTCCTTCATCATGAAGGTGCTGGACAACCAATCCTCTACTGATCGCATGACAATGATATCATTTCCAATTATCAATAAGTCATTAAAATATATAAATAAAAACAATACTCCCTCCAGTGCGTTTACTATAAACGCATGTATCTTCTTTGTTTCCGACAAAATCAAACGATTTGACTGCTTTGTCAAAACAAATATTCCAACTTCTAGAGGCTTGTTTAAGTCCATAAACAGACTTTTGTATCTTGCATATCATTTGAGCTTCGATTCAGATGTAAAACCTTCTAGTTGTATCATATACACTTCCTCGGTCAATTCACCATTGAGGAAAGTGGTTTTAACATCCATTTGCCAAATATGGTAATCATAGTATGCAACTATAGCAAGTAATGTCCGAATGGACTTGATTTTCGCAACTGGATAAAAGGTTTTATCATATTCAATTCCTTCTCGTTGACTATAACCTTTTGCTACCAACCTAACCTTGTAGGTTTGTACCTTACCATTTGCATATATCTTCTTCTGTATCTATTTGCATCCAATGGGTCTAACCCCAACATGCAAGTCAACCAAGTTTCAAACTTTATTTGTGTACATCGAGTCCATTTCTGATTTCATGGTTTCAAGCCACCTCTTTGAGTCAATTTCTAACATAGAATCAGTGTAAGTTCTAGGTACATCATCGCCCAGAACTTCCACGTCACCTTGAACCTCTACAAGGATGTTTAGTCTTTATGGTCGCCTATGAACCCTAGTGACTTACGAGGTTGGTTATCATGCGTTTGAGTGATTTGAGTATTCTGATCATTAGAAGGTTCTTCTGTGCTGGATGGACTAGCATTTTGAGATTCCTCAGAAGCGTCATCAACATGAACTTCTTGAGAAAGGAGCTGTGCAACCATTGCTTGGTCTCCCATTGGTTGCGATGATAGATTTTGCATTACTGCATCAATTCTATCAATGCTCCCACTGGCTAAAGATTTTCCTCTAAGTGACAAATCTTCACCATAGGAACGACCAGAAGCTCCCACTGAATTCTTGTCTAGGTCATTAGACAACTTTTCAGCCTCCATGTCACTTTGTGGTTCTTGAATTTCTTCAATTTCTACCTTATTTCGACTTCTATCCTTATAGATATAGTCTTCTTCAAGGAAAGTCGCTTGCCTAGAAACAATGACCTTATGTTCTTCGGGAAGATAGAAATAGTATCCTCGTGTTTCTTTGGGATACCTCACAAAATAACATTTCTCACTTTTAGATTCCAACTTGTCGGTAAGCATCTTCTTTACATATGCGGGACAACCCCAGGTTCGCATGTGTATAAGTGATGGCTTCTTGCCATGCCATAACTCATATGGAGTTTTATCTACTGACTTTGATGGAAATCTATTCAGAACATAGATTGAGTTTAGTAAAGCATACCCCCATAGGTATGTTCGAAGACCTGAGAAACTCATCACTGATCTAACCATATCTAATAAGGTTCGATTCCCCCTTTCAGAAACACCATTCATTTGTGGTGTTCCAGGAGGCGTCCATTGCGACTAGACTCCATGAGGTTTTAAGTAATTGAGAAACTCTTTACTCAGGTATTCTCCTCCTCGATCCGATTGAAGAGTCTTAATACTCTTTTCAACTTGTTTCTATATTTCTAACATATACTCCCTAAACTTCTCAAAATCCTCTGACTTGTGCTTCAAAACATACACATGTCCAAACCTAGATAAATCATCAGTAAAAGTAATGAAGTATGAATAACCGCCTCCAGCTTGAGTAGGGAAAGGTTCGCACACATCAGTATGAACCAACTCAAGCACCTCTTTTGCTTGTATGCCTTTCCCAGAAATGGCTTGTTGGTCATTTTTCCTTTGAGACAAGATTCACATTGTCCATAAGATTCAAAATCAAATGGTGTTAAATAGTCTAACTTTCTTAACCTTGCGATTCTTGTTTCATTTATGTGACCAAACCTACAATGCCATAAATAGGTGGGATTATTCATATTACTTAACTTTATACGTTTGCTTTGCACATTGAGAATGTCATGAATACAATCAAGAACATATAAACAATTCATAAGCGGAGCATTTCCATAAACAACACCATTATGCGTAAATAAACAATTATTGTTAGCAAAATGGAAGGAAAACCCTTCAATGTCTAACATCGGAATGGAAACAATATTCTTCGTAGTCGATGGGACAAAATAACATTTATATAAATAAAGTTTATAACCCGAGGGTAAATCTAACCTATAAGTCCCTATACGCTCGGCAGCAACCTTTGCTTCATTTCCCACGCGTAGGAAAACTTCCCCTGGTCGAACCATCCTCCTGTCACTTAGCCCCTGCACATTATTACAAATGTGTGACCCACATCCGGTATCAAATTCCCAGCAGTGAGAGTTATTAATAGACATATTTATTTCAATAACAAGCATACCTGAGGAGCCGAAAACATCTAATGTTTTCTAATTCTCACAGTCTCTCTTCCAATGTCCATTTTCTTTGAAGTATAAGTACACATCTTAAGACAATGTTGAGTTCTTATGAGCACCTCCTTTTGGCTTCAAAGTCGTAGGCTTAGGCCCAAACTTAGTTTTCTTTTTTTTGCTTTTTCTTACCTTTCAGGTTAGATCTTGCAGATGTACTCACCATGGGTACAACTTTGCCCTTTGAGGTGGAAGACTCATATGTCTTAAGCATGTTTTGAAGCTCGAGAAGCTTCGATTTCGGGTTGTTCATATTATAATTCACAATGAAGCTTTCAAATGAACTAGGAAGCGAATTCATGATCAAGTTGTGAGACATTTTCAATCGAAGCCAACCTCTCAATCAACCTTATCATCTTTAAGACATGCTCAGACACCTTGCCCCATCATGAGGCTTGCACTTAAACAGATCTCTTAGCAGCTCATACTCCATAGTTTGAGCTTGCGAAACATAGAGACTCTTCAAATGCTCCAACATTTCGTAAGGGGCCATGGGTTCATGTTGTCTCTACAATTACGTCGTCATCGCGGTTAGCATGACACACTATTCCGAAATTGCATCATCCTTATGTTTCCCATGAATACCCAAGTCAAACTTGGCATACTCAGGAGAATTTTTATCGGGAATCTCAGGAACAGGTGTGTCCAACACATACTCAATCTTTTCCTGTCTCAGAACTAAACGCAGATTGCGCAACCAATCCATAAAGTTTGGTCCAGTAAACTTGTTCATTTCAACCAAACATCTCAATCATAAACTTGACATCTTAACTAATCTGGAGAAAATAAATAGAGCGGGAATTAAAACTCTAATTCTAATTCCTATGATCACAATTATTGGCTAATTAACAAGGACTTTAATATGAGCTCCCACTATTTTAACATATTCTACGACCACACGGTAGAATACGAACTCATATCAAATATGATCATAGTGATCCAAGATCCATATTCATACTATTGCAGCCTCTGCTAGGACTGATGACCACAATAGCACAACTGGTAGGTGTCCAACCAATTTATAGACAATTATAACTCTTGGTCGTTTGAATCTAATCCGATCTTACGCCCTCAGTTATTTCCGACGCTAGGGCGACAAGAAAGAACTAAGTAAGTCAACCTCATTACACGATCGCAAACATATGCATCTATGAGCGAGCCTTAACCTCGTCGACTAGAGCAAGCACTAGGGTGCAAATACTCATGGACAAAAAAGGTTTCATACTAACCCAATTATAATGGACAGCACATTCATCCAAGATGAGACTCATATTTTATTGGGGAATATTTACCGGGGTTTAAAAATTAACAAGATTTAATTGAACAGTAAATAATTATTGGGCGCCGCCTATCCATAATTTATAAGCAAACGATCTGATAAATATTGGGCACCGCCTACCCAGAGTTTGTAAGCAAACGGTCCGACAAATACTGGGCGCCGCCAACCCAAACAATAAATGCGGACAATTAGGACAAATAGAGGAACAATTCCACAACCAAATTAAAATTTAAAATTTTAATTCAATTCACATTATCAAATAATGCAATAATATAATAATAATCATTGGTTAATTATTTAAATTTATAAAAATTAAATTCTAAATTTAACTCTTATTTCTAAATAATCTTAAAATTGCTCTAATTTAGAAATTAATTAAATTCTAAATTTAAAATTGATTTCTACAACAATTTAAAAGATGTTAGTGAAAATACATTTTTTTCTCAAAGTTTTCTGCACAACCAAACAACCCTCTAACAATTTTCTAAAAGTCTTAGGTCCTTTCTGCAATTTTTTAAAATATTAATAATTACAGAAATGCCACTTGGGCTTATAACAATTTTCTAGAAAGTTGCTGGGGTCAGAACGCAATTTCTAAAAAGTTATGGGTAGCCTCGCAGTTTTTTAAAAACTTAGGGCAACTCTGTAATTTCATAAATTTCTAAAATTAAAATCAAGCCCAAAACTATATCAAATTTTCAAAAAGTTTACCCAATTTTCGGCTTTTTGATTCGGGCCTCGTCGGCCACCACCGCTGGCACCAAACTTCGCCTCGTGAGGCAAAGCCGCCTGCAGCAGAAGCTCGCCGAAAAAAGTCACGCAGATAATCGGCAGTGAAAAGCTATGGAACTTCGGCCGAACCGTCGACTCTCGCCCTTCAACAACAGCCCGACCATCGTGTGGGTAATCCCACCTGCCCAGCAAGCCGTCACACCATCCACTGGCGATGCCTAGCTGGTGGCCCAGCTGGAGACGTCGCGTTTCCAGCGAAGGAGCTTGCAGGTAAGTTGATCCTAGTTTTTACGATTTTGCAGATTATTGTTATTCTGTTTCGATGTTTTTTTTAATCCAATTAAATAAATAATAAATTAAAATCGTTTAATCAGATTAAAATTCTATTGATGATTTTAATCAAATTAAAACCACTGATCAAATTAACAATGAATAATTATTTTAATCTAATTAAAATAATTATACAATAATTAAACACATAATTAATATTATAACTTTATAAATATAATCGTTGACACAGCCCCGGGCTCTGTTTGTAGAGACGAATACCATGCTCGTGCAGTGGAAGTTTTAAAAAACTTTTGTTCCAACAGATCCATACTGTGAACGAATATATTTATGCGACAAATAAACGAGATAAAGCATGAAAACCTTACAGTAAATCCAGATCTGAGTTCAATACTAAGGTATCCACGCAATTAATTCTCCGACTGCAAGAACCAACTTAAGTGTATTGCTATCGTGAAGAAAGCTAGGAAATCTCACGAAAGCTCAAGAACTCCCCAATCTCAAAATCAGGATTTTTTATGATGTTTTCTAAAAACTCTTTGTGTCTTTCAATTTTTTTTTCTCATAGTCAACTTATGACTTTATGTTATATTTATATTAAGTAATAAGAGAACCCTAATCCTAAAAAGGGTTGGACTGTCCAAGACATGGGCCCAAAATAGTTTTAGCCCAAGTACCTTTATTAATATAACATAGATAATTAAATACAAATCCAATTCAATTTAATCAAATAATTTCTATCAAATAGAAATATACATCATAATTATTAACAATTAAATATTACAATTATAAATTGAATATTTATTAATTTCTTGATACACTCTTAAGTCAGAAAAGTAAACGCATATAGTGTGACCCTATAGGCCTTTATATTTGACGTCAATCTAATGATGATCCAAACAAAACTCCTAGACGACTTAGTTGGACGAACTCAATATATAAAGAACATTCACTTGAACTCAGCGAATTATAACTTTTATACAAAAGTTTGGTGAAATTCCTTTCGTTCTGAATCACTCGATTAAGCTTAAGATTTATCCAAGTGTTTATCTCAATTGCTTAATCAATTTATCTCATATTTATTAGTCGACAACTAGACCATACTTCAATTACTATGTTGAATATGTCTCTTGCATTGGCCAATGACTTTAGTCGACCTAATATAGAAATTATGAGTGATCTCTCTCTCGAAATTCCAATTGAGGAATGAATTCTTTTTTAGTTCAACTACCACCTTCATTTACATCATGATGCACCCAACACAAGCCATATCTACCCCGAAAAGGAGTGCAAGAACTGGTCATGGTCAAAGTACATCACTCAGTAAACAAGGTGCATATTGACCTCAAGTCAAAGGATTATCGCACGCTTTATACACCGATAAATTTATAGACATACAATAAATAACTTATCAGTCGGGTTTACCAATACTCTCTAAAGTATCCATGTGTCCATCACGAATAACTATTATTCGCATTCGTGAGACAAACTGCATTCTCTAAGAATGTGATGCAGACCACATGCCGACATATATTATATTATCAATATCCCAATCTTGATAATCATTAGTCGGGGCTATTTTAAGAGTGGCGTTCTATCACTGACATCTCACCATATCAATGACAATATTAACTCTATAGGAACATTTATACGAATAATTGCAAACAATCAAAATATTAATTCAATAAATGTATTGTCATATATACAACGATATGTATAATAATTGTGATCAAGTATAATATCATTAAATCTGATTGTCTCGAGGAGATTCATACTTTCAAATAGGTTATGTATCATGAGATGAAGTAGTTTGGGGTTTAATTTGGCCTGAATGTCGCTGAAGTCGGTTAGCAAAAAAATTAATTTTTGTAGAACCACTTCGACGTTTGAGGATTGTGCGTCATTTTCAAGCGAATTGCCTTGGGTGTCAGAATCGGTGAAGGACCAGGGTTGTTTTTAACTCCAGTGGCAGGTTTGGAAAGGCCGATGAGAAGAGTTGTAGGTTTAGGTTAACTATTATCGTGGGGGCTGGAGGAAGATGGGGACGAGAGTACCTTGGGACGGCGTAAGATAGAAAGTTCATCTATAGGTGGCGCTTTGTTATAAAGCGCCACCCGTTCTTATTTATTGTTGGCGTTTTGTTATAATGAGCCACATGTTCTTATTTATTGGTGGCGCTTTCGTTATAAAGAGTTATCCGTCCTTATTTATTCGTGGCGTTCGTTATAAAGCGTCACCCGTTCTTATTTATAGGTGATGCTTTTGTTTTGAAACGCCTCCCATATAGTTTGTGGTGGCGGTTTACATGTACAAACCGCCACTTTTATATTTGAGCAGCGGTTTGCTTTTAAAGCGTCACTAATTATCTTTTTTGCACTAGTGATTATTCAAAAATAACTTGACACCGCCATCGATGTCGCTGCCACCACCATCGTTGCCGCTTTTATTTTGCCGATGGTGGGCCTTGAGCCCGTATCCATGGTAGAAACTGATAACCGAAGTCCGRCATAACTCATGTCTGTTGTAGGTTCATCTATCCATTGTTGTTCGTCAGTGACCTTGCCCATAAGAGGTGTCGTGGATTATGTATAAAGATTTTATTCACCGTTGAGTTTTGAGATCTAAAGAGGGAGAAATCGCTTTTATGAGTTAARAATCAAATAAAAGAGAGAAATAAATAAAAATAAAAAACAAATGAGAGAGATAAATATGAAATGATGTATTGGACAATATCGCCCATTCATATTTTAACTTGTGAATTAATGAGATATATTTATCTTAAGAGTCATGCTATATGGAGCAATTTGATCCGGAGCAACAATATTTTTATAAGGTAAGTAACATTCAATTACATTTCTAACCTTATTATAATATATAAACTAAATATAGTAATAAGATTTAACTTTTATATTCATATCTAATTATATATCTTCTTAAAATAACATAGGATATCTATGGTAAACTTTTGTATGAATTACATGTGTAATTAATAATTTAAATAGATTGTTTTAAAGTGGAAGATTTTATTATTGAATAAAAAAAGTCTTTAACTTATATGTTATATATATTTTAATTTAACCATAGTAAATAAAAATCATGGCTAACAATTAATATGTTATCACCCATATATATTAATGCAAAATCCCTCTAACCTATATGTTTGCTTCATATGCTTCGTTTGTCAAATAAAAAATTATTGTGCTTCATTTGCTTATGTGTCATCTGAGCCTAATATTTACCTAATTTAATACTTTTCTTTTTATTGTATCTTACCTAATTTAATTTTTTTATTATATTTTTCCTTATTCAATATCTTCCTTTGATTCTCCTAATATAAAAATATAAATAAGTCATATATAATTAGTAGATAAGATCTAAATTAGTTATTTTAATTAAAAGACAAACTACATATGAAATGATTTTAATTATAAAAAGAGATTTATTATGATATAGATATAGATATAGATATAGATATAGATAGATGATAGATTGATTGAATCATTACTAATATTTAGTTACATACTCCAATTATTGCAAATATATCATAATTTACCTATACAGAATATTTAAAATTTCAAATATAATATATTTCAACATTTATTGTAAATAAAACTTATTTAATTATTTTCATAATATAAGTTTTTTTTTATAATTAAAATTATTTC
>BMAC01000552.1:0-19223 GCA_014905375.1 Phtheirospermum japonicum
TATAATTTGATATGAACAATAGTTAGTAATGATTCGTTAGTAGATTGTTAAAGTTTGGTGATTTGGATTCATATCTTTGTGTTTTCGAATTATTGATTTTGGTTGAACTATTGATTGAGAATGGAATTATGGTTGGTTTAGTTATAGTTTTGTGAAACATCTAGTATTTGGAATGAAAGTTGATCTTTAGTTGTTAGGAGCAATTTGATTGATAATCGCTATCGTTGTTTACAATTGTTGGAATGATGTTTAGTAGCTTGCAATAGTATTACAAAAGTTGTTTTTCTTATAAACTTGTCGAGAGGTTGACACCCTCGAGACAAGAAGAGTTCGTCTTACTTGCTTTATTGATTTCTAAACAATTACAAAACCCCTTGAGTTCGCGTGTTTTTAGAGATAGAATTGTGTTATTAGTATAATAAACATCGTTTAATCCAATTCCCATTCCTCGAGAGATCGACCCGAGTTAACTTGTCAAGTCTACAAGTGACCCCGTTCTCTTGCGGGCGAGCTTAAAACCTTTCAAATATAGACACGCATTGCTTAACTTGTCAAGTCTACAAGGTACCCAAATGAACGTCGCCATGGAGACCTTTTATTCCCAACCATTGGATCCTACAGCAGTGCAATAGTTTTAGGACCTGCGGCGAGAGACTATGACTTGAAACCTGGCAGCGTCGCACAGCTCCCTAATTTTCATGGCATGCCCAACGAAGACCCACTAAACTTCATTCGAGAATTTTACCTTGTGGTGGGTAGAATTCCGCATCTTGGACTCCATGAGGATCAATTGAGAATGAAATGTTTTCCTACGACTTTAAAAGACAAAGCGAAGCATTGTCTTTTGTCATTACAGCCCAATTCCCTGACCAATTGGGAGATGGTGTACAAGAAGTTTGTGAGTAGATTTTATTCTGCTCAAACCACCGCTAAGCTACGAAGGGAGATTACAAACTTCGAGCAAATGGAAGGCGAATCGTTCTATGAGGCTTGGGAACGATACAAAGGACTCTTACAAAAATGCCCACACCACAACAATAGTGCCGAAATGGTGAACAATTACTTTCACGAAGGGCTATTCCCGGTCTATAAACAACAAGTGGAGGTGAAGGCCGGAGATTTTGGGGAATTGACCGCCACGGAGTTTGAAAGGTTTTAAGCTCGCCCGCAAGAGAACGGGGTCACTTGTAGACTTGACAAGTTAACTCGGGTCGATCTCTCGAGGAATGGGAATTGGATTAAACGATGTTTATTATACTAATAACACAATTCTATCTCTAAAAACACGCGAACTCAAGGGGTTTTGTAATTGTTTAGAAACCAATAAAGCAAGTAAGACGAACTCTTCTTGTCTCGAGGGTGTCAACCTCTCGACAAGTTATAAGAAAAACAACTTTTGTAATACTATTGCAAGCTACTAAACATCATTCCAACAATTGTAAACAACGATAGCGATTATCAATCAAATTGCTCCTAACAACTAAAGATCAACTTTCATTCCAAATACTAGATGCTTCACAAACTATAACTAAACCAACCATAATTCCATTCTCAATCCAATAGTTCAAACAAAATCAATAATTCGAAAACACAAAGATATGAATCCAAATCACCAAAACTTTAACAATCTACTAACGAATCATTACTAACTATTGTTCATATCAAATTATAGACCAATTTATTTCAAAATCTTCAAGACTATGAGTTTAGAGATTACTGATCGTTGAACTATTTTCAACGAATGAAGACAATGAACGAAAACACTCCGAGTTGTGTAGAATCCCTAGACTTGTCACGAGCCCAGAATCCTAGCGAAGAACCACGGCTGCTGCCAATCGGACCTTGATACGACCTTGCACGGATTTATACTAGAGGCATGAGAGATGTGTCAATTCTCTCCACCCCTTTTTGGTGTTGTGTGGTGTTTTTGGCTTCTAAAAATGCTTCTCTCCCCGTACGTCTCTGCAAACCCTAGCCTCCCTCCTTTTTAAAAGCAATCCCAGCCGTTTCGTAACTGAAATCTCCAGAAATCAGACTCGTAACGTTTTTGTCCGATCGGTAATGTTCCTCGTCCGATCGGTCATAAGTTTCTGTCTTTGCATCCGCTCGGTGCGCTAACTCTCCCGGTCGGTGTGCGGGTACCCAGTTCCACCGATCGGAGAGATGAACTGTCCGATCGGTGAGTGTCCTCATAGCTATTTGTGAGCGTTTTCCTTCAATCTTCGGGTTCCGAATCTTCCAGACGTTCTAACTGTATGAGAAAAACTCAGAATTATTCTCGTTTGAATCAATTGTCGATCAATAAGCCTGAAAATTAAGTGAAGAGATGGAAAATGCAAGACAATGCAATTTTAACTCTAGTCTTAACTCGGAGAAAGGATAAAACGACTAAAATAAGACTCAATTAATTATAGATTCGTGACAAAAACATACGAATCAGCCGTCCCTACATCAGGACGATCTTCTGGTTTAAGATTCCTGCTCTCGACAAACCGTACAATCTCTGGCCACTTTGGATTGCACGTGAAAGTTATGAACAAATCCGGATATCCAGCCCATCGACAAATTGCCATAGCATCTTGATAATTCTGAATCATATAGCGTGCACCACCGGTAAATGTCGTTGTCAAAACAACCCTGTTACCCACGCTGCAACCATTGGTTTCACCGCGTACTACTGCATCAGCAATTCCATTATACATCTCACTCCGCAAGTCTTCTTGATGTGTTCTAACATACCATAATCTGGCAGATTCAATCATGGTATATCCATCAACTAGAAACTGCTATGTAAGCCTTTTGCAAGAGAGGAT
The DNA here is from genome assembly GCA_014905375.1 of Phtheirospermum japonicum. NCBI lineage: Eukaryota > Viridiplantae > Streptophyta > Magnoliopsida > Lamiales > Orobanchaceae > Phtheirospermum > Phtheirospermum japonicum. The sequence continues at coordinate 2,814 of BMAC01000552.1, forward strand.
AGTAGGTGACTCAGTCAGCCTTTCATGCAATCGGTGCGAGAAGAACTCCCTCTGGCTCACATAACTTCTCCCATTTCCTTTCGCTTTCCAATGATCGGCAAATGGTATATCTTGCCTATAATTATCTTCACCGTAAGGAAATAATAGTGGATACTGCAGAGCAAGGTAAAACGGATGTAACTCATTGATACCTTTCAATTTGCCAGGGTTTTTTTTTCTAAAATAATATCCCTTTCACCCATATGCTTTTCAAAATCACCAACAACTAAAATGGCAAGTTCATCGACTTCGGGAAGATTGTGCGTTCTTGCATCGGTGTCTCTTCTACCAATAAGGCGTAATTTCACTTCTACCACATCATCTTCGGGAAACTTGTCCTTGAAGTTTCTAAATGATTTAACCAGATTATTTGACCTATGTAACAAGGATTTGAGTTCAACAACAATCTCGGTATGTAGAGAATTATTTTCATTACCTTTTCTGCAAAAATGTAAATTATGAAACACGAAAACTGTAAATAAATAATTTATTAACTCGAATAACCAATGATAGTATTTGAAATAAAAAATCATACCTAACCGAATTGATTCGGTTTCGAACTTCGTTTGCAGTATCGTATATATAAAGTTGTGCAAACTTCGGTGTAGATCCTTCCTCTACCAGCAAACTTCCAATTAGATGATAGTTTTGACCGTGCATACGAAATATCGGTGGCGAATTTTCCGTGTTCATATTGGAATCAATTTTTCCACCCATCGAAGTAAAAGAGAACATGTTGTTGTATGATCGAATATTCTGTAAAAAAATGTCTACTTTTATCAGTAAAACCGAATATAAATCATACAAAACTTGTGGTGGCTTCTTCAAAGGAGGCAACACGATCTTATCTTTGTCACAACATGTAAAGTACTCCGGTTTCGTAGTTTCGGCACCTGGCTTCAATCTCTCTCCATACCAGAAATATGCTGAATAATGTCCACATACGAAAGTAGGATCACCAATGTCCCAATAAACTGTAGGATAATAAATTTAGAGAAATGAAGGTGTCATTGGATTAATAAACTTCTTAATTATATATGCGTGTGTAACTAAAATCTATATTTGAATTAAATAAAGTTTCTTATTGTATTGTTAGTGATTAAAGAATAAAAATGAATTACCATCATCAGGAGTCTTAGATTTCTTGGTGTACCGTTTACGTGAAGGCTTACTAAGGGATGTAGTGGCTTCCTTCTGAACTGTTTCACTTATTATTCCACTGCTAGTTGGAGTGAATGATGTGGAACCTTTTTAATATCACAAATATATTTAAAAACAAAAAGAGAAACTAGTTAAATCAATTAATAATCGGTTCAAAATACAATAATTTAGCAAAATATGAATCTTTCAAAATTTACCTTTTTTAAAAACATACTTCAAAAATGGCCTTCTGAATCAAACTTTTGTGCACCCCTTTTTAATTAATTAATTTAAAAGCACGTCAGTTTGCTCGCAAGAGTACGAGGTACTTGTAGGGTGATGAGTTTGACTCGAGTCGTATCTCTCGAGGAAACAACTATTCGGTCTTTCGGATGTTTTTCTCAATTACGAAATAAAATACATGTACATTCGGGGTTTTAAAGAGGTTGAATTGATAATTATGAACTAAAGCAATAATTAAACTAAAACTAATTAGATTAATTACTTTAAACTAGATTATCAACTACTAGCTATAATTAAACTATCAGTAATACGCAACCATAAATCAAACCTAATTAACGAATCTAGAAGCATGAGCATAAGAAATTACCACTAAGCAATGAATCATAATAATCTAAGATTAATGAATAACTAAGCATAAATCGATCGCATAAATAAACTAAATTAACCAATATCCAAGCATAAAAACGATTAAACTAATTAAACTCGAATTATCTAGGAGATTAACCAAGAATTAAACTAACAATTAAACTAGAAATTAACTACTAAATTAACTAAGAGTTTAGAAAACTTATTGTAACTACTAAAAGCAATGAGAAGCTCCAGCTATTCCAGAGTTGCACGTTGATCTTGGGCGAAGATTGAATCTCGAACGCGAATTCGATGTTTTGGACGCGTTGTTCTTCGATCCTTGATCTCCGTCTTCAAATCTTGTTATGAGATGTGGAATTATGTTTATTATCAGCTAAAATACCCTAGGAGGTCGTGTGTCTCCCAAAAATTCGAAATAAGGAGGGTTTATATAGAAATTGCAAGTCTTGGCGCACAAGAAACCCTAAAATCCGAATTCTGGGCCGTCGCGTCGACTGACGCGTGCTGGTGCTCGGCGTTGCTGCTGCCTGGGTGTGCGCGTCGGCTGGGCGGGTGCGTCGACTGACGCGGGCTTGCATCGACGCTTCAGCAAGTTGCGTCGACGGTGCGTCGACTGACGCTCCTTCAGTCGACGCTTCAGCAAGTTGCGTCGACGGTGCTGACGCCCTTTCAATCGATGCTTCAGCAAGTTGCGTCGGCCTTACATCGACTGACGCGGATCATGGCTCGCGTCGACGGTCGCGTCAGTCGACGCGACTGAGCGTCTGCCTCTGTCTCTCGATCTTTTGCTACTCGTTTCGCCGGAAAGCTCGTTCTCCTATTCTTGAACATCGAACTTCGTTTATTACGCGCTGAACTCTTCCGGTTACTTAGCTGTAAGGTGAAAACAACGAAATATCACCTATTTGCATCAATTACGAATAAAATACGGTAAAATAAGTCAGAACTATAAAAATACGGAATTATGCTTATACCACCTTATACCAAAAACAAATAGAAAAAACGTACTAAAATACTAATAAAAATAAGGACAAATCTACTCTAATCACCTTCCCACTTTTTGTTCGAGAGTATTTTCTGTTACAATATTTAAAATATTATTACGTAGAAATAAAACTATCTATTATTGCATAATTAAATAATTGATGCAAAGAATACGTTAAATAAAAATTGAATAATAAATATTAATAATCATCTATTAATATCTACATTTATTGTATTATAATGTTATTTCATAAGATAAGGTTAACCTTAAAAATATTGGTAAGTTTCTTTTGGAAGCACAATTACATTAAATAAATAAAAATATATATGTATCACTATTCGAAATTTGTGTAATATGTCAAAACGAAAGGATATTAATTTTATATATTATATTTATCAATTATTACCTAAAAAATTGTCATTTTAAATAAGAAATCAAACTTCAGAAGATGCACTTCTGTCCATTTGTATGTGTAGAATTAACTGTATTCATTCTGAAACTTATTAAGTAAACTTATATTCTTTTTTTTTTTTTTTGATAAATACTATTACATCTACTTAGTAGTTTTGGTGGTATATAAGAGTTCCAATTCTCTATATTGAGTTGTGTGTATTTGACTATTTAATTTATGGTTTATTGAGAAATATTGCTCTCTACAATAGGATAAAGACAATACAACAGGTACATTTAATTTATTAAATAAGGTTACTATTATATGATGAAACAACTATATAACTTTAAAAAAAAATTGAACCCAATATTAATGCTGAATAGTAATATCGTTGTTAGTAACAGTAGGATTTTTAGGCGGTCTTCCCCTTTTTCGTTTGGAATTTCCCTGATTTTGCTCCAGATTTTGTACAATAGCTGAAAAAAAGAAGAAAATTGCACCTTAAATTAAAGAAATAAAGTATTATTTATTATATTATCAAATATCATTGTTTTATTTTGAAAATCATGGAATTTATATAGAGATCATGAAACTATATAAACCAATTCATGTCGGTACAAAAAAATATGAATTTTACAGTCATTACTTGTGTTTGACAATTGTCTTTTGCTAACAATAATTGTAGACTTGGTGATCTTAATCATTTCTTTAGGTTGAATAAAAATGAATTAATACAATCATTAATCTTTATAAAAATTTTATAACTAAACCTCTAATAATAATATACTACATCAAAAAATCATTCAAATAATAAGATTAATTGCCAATTTGATTGCATGAATAATGTATATTATTTGTAAAATACGCAAATTAAACAGTAATTTATTTATTACAAAATAAACAAATAGTAATACCGAGTTATAAAAAAAGAACAACAAGTAATATATATTTTTTATATTTAAATTATGTTTATGTTATTTCGATTATTATTACACAAAACCCAAATCGAATTGAATAATCAATTTTTTATGATCTTTAAACTGAAAACCTAACCGAAATTTTCGATTCGATCGATTTTTTTTTTTTTTTGAGTTTTTTGTTCAATCCTTCCAATAATGTCATTATTAAGATGTTATCAATCATTTCAACTTATTTTATCCCAACACTTCAACATCTTATAAGCTCTGAAACATCTTATAACATATATATAATCTTATAGGCACTTTTAAATAATTAACATTAGCCAAACACCATCTTATAGCTAACATAGTTAATTTACAGCTTATAGCTTTTGATTATGAGGGTCATGAAGGTTAAGTTGTTCTCACTATTTTGGCATTAGATTAAAGGTGGTGTGATCAATTAAATGACAACTGTAGTTTCCCACATGACTTGCGGCTTGAAATTCTGAGCCCTAATTTTTCCATTTTAGTCCCAATTAGTGCTTAACCCGTGCGATGCACGGAGCGAATTGAAATGGATGGTGTAAATTCATTCGATGTAAGTGTAAAATTATTAATTTATTAATGTAATAAAATAACTTAAAATACTCAAGTCACGATTTGGTCAACACGAGCAAATTTAAAACAAAGGGCGTGGATATACGCACCTTGTTTTATTTATTAGTTCACCCTACTAAAAATGCTATCACAAAAATGTCAATATTATCCTTAAACCCTACACCTCCAAATACTTCATCTCCTTCAACTCTCCACCACCACTCCAGCCGTCGCCCATCACCGCTGCCACTGTCATGGCCGCCATCTATTGAAGAACATAAATAAAATATGCACATAGAGATACGTTGCCGCCGCCGTGCCATTGAAGAAAGAAAAAGAAAAAAATGCCTTGAAAAAATTCGTTCGAACCAAACTTTCGAATACAAAATATATGTTTACAAAATCGATTCGAACACAAAATACAACTGCGGAAAATTTATTCGTACACAAAATACATGTTCGAAAAATTGATCTGAACGCCCCCTTTAAGGCTTGTTCGATTTTTTTTCCGAACAACGTTGAATTGTTCGATCGAAAAGTTCAAACACATGACATATGCTCGAGAAACCAAAGACGAACACCCCTATTTGCATTTGTTTCTTACCCTTTGTCGCCCAGATCCATCACTTATCTTTCACCACTAATCACGTTTTTTCTTCTTCCTGTTCGACGGTGGCGGCGACGGTGCGTTGAGCGATGATAATGGCAGAGTTGGAGTGGTGTTGAAAGGCTAGAGAAGACGATGTGTTTGGGGGTGTAGTATTTTGTGGGTGAACTCATGAATAGATGGGGTGCCTATATTCGCGCCCTAAAACAAATTAAAGGTAAATAACTCCACATTTATATACTATGAAATAACTTTTTGCATACTACATTATACGTCAAATTATAGTTTACATGACAATAGTTTCAAGCTCTCCCATTTAGTTAGTCGCGAAACAATCATATCAGTTACTTCTATTACAAATCATTGAGTCCATCTCCTTCTTTAGTCTTTATATCAAAAACAAAGTGAAGATCTTATAATAAATTTAGGATTTTCTAATTATCAGTATCTATTGTACTTTTTTGTCAACATGTACACGAAAGTGTATCATTAGATTATATCATAATTCAATCACATCAATCTGTTTAAGTACAACTTAATAGTACAATCGAATAATCTAATTGTACTTTAGTCGTACTTTGTTATACGTTTTATTTTATATATAATTTATATCAACATAATAATACAATTATTAAATAAACCTTTAACCAATAAAAATATAATACTTATCATATAAATTTGAAAAAAAATTAAAATCAACTAAATAAATACAAAAAATTGTATTTAGATTATAAATATATGTTAATTAACTTAAAACTAAAAAAGCTACAAAATCATATATATTATAAATAATATAAAATAAATCATAAACTATTTTAAAATTATATTAAAATATTATGAATTCTAAATAATTATTTAATAAAAAAAAACAAATAAATGTTATAAAATAATATAATAAATCATAAAAGAATATGAAATATGTTAAATATATATAAGAAATATATTTTATATACAAATACTTATCAAGTAATTTAAAAAAGAAATTATGAAGATAGTAATAGTTTAAGTAATATAAAATAAATCTTATTTCACAATAATTCTATAGAATAAATTAAAAATAATCTAAATCCTGAATAATCATTTACTAAATCCTAAAAGTAACAAACACACTTAAAATTCTATAAATAATAAAACAATTAGAAAAATATGAATTTAGTTAAATAAGTATAACATAAATATTTTAATTATAAATAGTTCTTAATAATTTCTAAAATAAAATAAAATATAAATATAAATATAAATATAAATATTATAATATTACAAATATAATATAAATATGAAATTATTTTGAAATCAGATAAAAATATAATAAAATTATCATTAAATTCTAAATATTTACATTTAAAAAATAAATTGGCGATAGTGATAAAGTAAATTAAATAAATATATAAAAGTTAATTTTAAATATTTTTTATCTATTGAAAGTTGATAATAAAACAATAACAAAGATCAAGAAGTTATAAAATATAATAAAATAAATCTTAAAATATCTTAAAACAGAAAGTAATATACTTAATTAATGTTATATTATAAAAAATCATCTCCTAAATCTAGAAAAAAAAAAATAATATATATATATATATATATTGTAAAATAAAAAAAATTCGACAAAAATGAAAAAGAAATACCAAATAAATGAGGCATCATGTGAAAGTTTTAATTGAGGGCATTTGTATTCTATTTTACTATAGTAATTTTTTTAAATCAACCCGGTAATTGACTCGTCACTGAGTAATTAGCAACCAAGTTATCGAGTCAGTTGATGAACCCGATAATAAATTAAAATTTATATATAGATTTCAGTTTATACGAAAGTAATTATATAGTCAAGAGTAATAATTCATTTATGTGTAGATTTCTAACGTTATATACTTAAAGTCATAGTAATTAGTCACAAATTATTAATATACAAACGTTCATAAATAATTATTTAGTTAAAAAATTTAAAATAATGTATTGAATCTTTATATTATGCAATTATATAACCAATTTTTTTGTTCTGCCCGCATATAATTTTAATTTCAAATTTTAATCAAATAATTGTATGAAGTTATTTAACTTTCACTTATGTTCATAATATGATTTTTTAATATTTTTTAGGGAAAAAAAAGTGTCATTGTCAAGTCTGTGACACGTTTAGGGTCAAAGTTTGGGTCATCAAATTTTTACTCGAGTCACATATAGAAAATTGAAATATATGACACTATTAGATTTGTCCTCGTATCACCTGGTCTGGTTAACAAATAAAATTATGGAAGAAAATACAAGTTTTTGTTACCGATTATAATTTTTTTTTGTCTTCGTTGCATCTAGAAAAAAAACAAATAAAATTATGGAACAAAAGACAAGTTTTTGTTACCGATTATAAATTTCATTTTGTCTTCGTTGCATCAATCTTCTAGTTGTACTCATACTATCTTTTTTTTAGTTAACAAAAATAAATAATTTATAAAATTAAATTATAAATTTTATATTTTTGCTATTCATTTTATTTTCTTCCAGTTTTGTTTTCATTATTATATTTCTTGTAATTTTTTATTGTTTTTAATTTTTAGATCTAGTTAATAATTCTCTATAATTTAATGGTATTTTTCTTTAGCTATGAATTCATATTAAATTTTATAATATTAGCAACTTTTGGTTTGTTTTCTATTTTTTTGTATTTATTAAATAAATATTTGTAATTTATAATATTAGCAACTTTTTGGGTTTTGCAGATTTATAAACTAATTATTTAGATTTATTTATATACTATATATTATATATTTATCTTTTATTTTTCATATTTCTCATACACACACACACACACAATATTTTTGTAGTTGCTATTATTGTCTTTTATTTTATTTTATGTTTTTATTGATTCTTTTATTTTTTATATTTATTTAATAATTTTATAGAATCTAATTATGAATTTTCTGAGTTAATTTAACTTATTTTATGAATTTCTTCTTTAATTTTATTGAACTTTCGGTTTTGTTTCATATATATGAAATAAACATTTATAGTTTAATTATAAGTTCTTATATTTTTATCTATATAATTTGATTAACATTTTCCATTTTATTTAAAGCATTTCAAAAAATATTTATATTTTACTTTTGCTTTTTTGTGTTATTCAAATTTATTAACTAATTATTTACATATATTCATATATTTATTTTAAATAATTTTTTATATTTTATATTTTTTCAATCAATATATATATTTATATATATTTTATTTTTTATACATAATTCTTCTATATATTTAATATTTTCTTTACATAAATCATAATATACAAAAGAATATTTACATAAATAATGATATAAATAATCAATATGTATATAACAAATAGTAAGTAAAATGGGTGGAAAAATCTTAAAAAATATTTATAGAAATACTAGCCTTTTTATATATATAGATATCAAAAAATACAATGAAAAAGAAAAAAACAAACTTCTAGTTAGACCAAAGGTGAATTATACACAAAAAAACGTGGCCAAATGTCAATCATGTGAGACCGTAAGTTAAAATGTAATGTACCGATCAATCCCATGTACAATAAATTGAGATTTAACCTATAATTAAAAAAAAAAAAAAAAAAAAGGTCGGTTATATTCCAAATATACAAGTTACATTTTTTACATTCCGGTTTTTATTTTACAAATTGTACTAATTGAGAGGATACCGAGATAATTTGTATGTAACATATCAATACATGAATTTAAAATTTAAATGATAAGTAGATTTTTCTGTAATTCCACTAAATTTCTGTGGTAGATTCTGTAATTATCCCAAATTGTTATGTAGAAATACATCATTATAATTTTGTGAAAAAAGCGGATGGTAGATTACGAAAAGCACTCGTTCTATCTATCTGGATAACTAAGTTAGCTTAGTTTCAAAGCGAAGCTTTGAAACTCATGATATGGAACAACCAGAATTTGCTTAGCAGGCAATCAAATTACTGATTATTACATAATTTCCCAACGTCAGTAAAAAAGTGATGCTTCTAGCATGATCCATAGCTTAGATTCAAATTTCATGACACCATTGATGTCAAATAATCAACTACTATGTACAGTTGTCTCATGCATAGTTCAAGATTAGAAAAAAACTAAAAATTAAAAAATTAAAATAAAAAAAAAATAAATAAATAAATACAGACTTTGCATTCAAGATATGACTAGCTCACTCGTATATATAGTGTTATGAGAAGACATATGTCTCGAATGTAGCATATGTTGTTCATTTCGGATTTCATCATAATATTAGTTGGGGCGATCTTAGAACACAATTAACTGAGGGCAACAATTATACAAAACATGGAGTTTTCAAACAAATTTGTCCTGTTGATTCTTGTTGCAGTATTTGTCAAACAAGCCATTGCAGCGACACACAATGTCGGAGGTAGCCAAGGTTGGGATACATCGACGGATTTGGACACGTGGGCATCTGGCGAGACATTCAGAGTCGGAGACACACTAGGTACAACAATGTTTAGCTAGCTTATGAATTCATATATTTTGTATATATTTATTAGGGTTTTAAGCACATATATCATTTTAAACATAAGTGATTGAAATCTTTTCATATGTGTTCAAATTAATTACCGAGATTGATAAACCAATTACGATTTTTTTAGAGTTCAAATACAGCGCGATGCACAGCGTGGTTGAACTTGATAAGGATGCATATAGCAAATGCGACGTTAGCACTACATTGAAATCGTATAGTGGTGGTAGCACTAAAATCACGCTAGACAAAGTTGGAACGCGCTACTTCGCTTGTGGGACATCAGGCCATTGCGAGCAAGGGATGAAGGTCAAGATCTCGACGGCCGCGGCGAACAGCTCCTCCTCCTCCTCCCCGTCCACCCCATCCGCCGCCACTTCGTCGTCATCTCCGGGAGCCACTCCTTCCACTTCTGCATCTTCATACCAACTTCATTTTCTCAGTTTCTTGGCCTTGGTTGCCTCATTGGTGGTGTCCCTTATATAGTAGTTGTCAGTCTGTTGAAATGCGACTTTATTATGTATGGCGATTCAACATTTTGTTGGGATTTGTTATGATTTCATAATTTGTTTATTTGTTTTGAGTGAATAATGAGGTGGAAATTATTTTTATTATCTTTCTTTCTTTTAGTTTTTCTTTTTTGAAGGCATATATGACTATATCGACTATGTAATTTAAATAATTTGAGATATTCTACAAACTGCGTCTTTCAAATAATAGAAATATTCGAACAAATAGCATATTTGGAGATTCAAATTTGTAACATTTAGTCACCGTAAGGGCTAAATCAAGCTTTATTTTTTTTAATTATTATTCTAATCATGATTATGACTCATGATCCTTGAAAATCATAATTTGAGCAAAAGAATGTTACAATAAAATTTGAAAAGCTACGCAACATATTTAAATCGAATAGCTAACCAATTCAGTTTTGGTTTCAATTATATGAAATGATGAGTCAGTATAAAAATGTTACTGGACTGGACTCTTGGATATTGAGCACGGACACTTAATTCGTAATTAAATTGATATATCTATTAATAAAAACTTTTTTTTTTTTTTGAAGGAAATCTATTTATGCCAAGAATGAATTTGGTTCGACATTATTCCATGAACAGCCTGAGTTTTAAGAAATTTATTATGAAAAGATGGACAAGTGCACGAACCCCGCAGACCATTTAGAATATTCCTAAAGCACAACTTTTTTATACTTATTCAATTTTTGTTTTCTTATTTCAGAAAAAATAAAATAATGCAGTTTTCTTTTTCCCTTTTAAAAACCCTTGCAGTATCTTAATTTTCCGACTCAAATTTTAATCAAATATTTTCAATTTTATAAAGTTACCCAGCTAAATTCGAATTGACCCGTTTTTTTTATTATTATTTTTAAAACTTGATTATTATTTTCAAGAGAACGCAGTATTTTTAAAAAGCTTTCTATCAACGCAGTATTATTATTCTGAGTTAAAAAACTTGAACCCCCAAAAATCAACGATGCCGGAGGAGACGACGGCAATAGACTACGTGATGGAGGCGGCGTCCGGCCCGCACTTTTCCGGCCTCCGTCTCGACGGCCTTCTCTCCGCCACTTCCTCTCCTCGGGCCTCCGCTGCCGTCACTCCTACTTCGTTCTCCACGCTCATCTCCGACTCCGCCGCGCACAAGCAGCCTTTCGTGATCGGTAAATTCGAGTTCGTTTTCATGTTTCTAATTGCGATTAGGTTACTAATGTTTTTGAATATATTTTGCTTTGTTTCGTGATGAATTATTTTATTTTGTGGTTTTTGTTATGTTGGAGTTAGGGGTTTCTGGAGGTACGGCGTCGGGGAAGACGACGGTCTGTGATATGATTATTCAGCAGCTCCATGATCAACGTGTAGTGCTAGTCAATCAGGTTTTCTGAGTGTGTCTGATTATAGTTATTTTCTTTCATTTTTCGCGTTATTTTTTTCTCTGAAGTGTTCATCGAGAGCCATTAACAGAGCAAATTTAAAACCTGTTGTCTCTGGTTTAATTCAGGATTCTTTTTATCGTGGTTTGACTCCTGCAGAATTGGAACGTGTACATGAGTACAATTTCGATCATCCGGGTAATTCAGTTCAGATTTGAAAGTTCAATCTTCATTAATAAATCTCAGTTTGTTTCTGTACTAGTTTGATGCTACAGGATTTTCTAAAAACTGTTTTAATTAATTTCGATTTTACCTTGCAGATGCTTTTGACACAGAGCAGCTCCTCGAGTGTGTTGGAAAGCTAAAGTCCGGTAATTCTGTCCATGTTCCAATATATGACTTCAAAACACATCAAAGGAGTTCAGAATGCTTTCGCCAGGTGAATGCATCCGATGTTATCCACTTTGTTGGGCCCATAGTTAAATATGGTTAAAAGATAATATTATAGAAAATAAGCAATTTGATCAACTCCAGGTGAATGCATCCGATGTTATCATACTGGAGGGTATCCTTGTTTTCCATGATCAACGGGTTCGGAACTTGATGAACATGAAGATTTTTGTTGACACTGGTGAACTTTGAATTATTTGTGCACTATTTCATTTCTTTGTGCTGTTGTATTGTATGGTTTAGGTGCTAATTAGGTCTCTTGTTGCGTTGATTGGTTCAGATGCTGATGTAAGACTTGCTCGTAGAATAAGGCGTGATACTGTTGAGAGGGGGAGGGACATAAACTCAGTCCTTGAGCAGGTAAACCTCTTGTTCATTATTCATTCTTAATTTCATTGATATTGTTTCAATTATTCCTTGACTTGGAAAGTTTGGGAAATTGCTAATTAAGTTGTTTGCTTGAATTTAGTGGCTGATTTCTCACCATTACATCCTACAAGATATTACTCAATATTCACATTCTTGTTCATGTTGTTTTTCCTATTTGAGCTTTTTTGAGTAAGTAGCTTGGAGGTTAATAACGTTAATGTTGAACATTTTGGGTCTTCTCCATGTGATTTAATTAGTTTGAAGAACCTAAAACGCCTAAATTAAAATTAAACATTTCCTAAGGGCATGTTTGTTCTAAGATCAAAATTCTGAATTCGGATTCTAAATCCCAATACTCAGTTGTGCTAGGATTCAAATTTCAATCCGTTCCCACCAATTTCTGACATGATTTGACATCTAGCATAAAAATTATTATCATTACTATATTTTTATTTACTTTTACATTTAATTAATACAACTAAATACAATAGAATAGTACAACATCATCATTTTTCACCTAGTTTTTAGACATGATTTGAAATCCAAAGTAAAAAGTACAGAATTCTGATGCCTACAACAAACAAGGATTCTTACTATTCACAGAACTCTCAATACCCAAGATTTTGAATACGAGATTTCAGTATCCCAATGAATCCTAATCCAAATATCCCCAAGAACTACTATTGCCTGGAAATATATAAATTTTCTGATTTTCTGCTTGACATGCTTCGATAACTGAGTGATTGAGGAAAGAATAATTAAGGAAAAATATAATATTAATATTGAACTGGAGAAGAAAACGAGAAACAATTTAACAGAAGAAGTCTGTTCCAAGCTCTTCCTCCTCAGGAAGTGAACTTCCTGTCCAAGAAGATTATCTGCCTCTAGTTTCGGATGATTACTCGATACCTGAAAAGACTGCAACCCTATTACTTAAATAGATAAATAACTCTAACCCTAATCCTACGGGCCCAAAGCCACTAATTATTTAAATAAGCATAATTAACATAATTAAATGAAATATAATAAATCGATTTCTATCAATAACTGTATTCACAGCCCTCATGAATGTTATTCTTGAAATACAGTATGCGAAATTTGTGAAGCCTGCTTTTGAGGATTTTGTTCTGCCATCGAAGAAATACGCTGATGTTATAATACCCCGTGGAGGGGACAATCATGTTGCAATTGACTTGATAGTCCAACATATTCACACCAAACTGGGGCAGCATAACCTTTGTAAAATATATCCGAATGTGTATGTTATTCAATCGACCTTCCAGGTATTTGCCTTGTAGCCTGTTCTTCGTGTTAATTTCATTTTGTAATTTTCTTGTTATAATATTTTTATTGTACTCATAATTTAATGACTGGATTGGGAACTTGCATCCTTGTACTTTAAGTTGTATGTATGTGGTAATTATTTATTTAAACTCGGTCCAATGAATTCTATGTTACAGATAAGAGGTATGCATACCCTGATTCGAGACCGAGAAATATCAAAACATGATTTTGTATTTTATTCAGATCGGCTTATCCGTCTGGTAATCATGAAGTCTCTTAACCACTGATATTTACAACCAAATAACAGCTGTGCCCAATATAGTAATTTGGTTTGTAATACTTCAGGTTGTGGAGCATGGTCTTGGTCATTTACCCTTCACTGAGAAGCAAGTTATCACTCCAACTGGTATTATATGTATTCGTCACTCAAGTATTTTCTGTTCTTATTACACCCACTAAATTTACTTCATGAAGACTAAATACTTCGTCTTATTTCATTTTTTCATGATCGAATACCTAATGCAGACTCGGTATATACTGGTGTTGACTTTTGCAAGAAATTGTGTGGGGTTTCCATTGTTCGAAGGTAAAGAAATAATATGGTGTGATGCTGAAAATATCAGTTTGCTGAAATGATTTGTCTATAAGAGGTTGACTTCGAGTTAATTTGCTTCTGACACTGCTATTGCCATTAGTTCATGGGTTTACATTTCAAACTCTTTTGTCCCTGGTTTCATTCTTGATTTGGAATGGGGGCTCGGATCTTTCACTGAAATGCACGCTTCTAGTTAATCTTTGATTCTGTCTATTTTCATTTGTCATTTATTTACTCGATCATCGATATCTTCCAGAATCATTTGTTGACAAAAACTTGTGTCAACCGCCTAACGGATTACATTTCGTTATGCAGGGTTTTTCGTTTTACCTTTATTTATTTGTTTTTAGGGTTCTTTTTTTTTGGTTACTTTATTTTTTTAGGATTTCCTATTTTTTGGTATTTTCACAAAAATAATTAAAATTTTAATTTTAGTTGACAAGAGTGTGCCTCTCATTTGATTGTTTACTTATTTTTCAACAAATAAGAGATTGAGGATTATGTCTAATCTTCTTACAGTGGTGAAAGCATGGAAAACGCACTACGTGCCTGTTGCAAAGGGATCAAAATAGGGAAAATTTTGATCCACCGTGATGGTGACAATGGGAAACAGGTTTCATTTCTTTTCTTTTAAATCGAGTTTCTCATATTATCTTAAGATTTGATTGGTCGGTTGCAAAATTTTACGACTAATTTTCTCTATTTGAATTTTCTGATAACCTGAATAGCTTATCTATGAGAAACTTCCCAAAGATATCTCCGAGCGCCATGTTCTCCTCCTTGACCCTGTTCTTGCTACAGGTAGATAAATAAAGCTGCTGACATTTTACCATTTTTACTTTGTTATGATTTTTTATTTTTTTATTTTTTTTTTATGAATTTAAATTCAGTATTTTTACCATCCAGGTAACTCTGCTAATCAGGCGATTGAGTTACTTATACAGAAAGGAGTTCCAGAATCTCACATTATTTTCCTAAACCTCATCTCGGTGAGTCATTAGCGGCATATTCTTACATTTATTTTTTTTAAATTCTAATTTCTATCTTTATATATAGGCACCGGAGGGAATACAATGTGTTTGCAAACGTTTCCCGTCGTTGAAAATTGTTACATCCGAGATCGATGTGGCGTTGAATGAAGAGTTTCGTGTTATACCGGGAATGGGAGAATTTGGAGATCGTTATTTCGGCACTGACGATGATTGATCTTGTCAGATCATAAGCTTGGCCGTTTGTTGCTAATTTGACCTGCTTTCAAATTGTAAATTAAGCATTCGTTGTGTATCCTGCTGTGATACAAGATTAAGAACGAAGCATTTCTATGTACCCTTATCGAACAATAGCTTGATTGAAGTGTTGCCAGTACATATTTTTCTACCCTTTGCACTGTGAACCAACTCTTTTATTTGCTCTGGTTGTTACTGAGACATCCATTTCGGCTATATCGGTAGAATGGCCGATGATGGTGTGTGCTTAACAGAAATCATGTCTGCAAATTTGAAGTCTGGTTAGGGGTTTTTGCCGATTGAGATTTTTGCTGTTAACATTATTAAAATCCTTGAAATTCAAAAGTTTTAGTATTTTTAGATTTGGATTCAAACATGCGCAATTAGGGGTCTAAGATAAATAAATGTACTTTTTTGAGGAAAGTATCTAGGGTAATTTGGTTATGAAAATAAATTATTGCTGCATGGATTGAACCCGCACTGCATTACTAGCTGGAAAACATGTGTCACTGTTTTATGGCAACAAATGTTATACACTTCTTTTTAGTTACTAAACGCTATGAATGCTGTATAAATCTGGACGAAGAATGAACACTTTGACAAATTAAAGAAAGTCTCAAGACTGAAATGGCGATATCATCAATTTCCCTTCTTAGTTCCCTTGGACCTTTTCAGATGAGGAAAGACGCTTAGAATGTTGTGCGCTATCAAGTCCTGCCTCGTCAAAATCCCCACCACTGGAAATACCTGTCAAAGAATCAATAACGACACAGTTCAGACACATTCTGTCTAATTACAAATACTACCCTGATGTTTAGTCTATTT
>BMAC01000552.1:19318-38838 GCA_014905375.1 Phtheirospermum japonicum
AAAGATCTTGATCTTACCCCAGCTGCCTGATATTTTGGCAGAATGAGCATATGCCTTAGCCCCACTTGCCTAAACAGCACCATCGCCTTAGCCACCGACATGCTCTCAACCACTGTATACGGCGTCGTATTCGTCAACGGGTGCAAATCAACGTACATCTCCATCTCGTCCTTACTCACCGCCACCTCTTGTATAGTCGCACCCCTCTCCGCCAAATCAATAGACGTAAACTCCTCCCTAACTTCCCACTCGTCCGTCCTCCGTCTCTCCGTCAAGAACCACTTCTTCTTGAGCACCAAGATAAGGTGGGCCCTCAAAACCAGCCCGTGCAGCTCGTTCGCACCGACCGCACTATCTACGACCGGGAACCCGTTATGCGTCGTGTTCGTCAACACCTCGACTATACGGCCCACTTTTTCGATCCCGCTCAAGCCCACGACCGCAGGCTTAACGTCGGCGAGGTCGCCGACCGTGATATTCCTCATCCACGGCTCGGGATGCGCGTCCAAGAACGGTAGCCCTTTTAGTTCCAATATTATTTCGTAGATGCTCGGGTTAAAACAATCTCCAACGGTCTTTGCGATTAGGAGAACTAACATCGTTATCGGTAATAAAAGGAGGTTGTTCGTGAGTTCTAAGAAGATGACGCAAAGCGAAACGGTCATTCTCATCGAGCCCGCCATCAGAGAGGCGGCCCCAAGAACGGCGTAAAGCCCTTGGTCTATTTTGGTGTACGGTCCCATGGCGATACCGAGCAAACGACCGTACGCGGACCCCATGAGGATTATGGGGAGGAAAAGGCCGGACGGGACGGCGATGCCGAAGGTGATGAGTCCTAGGATGCAATAAAGGACAAAGAAGATGACAAGGGAGAGGATGTTGTATTCGTTCGGAGTGTTGATGGAGAAGATACTTCGCACGGCGTCGTCGTTGGTGGTGAGGAGAAGGGTGGCGAGGTCGTTGTAGTAGCCTTTCGGGCAGTTGAATTGCTTGAAGTTCCCATCCCGGCCCGTCGAGGGACACGTGGCGTTCGGTAAGGAGGTATCGCATGGTCGGCATTGTGCGAGGAAAGGGAGTCCGTAGAGACATACGGAAGTGAAAATGGAGACGCTCAAGCTGAGTAGTAGTTTGTGCAATTTGCCCTTCCTGTGAAAATAAACATGTTGTGTAAGAGTCGGAATCGAGATGTAGGAAAAGCTAAAAGTAGTTAAAAACCCGAAATTAATGGTATTTGGCTATTTGCAAATAAAAGTTAAAAGTTGAAAAAGTGTTAATTACATAAGTACCCTTGGGATTTGACCAAATTACAAAAATACCCCTCATATTTAGTTTTGTCTTGCATTTACCCCTTCATAATAAACAAATATACGTTTCAAGCCCCCCGTTCAGTTATGAAAATATTACAGTTAGCCCTTTAATTTTAATACTGAATAAAACCTTTGGGTACTTTTTGTAATTTTAAGAAAATGTGATTTTCTTTTTCCTTCTAAAAGATAATCATGTTTGCAAATACCCCCTAAACTAGCTAATCAGAAGATGGTGGTGCTTACTTGTTGATAACATTGTAGACTTTCAGAACCTGGTGAAGAACATAGTTATAAAGACTACCCAAAAGGCCGCCGAGAACTCCAATGACAGCGACAGGGATGAGATCCACCGCGTGATACCTCACCGAAACACCGCTCACGTCGAACATGATCAGCCCTCCTTTCCCAAACAGCCCGCAATCTCCCGTTTTGCAGTACTCCATAGCGGCCCTAAGCACGACGACCACAACCGCCGTACTGAAGAAGGTTCTCCACAAAAGGGCACTTCTCCACCACGTGGCCACCTCCTCGAGAGCGAATAGGACGCCGCCAACTGGCGCCCGGAAAGCGGCGCACACTCCAGACGAGGACCCGCACGTGATGAGGTCACGACGGTCCCTGTCGTTGTTGAAGTACCTCAGCCAGCGCCATTTGATGCGGTAACTGTCGGGCCCCCCTTGGCCCAATAGAGAGGCAATGCAGCTGCCGATGTGCACTAATGGGCCTTCTTTCCCGAGGTCTAGGCCCGCGGAGACGGCCCCGATGCTTCCGATGATCTGTTTGTGAGCGTTTGCATAATATTATATCTTTTAGTGTTTTCAAATGCCAACTTCTGCTTCGGATTTTGTATAATTTAATTTTAAAAAAAAAAGATTTCTGATTTTACTTCTAATTTGATTTTTGCACACAAATAAAGCACTTGTACAAGTTATGCACCAAGACTATCCTAAAACTTTGTTTAAATTTCAACTTCTAACTAACAAACACTCCGTAAAACCTTAAATTTTGAAATGTGATGCTTATATAGTATATCTTTGAAAAAGAATGTACCTTAACGATCAACGTTGTTGCGCCAAACATATCTGGAGTGTCAACTCCATTTAAATAAGCTTTGATTTCAGGAATTCCGGGACCCGCTGCTGTAGGTGCAAAGAACACGCAGAGAACGGCAGCTACTAGCGTCAGCACAAAATTAGCTCCGGCCATAAATGCGAATCCCATTAAGTATCTGCACCCGTCAAAACCAATGCCAATATGATCTCAATGTTTTCAACCAACAATTTCATTAGTACTAAAATAATACTCAAGAAAATACCTTTCTTGCTCAATGTATTTAACAACCCAAAGAAGTTTATATCCGGCTATATTTTCGACCGCGAGATTGATTAGAGTTGCTATTACGCCTGTTAGAAGCCCAACTAGAAATGCTAACAACCATTTCAAGAAAATATATTGCAACACTTGGACTCTTGATCTGCTTCTCCAATCTTGCTTGAACAAATCATTCTCATTGATCCTGGATCAAGTACAAAATGTAAGCCCATCAAAATAAATAACTAAACAATCTTTTGGTCATAACATGATATTCTAATTTTTTATATTTTTTTTCCAAAATATAAACAATTTACCCATTCTTAATTCTATATCATCGATCATTCCAATCATAATTTCAATAATAATTCATAATAGACTATCATCATTGCACAGATCACAAATACACTATTCACTATTTCTTATCTTCCCAATCATCATTTTACTGAAAAAACAAAAATCTAACACAGTAACAAAAAAAAAATAAAAAAATTGCAAAGTCAGCTAGCTCTTACTCATAATCCAAGCTCTCAATATGAGAAACCTTAGTTCCAACTATGGCTAATGGACTTGAAGAGAGTGTCCTGTTTCTTTTAAGCAGAGGCTGATGAAGATTGTTGGTTTCAGGGTCAAATTGGTCATCATCTTCTTCATCTGGTCTGTCCATGTTTGTTACTTCTTGTTCTACTAACTTGTACACATCCTCCATATCAGCTCCACTGGTCTGAAAACAGAGAGATGCAAGAAAGAAAATTATCTAATAAAAAAGAGAAAATTGTTCCACTGTTGTTTTTGGAATATATATAGCAGTTGGAGTTGGGCAATGGACAAAATTGTCTTCTTGTGGAGATGAATGCTTTTATTATGCAGATTTGGAATGGCCTTTTTTTTCTCTATTAGTATGTTTTTGGAGAAGTTACTAGTTGGAAATGGGTCTTTATATAATGTGTTTTACACTAAAATATTATTTAAAATAAAAAAAATATTAAATTTATATTTTAAGTTATTATAATTAAAACTTTGACCCATGTGGCATATGGGCTTACTACTTCTCAACTTGGCATTGGATGTGTCAGGACAGATAAGCACCAATCCTGTAGAGAACATGTGTAAGTCATCAAGCTGATCAGAGTGTGCAGATCCAACGGTGGATGTAAAACGGCCTTCCAATTGCTGATGAGTCATTTTTATCCAAATCTAAACCCATGTTGTATGTACACTACTATTCTATTACGTTTCTTTTTTTTTTCTTTAGTTTTTCAATTATTGGGCAATCACATTTGTTTGAACTTGTAGACCCATATGTATTTCGTCGGCGTTGGGGCCCTACAATAACTTTTGAAATATTTTGTCCAGTCCAAAATAAATTATCTGTGTCTTTTTAAATAAAGGAACATGGGTTTCATATGATGTTGTGCCTGTACAAATGGCAACCATCTCATGTTCTTGGCCCCCTTTTTCATATTAAAAGTAGTTTAGACTTTATTCACAGGCAAAAATAAAAGTAGTTTAGACTTTCCATTGTAATCCTTGACCTTGTTTTGGCATGATATATGAGGTTTGAAAATAAGAGTAATAAAAAAATTGTAAATAAGCTATAATTATATTGAAAATGAGAAAAAAGAAAAATCTCATTTCCAAATCCTCTAGATAAGGGTCAATAATTTAATTTTGAAACAATGGTTTGGACCAGGAATTTATAGGATTGTATACTCTTTAAATAAGATTGTAGAAATTGATAGGTGTTACGTGACCTCTAACGCCTACATTATTGGTACATTATTTTATTATTATAAGTTTTACTTCTAAAATGTGTATAGTGTGCATATTTCACTAATTTTTACATAATCATCTGGATCAGAGATCAGACAAAGTTTCTGGAAATCGTTTAAGATTGATTGTTACATTGTAGTAAATTTGTCCGTCTCCCAAAGATATCAAATAAAATAAAAAGGCTCTTTCTGCTAGAAGTTATGGCAACAGATTTCTAGCTGTTGGGTTGGTGACGTGGATTGGATGAAAATATTAAAATAAATGTGTGTGAGCCATACATTTGGAATAGAAAAAGTTGTAGAGAATCATGTAAAAGGGATTGCCAATCAGAAATGTGTGGGTAGTGTTGGACAGGACAACTTTGGTCGGTAATAACATAATAATAATAAACATAAATGTATATAATATACGTCTATATTTTCATTTTATTTTATCTTCTGTTAGTAGAAGAATGTCAAGGCCAAGTTTTATTATGCAATGCAAGTAAACCGAGGTCGAGGCGCCACCGTCCCATGACTTATAATTCACAAAGTCTATATATATATATATTATAGATCTTTGTTTTTTTATTTTTGCATAATTCTTTCTTCCACGTTCTGTCCACATCCAATTTGAGACATTTCTAAGAACTGATAACCTTGACATCCAATTTGAGACATTTCTAAGAACTGATAACCTTATCCGAGTTCTTATTCTTCATTATTTTTTATTAATTAATATATATTAGTGGAAAAGTAGAAAGGACGAATGAGAGTAGTGAATAAGAAAGGATATAAAAAAAAAGGTTTCATTTCCATTCTCGATATTATTTTTTTTCCACCAGTCAAAACTTAACTAAAAAAATTGATTTACAATAGGGTAACAAAATTCAAGGAAACAATAGCACACAAATACGAGCCATTTGTTCATTCAGATTTAGGTAAAAACATATTTGGGAGCAACATGGAAAAACCGGGAGGGGGAGGAACAGGCGCACGACCACGAGCTGAAGCACGAGCAGGGGGAGCAGGAGCACAAGGAGGAGCAGGAGCACGAGGAGGAACAGGAGCACGAGAGGGAGCAGGAGCAGGAGTTGTTCGAGAACGGCCACCGCCACCGTGGAGCTCGTTCCATTGCTGCAACTCAGCCACACTCCTTGACCGACTTGACACGCTTGCCTTCATCTGCATTAATTACAAAAATACCCTCAATTACTTTCATCTCAAAGAAATATAAATTTTGATGTGCAATTAAGTAATAGTAATGGTAAAAAAAGATAGTAGATAAAAGAGGACCATGGCCAAGACAATTGTATATACCTCGTCACAGGCATATTTGAAATCCTGCATGGTTAGAGGTCTAATTTCAGCTTGCTTGCCTACTGGAGATTTACCCTGTTATAAAGGCAATAGCAAATATATATATATCAATAAAATATAAAAATTTAAAACAGAAGCTGTGAAACCCTGGAAACAGCATGTTGCAATGTAAAAGAAAGAAGGGGGAAAAAAAAAAGGGTTAATTCCAAAAACTACACTGAGATTTAATCTAATTAAAAAATGCAACTTATCTTTAAAATCACAAATAACCACATGGGAATTAACCTTACAAAATAAATCAGGGAATTATTTGTAATTTTGAAAGATAATTTATTTTATTTTATTTTATTCTATTTTTATTTTTACTTGGCTAAACATCAAGGGAAGGTTTTTGTCCTAACTCTATAATAAACATTCTAGCTTCATATTATTAGAAAGGCATGTGCAGATACTAGGAAAGCACATGAGGCATGTAGAGTAAGTATGGTACAAAAATTAATTAATGTAAGTTACGCATTTTCACACATTTTATATCATTCGTTAAGAATTGCACACATTTTTGAATAAATGTGTCATTTGATACACGTCCAATTCAAGTCGCGTTTCATTTCTCTACAAGTTTAATAATTATTCACGCATTACGAATGATTTGCAAGTCAGATATCTAAACACTGCTTATTTAACATATCATGAGACAAACCTTATCATTCTTCAAAAATTCTCTGACCGGGCAATAAGCAGCAGTAACGCAGAGGTTCTGAAAAATACAAAGAAATAAAAATGAGCTCTAGCAAACCGAGCACTATTTCTACATAATATTCACATAAGACTTTAACATAGCTCAAGCTCAAAAAAAAAAAAGAAAAGAAAAAACATGCTCGATTTAGAACTCGAGTTTATTAATAGTATTATTGGGGATGACTGGAATCATTTAAAACAGGGAACTGAAATACAAACCTTTAGATCACTGCCGGAAAAGCCATCTGTCATGTGTGCGATTGCATTGAAATCGACATCATCTGACAACTCTTCCTTTGCCAGAATCACTTTCAGTATCTTAGATCTGTTAGAGACATCTGGCAAATCAACCATGCATCTGCATAAGAAAGATAAAAGCAAAAAACATTGACTGATTTGAAGATCTTCGAGTAACAAAATAACACAAATACATAATCGGGTTAGTCACAAAAGGAACACTGGATATTTGACCCCGAAAAAAAACACTACCTTCCCAAATTACAAATACGCCCTTAAGGTTAATAAACACTTCCTTTACACTTCTATCTACTTAATAAAATTACAAAATTACCCTTGAGGTTTGACCTAATAAAAAAGGCAGCTGATTTTTAAATTACAAAAACACCCCTGATATTTTATTTTGTCTTATATTTACCCCATCAAAAGCAAAAAGCATTTCAAAACCATTTCCACATTAACGAAAAAGATCACAGTAGGCTTCTTAATTGTAACACTGAAGGGTATTTTTATAATTTTGAATGTTCGCTTCTTTTTTTTGTGTGTGTAAAGGTCAAACCTCAAGGGTACTTTTTTATAATTATCTTAAAAAAGAACCCTCCAGAGGGTGTAATTTGTAAGATAAACCACATGTCTACCTTAAGGGGTATTTATAAATTTGAAAGATAACTTGATTCTTTCGTAATTAAGCTAAACTTCAGTGGTGATTTTTTACAATTTATCCCACATAATATAAGGAAAGATACAAAACAAAGCTCTACCTGCGGGGCATTCTTCTAATTGCCGCCTCGTCAAGGTCGAAAGGCCGGTTCGTGGCAGCAAGAACAAGAACCCTCTCCGTGTCCTTTGTGAGCAAACCATCCCAATTCACCATGAATTCATTTTTAATCTTGCGCGTCAATTCATGCTCAGACTCCTTTCTCCTCCCAAAAATGCTATCAACCTTTTGCACGAGCCGTAAACAAGCAATATTACAAGACTTGCTTAAAATTGTCAAAACTTTTTATTCAGCAGAGACCATACCTCGTCAAGGAACACAACACTAGGAGCAAGCTTCCTGGCTAACGAGAATATAGCCTTCGCAAATTTTTCAGATTCTCCATACCACTGTGACAAAAGTGAAATACTTAAAGTGAGGCGCGGAGTGTATTGTATTACACAAGAATGACAGCTAAGGAATTTCACCGTGCTGACCTTTGAAGCGATACTGGATAGTGAGATATTGAAGAAATTTGCACCAGCTTCGGTGGCCACGGCCTTGGCAAGCATAGTTTTCCCCGTACCAGGAGGACCAAATAAAAGTATACCCCTGCAAGGCTACAAAAGGACAAAGGTCGATTATTAAAAAAGAGAGGCTCTAGTAGACGGTATATCATAAAATTGCAAAAATAGATATAGGGTTAATTACAAAAGGCACCCTTGAAGATTTGACCTAATTACAAAAACAGCTTGCTTTCAAAATTACAAAACTACCCCTGAGAGTTTATTGTCTTATATTAAACCCCTTCATAAGCAAAAAATATCTCAAAAAACCCCTACACATTTATAAAAATATTACAGTTAGCCCATTGATTTTAACACTTTGAATCAAACCTCTGGGGTATTTTTGTAGTTTTGAAAGTTAGCTGGGTCTTTATGAAACTAGGTCAAACCTCAAGGCTACCATTTGTAATCCCATGATAGAATAATAATATGTGTACCTTCCTCAGCTGACCCTTGCAGAACAATTCAGGCCTCTGTAAAGGAAGAATCACAATCTCCTTTAGCATATCCTTGACGTTATCAAGTGCTCCGATATCGTCAAACTTTACACCGATCTGATTATGAAGGATCAAATCTTCTAAAACCCTTCTCTCATATTCATTCTCAGGTGCAATGTCCTGTACATTTATCAGCAAAACAACTATTCACTTACCTTCATATGAAAAAAGTAAAATACGAAAAATCACTTGATAATGGGTTGTTTGAAATACCTTTGAGAATGTTCCTGAATTATTCTGACAGGCCCGTAAAGTGTCCAATCCATAGAGGATACTGTCAGAATTAAGAAATTCAAAGTCACGGAAAGCAAGCAGTTTCTTATTTTATTTTTTACTTGAGAGAATATTATCGTTGCAAAACCATAATTCAATGACATACCTTTCTTGAGACAACCTAAACTTCGAGCTACTTTTAATTGGAGGAGGGGTCATTATTTCCCGGCCTACAGCCAACTTGACTACCTTTTCTGCATCTGTGGTCGTTTGATGCAAGTTAGTTGGTACGAAAATATTTCTGGGTACATGACTTAATTCAACATGTCCTTCTTTAACAATGTTAAAAATGCAAATATACCCTCGTCTGTAAGCTTTAGGTCTTTCACGTTCAATGTCTCGATACCTCGACATTCCAAGCCATGCTGAAATAGAGCCTGTACCCAAAAAAGGCATTTAGTGATAAACTTGAACATCCAAAATTATGCATAAGAAAAACTATTATGAGCCACTTGGGAGAAGGGGGGGGGGGGGGGGGGGGAGGTGCGGTGGGGGGGAGAAATTGTTGAAAGTTTAAAATCTATTTATGAATGGGAACCAGCATAATTTTACATGAACCAAATGACCATATATTTAATCCTCAACCGATGACTAATTAGACAAACAAAAGATAAATATATATAATTTCGCATTACAGAAGGCGAAAATCGCTAAATATGGGGTTCAATCATATCTTGCCTGGTGAAGTCGTGATATATTTCCTCTCACTTTTAACAGTTCAGCATCTCTGTCGAACTGGTTTTTCAGCTTGTCAAAAAGCTTTTTATCCTGATTCAAATTTTGGAGCTATCATCAGATAATGTTTTTAAAAGAACCATAAGGACTTTACTGTCTAAGAGTTTCAGTTGGGCACCTCAGGCATCTGAATGCTAATTTTATCTGAAAAGAGGTCAGAGAAAGTTTTCAATGCTTTCTGAAACACCTGCTCCTTTTTCCCATCAAAGTTCCCCTGGAGAAAGAGAGATCATATAATATGAACAAATATAAAATCAAGGGATAATTAAAATAAAATTAACAAAAAACAAACTGAGGTTCGATTGTCTTATATGTGAGGAGCTGACTGTAATATTTTACAACTGTAAGGCAGGTGTTTGAAATGTTTATACTTATGAATGAGATAAAGTGTGATACAGAAGCAGACCTCAAGAGGTTTTACGTAATTTTCAAAAACCTCTAGATTTCTTTGTAATATCCAAAATGGCTTTCAATACTGTTGAGTATCAGCTACTTACAGAAATTTCACCATGAAAAGCTGTGAAACTCGTTTGAAAATATAGAGAATGACAATATCCAAACTGCATTTACCTTGAACTCCCTTTGAACATGTGATCCAATCAAGAAAACATTGTCTGGAAGCATGTTGACCAAGGGAACTATTCTATCATAGCCCTCTTGTTCTGCCATGCAATTCACAGCATGCTTCATAAACAAAATTATATTGCTCTCCCCATTGGAAACCTAGGAAAACCCAAACAGAGTAATCTTAAGTGGATGATAAAATCCAATCAAATATATTCTAATTCTCTATATTATGTGCAATTTTTATTTTTATTTCAAAACGGGCATTTTACCTTTGACGGTGTAAAGAGATGCTTTACTTGATCATCAAAGTCGAGACAGAGTTCATTCGCTGAAAAAGGGGTCAAGATTTCAAACCATCAGAAATTATGGTGAAGGATGAGAAACTTACACAGAAAAGATGAGAAAATTACCATTGCAAACGAACGCCTGCGTAGCTTCACATCCCTCGAGGTCAAACCACACACTTACATTTGTTGGGTTCACGAGATAAAGGACTCTTCCGCGATTTCCAAAAGTAGGGCCACTGCTTATTGGTCATCAAAAAAAAAAAGTTCAAAGTTACTGCACAAGTATAACTGAGAAGAGTCTTCTTTCAGCACTATATGTAGAATTTATGAATTTTAAGAAAATTATTTGTGGCAATGCAAATGGCCAGTCCAAAAAGGGAGACAAAAAACGATGAAACAATTCGAAACATCCCAAATACATCAATCAATCTCTGGAATAAAGTCACACAAGTTTCATTCTTTACAAAAAAAAATCATGTACTAAATGTATGTAGATGGTAATAGACAGTAGCCTTCATGTGAAGACTTCAAAAATCATATCATAAGGAGAAATGAATCATAAAATTTTGCAGTTAAGATCTAGCTCCAATTTACTTTTCCTACGTAATGCAATATGAGTACCAACTGGTTTGTCGACTTTGTTCTTGTCATGCCGTTTAGAAAAAAAAAAGTTGTGGCAGGCAGGGTAACTAGTTATATACAATCAAATTCAATTGGGAGATAAAAATGCAAGGAAATGTAACCATGTTTAACATAAACCATGCTTTTAATGATATATACTTTCCAGAATTTAGTTGAACTAAAACCATAGCACAATAAATGATCATAAAGGCAACTATAATTAACGCTGAGCTTGTACGGGGTAGTACTTAGAGGAAGGATTATTTGTGCCGTTGAGGTTTTTGAGCCCAGTGTAAACAACCCTGTCGCTTACATAAGTAAGTGTGCATGTCAGTACGTAGAATAACTAATTTCCATAAATCATCAAAGTTGACCGTACACCTATTAAAAGAAAAAGGGAAGGGGGAAGAAAAAACCAGCTTGTGCAGCACAATAATGGGATACCTGTCTTCAGCGACTGATTAATGGGTTTTCCGTCAGAATACAGATAACTTTGAGGGGGCATAGTCATACTCCTCCTCAATTGTTTGAGTTCAAATCTCAAGGCACAGTTTGAACTCGGAGAACATGTTCCAAGAGAAGCTAAATCCTACAAAACGTAAAGTGATCGCCAGATGCAAGATCGATAGTAAAATAAAAATAAAAATAGTAAATTAAGAACCAGGCAGATGTTGTGATCCATACCTTGAGATTCGATTGACAGTCGAATACAAGAAGTTTAGCCCCGAAGTAATGAGCGAGTGACATCGCTAAGGTCTCCTGATAAATATCAGAACCTGAAAATACACCACAAACATGCATCTGTCATAAACGTCATTAAACGTAAGCATTAACATAGCAACAGAGGATATTTCTTGTGCACCTTCGGGACCGAACAGCATAATTCTATGCCCAGTACATGGAAACTTCGGCTTATTTGGTAGGGTTTTATTCCGCGCATGCAAGAAATACGATGCGGCCAATTGATGTTTTGTTGCTTCACTGTATTAACAGAACAAAGGAGATCACAGTAGTAAACACAAAGGTTTTATTGTATAGAATTTAACAGGTTATTAGGTCCTCAGTAACTTGCATGCTCAATCAAAAGGCGAACGTCTTTTTGAACATAAATAAGATCCAAATGTTCAATAAGATTAATTACATTGACACAAATAATATTGTGGTACAGATCATTGATGATATAGTATTACATAAAATTACATTGAAAAACAAAAACACTATGTTTTTCTCTCTTCTTTTCACCTTAAGCTGCCTAGCATTTAAGGAGCAGGGCATTTGTTTATCCTATCACAAATATAATTGATTGACCTTCTCTAAGCCTATTACAGCATGTTGAAAAAATCTCGCACTGAAAAAAATTATGGATCCAAACCAAATTGATGGTGTGAAAGCAAAACTATAAAGTGCATTGTTCTCATGCAACTTCGAGAATTATTTACTTTCGCTTGCATAGTCCAATGATGTAGATTTTGTAACTGTACATAGATTTACTTATTTTCCTTAAAAAGGCTTATAATTGTAATAAATAAAGCAGGTGTTTTGACTTGATGAAATGCTACCTTAAATAATAAGGGAAGTTTTCGAGTGAAGTCTCGATATCCATGGAGTTCATTGTAGTGTTGGCACCTCGACCAACATTGACTGCCCTTCCTGAAATAACGCTTGTATTGAAAACATTCCTATTTTCACTCTTTGAAACCTGCTAGATAACAAATGAGTTCGAATTAAAAAATTATACATGGTACGTGTCCTTTAAAGATTTTGATATACTTCCTTGACTAATTCATTTGAAATGTAATGAAAATCAAGTTAAGAAGCACAAACTTCCTAACAAATTTCACTCGTGTAAAATTAAAAATTAAAAACTAATTCAAATAAATTAATAATTAAAAAATTCGCTTGTTACTCTCCACTAATCACTCGAACACCCAGAAATCAAGAAGTTGTACCTTCGCTTGCGATTCTTGTACAAGTTCTTGATATTGTCGTAGAGATATATCTGGTATATTAAATGACAGTTGTGCCGGCTGTACAACCTGCTGCTGCTGTTGTGCCGGCTGTACAACCTGCTGCTGCTGATCCAGCTGGGCCACCATTCGCTGGTTTTGCAAATACATTTGTTGTGGGGCCTCTGAATCTGCATTAAATTAAAACCAGTTGCTTTCAGAAAAAAAAAATATATAGCAGTTAAAGCCACCAATAAAAGCACGATAGATTTCAAAAAATGCATTAATGAATTAAAAAAAAAAAAAAGGAATGTCTGACCTGGATTACGCTAGGTCGAACAGCGGACGAACTGCCGAAGTTAACAGAGGAGTTCGCCGCTAAGGGGGTATTCATAATTCTGGTTTCTACCCCCATAATTAACAGGAGGAATAATAATTGTTTGCCTGAAAAGGAGCCAATAAATAGTAAAAATACGAGTAAAAACAGAACTAGAATTTATTTCCTCGTTTCCGACATTCGGTTATACGCAACTTTCCTAAAGACATAAAGGCGGAATTTGACAAAATCTAAAATAAAACAAAAATGACATGATACCTTTATTTTCTTTGGTGCTGGTTGACGCTGACCGTCATTACCATTTGAGGGTGATTTAGACGAAGACATGATGCCCTTGATTTTTTTTTTTTTTTATTTGTGTATAACAAACAGACTAAAGAGATGAAAAATTAAGGAGGCGCTCAGAGTATTGAGAGCGATACCCTCTTTTATAATAAAAATTTTACTGAATGCGGATGAAATATTCTTGTAATTTGTAATATTGTGCAATTTCATTTGTTGTGGATAATGATACACAGGTCAGCTACAGCCTACACTAATTATTTTGATATTATCTCAACATTTATTATTGTTATATTATATTCACGGGCATTACATTACAGAGATAAGATTTCTGGTTCTTTAGACATTTTCAAGTACTAGTGAATTCTTCAGCATTCTGCCTAATTAAAATAGTGTATTACAAATTACAAAGCACACACACTTTATAATTTACTAACGAACATGGAGATATATATAAACGGAAACAAAATTCTGGTATTCCACTATAGCCAAAATCCATATTGAACAGAGAACCAGTTTAATTACACATTCGGTATTTTAAATAATTAACACATTTACGGAAAAATATTCTAGGAGGGAGGATGAGAAATAGGATTAAAGTCAAAATTCTTCTTAAACACATGAGGGAGGATGAGCCACTTCAAATTAAATTAAAATTATCAGACTTAAAGAAGAAGAAGAAGAAGAAGAAGAAGAAGAAGAAGAAGAAGAAAATGTACCTATTGCATATTATGTAGGGGCAAACACATGTATAACGACAGGCAGCTTACGAAAAATCTTATTTATCCCTCAAATAGGATGAACGAAGGTGCCTTCGTCTAATATTCAACTTCATCATAGAACTCATTCCATGTAGCAGCTCCGCCTTGTTCGAGTCAGCGGCCATGCTGGCTCTAACCTGCACTAGTAATAAAAATCCGTATGATCGACAATAAACCAACTTTATATCACAAAAATAGAAGAAACCCAAAATAAAATAAAATAAAAAACTATGAACTCCCAAATCCTCAAGTTTTTGGAATGCTCCAAAATATACTTGAAAATTCAAATCCTGATTAATACCAGCAAAAACATCTGTGAAATATCACAGGCATATGTGAAGTCCTCCATGTTCGGACACAAGCTAGCAGGGCGTTCTAATACACACACACACACACACAGAGAATCCTCCTAATCTATGTGTCTGCTACCCACGCTTCGTCAGGCAAATAAAATATTGTGGTGCTTCGGTTGCTTATGTGTCATCCGAGCCTAATATCTTTTTATTATATTTTGTCTAATTTAATTCTTTCCTTTTATTATATTTAGCCTAATTTTATATTTTCATTTTATTATATTTTGCCTAATTAAATATTTTCCTTTTATTCTCCTGGCATAAAAATATCAATAAGTCATATATAATTAGGGGAAAAAAATAGTTATCTTAATTAAAAGACAAATTACAAATAAGAAAAACTTAATCATTGAAAATATCTAATAAGTTGTATTCATAATAAAAGATAAAATAATTATAAAATTATTTAATAATGACAATAATTAATAAATAATGATTAGACATCGGTACAATGAACAGGTTGAGAATACGACATCCTTTGAATTTTGGGGTTTTAAATTTAACTCTGTAATTACCAGAAAATCTTTTTATATTTATGTTTTGATAAATCTCATGTAACACATGGATGTTAAGCTAGTATTACACACTTCAAGATCGAGGAAATGCAGTTTCGAGGAGGGACTACAGCAAAATTAAACGCAAAAAAGAATATTAGGGTTCAGCAATGAACATACTACTAGTCTTCCATATTGTCAATTCAAAGTAGTTTCAGAAACAATCACAAATCGATGAGACAATAATTGATTGAAAGCTTGTTTAAAGTCATTACTGCAATGAGATTCTGATGCGAATCCACAAGCAAATGGAGCTAGCTTTTGTGGCAGGGCTAGGCCCTCATGACGTGCCTATCGAATTTCATAATTTTCTTCCGACCAATTCGCAGGCATGTTTCGCAAACAAGAATTAATCAGATAAATCTGGAAACCCTAAGAAGAGCAACAACAGGCGGGCGATAAACAGAGTAGAGTTCATTCATGCGTACACATGACCGAGAAAGCAGCAAAAAGACAATCACCTTAAAATTGTGGCTGAGCTTGATCTTCGATGTCGATACTAGCTTCATTGGCTCACGCGATGTGAATAATTGAAGGCAAAAGAAACGAATTGCGAAGTGTTCTCTTTGAATTGCCATTGCTCAAACTTTTAAGATTTCGAGATTGTCTGTGCTATCCTGGGCAATTAGGGCGGGGCCAACTAGCGCCCAGGCGAGCAGCAGTAGGGAGGACGGCGTTATACGTTTGGATTATACAGTAAAATATCGGTCACACGATCTAAAAAATCTGTGACCAAAAAAATTTGTAGATAATTTGTTTTGATCATATTAAATTAATTTTTTCTCTAATTTAATAAGTTATTCTTTACAATTCACATTTATCATTTCAGAAGTTTTTTAATTATTTTTATTTTATTTTCATATCATTGATAATTCATAATGTAGCATTGAAAATATTCTCTAATAGAATATTAGTTTAAACACCCGTGTATTATATAGAATTTAAAAAAATTAAATATAAAAAATATTTTTGAAAATTATAAAATTTTAAATTTAAAATAAAAAATTGATTCGTGCCTTGTTCAATTTATTAATTAGTAGAATTATTGATTAATATTATATTTTAATATTTAGATTAAATTCATTAATAATTATATTTGCATACTTATAAAAATTTAAAAGTTGTCACATTTTCAACCCTTCTCTAATCTATATTAATTAATTATTATTAACTCATTTTATATTTTTATATTTAAATTAATTTTGTTATTAATTATAGTTACATACTTTGAAAAATTCAAAAGATGTCATACTCTCAAGCCTTCTCGTATTGTGAAATTGTCTAATAAATATTCGTTAATTACTATTATATAATTTTGTTTTCTTATATTTAGATTGAGTTCATTACTAATATTTAGTTACATACTCTAATTATTGTAAATATATCATAATTCTTATATATACATAATATTTAAAATTTTAAAATTAAATTAATTCAACTTTTATTTTAAATATTTATTAATTATTATCATATATAAGTTTTTCTTTGTAATTAAAATTATTTCATATGTAATTTATCTTTTAATTAAAATAATTAATATAGATTTTTTTCTACTAATTATATATGACTTATTTATAAAAGAAAATTATTGAATTAGACAAAATATAATAAAAGAAAACTATTAAGTTAGGCTAAATATAATAAAAAGAAAATATTAAATTAGGCAAGATATAGTAAAAAGAAAATATTAAATTAGGTATATATTAGGCTCAGATGACACATAAGCAAATGAAACACCAATATTTTTTATTATCCAAGTGAAACATACGAAGTAGACACATAGATTATGATGATTTTTCATTAATATATACTTGTTTAACACTCTTGTATTACACAGAACTTGTCAAAAGCTAATTATAAAAAATATTTGTGATAATTAATAAAATTTAAATATAAAATAAAAATTTAAGATATTTATTCCCAACCCGTACCTTGTACATGTCTAATCTATTTATTAATTATTATAAATATTAAATAACTTTATATTTGATGTTTAAATTAAATTAATTAAATCTTAGTTACATACTTACAAAAGTTCAAAAAGCGTCACATTCTAAACCCGTGTCTAGTATCTATTTTATTAATTATTATTATTATTATTAAATTAATTATATATTAATATTTAGAATAAATTCATTAATAATTATTAGTTACATACTTTGAGATATTTAAAAGATATCATATTGTCAAACCTTGTCGCATTGTAGTGGTGTCTAATCAATGTTTATTATTAGTATATAATTTAATATTTTTATATTTAGATTTAATACATTACTAATGTTTAGTTACATACTTAGATTATTGTAAATAACTGATATTTTACCTATATTGAATATTTGAAACTCCAAAAATAAAATTATTTTAAATTATATTATCAATAAAATATATTTAATTATTTTCATAATAATTTTTTTTAATTAAAATTATTTCATATGTAGTTTTTCTTTTAATTAAATAACTAATTTATATCTTATCTACCAATTATATATGATTTGTTTCTATTTTTACATTAGGAGAATCAAAAGAAAGTATTGAATAAGGAAAAATATAATAAAAAAAATAAATTAGGTAAGATACAATAATAAGAAAAGTATTAAATTAGGTAAATATTAGGCTCGGATGACACATAAGCAAACGAAGCACCAGAAATTTTTATTTGTCAAACGAAGCATACACATAGGTTAGGAGAGTTTTGCATTAATATATAGGAGTGGTCATCAAATAAGGTCAATTGTTTATCAATGAACCATCATAAATAATATCTACCTCATATGTAATAAGACGAAGAGCATCGAATAAGGTCAATCATGAATCATATGTAAAAAGACTAGGAAGCAATGGTCGCACTTGGCCCAACGAAAAATTGGTATTTTTTAGATGAATAATAACCTTAATTAAGAAAGAAAAAAAACTTATAGTGAAAGACTTAGCATTTTTGTTCTAAACAAATGATATCAATTAACACAAAACATATACATAATTAAAAGGATTGCTTGATAGTAAATTGTCTTCTTTTAGATTTTGTTGTTTCATCCATTCATTGAATATTTAGAAGCACTTGGTATGATGTTAATATCAAAATATAAATAAATTCACAAACATTTAAGAAAACCAAAAGACTATCAGTTAAGGAACAATTGTTTGCTAATTATCTAATTGAAGCACTATGCGATGCTGCTCTGAACCAAAGTGTATGCCGCAATTACCTGTCATTCGATCTGAAGACACAAGAAACCTAACAAATTAAATCGTACTTGTGTCATTTAGATGGGAAAAAGAACTGAGCCTTTGAAATATAACTAAATGATATATATATACAACACAGAGTTTGCCCTAAAGCAATTACATATATTTTAGAGAAATGTTGTCCTAAAGCATGCGATTTGCTGATCATTCGAGTCATATAATTACACGATATAATATATTAGAATCAATTAAAGTCTTGTGACAACCGGAACCTTAATAGATTCTAATATGGAGACAAAAGATAATGATTAAGCTATTCAATAATACATCCACGCTTAGCAGAGAAGACAAAACAAGATAGGAAGTTGCGCATCGAACTTTACATGCTAGCATAACGTTGTTTCTTGAGAGGGCTTGTTTCAGTTGTTTTATGAGGGTTTGGTTCCGTACCTTTAGTAGAATCCTTCTCAGCACCAATACGAAGAAGTGCACTACTTGTATTTTCTTCGGTTAGTGACACTACAAAAAACTCAGCATTTCCGAGGGATTTTTCCCTCGAAATTAAGAAAAAATCCCTCGATTTTGGTTAAACCGAGGGAAATTCCGAGGGAAAAATTCCCTCGAAAAAACCTTCCTCGGAAATCAGTTTCGAGGGAAATAAATCCCTCGAAATTACAAAACCGAGGGAATTCCGAGGGATTGTTTCCCTCGGAACCATTACCGGACAATCCCTCGGAAATCCGAGGGAATTTTTCCCTCGGAATACTTCAATTTTCGAGGGAATAAAATCCCTCGGAATTCCGAGGGATTTCCATTCCCTCGGAAATCCGAGGGATTATATTCCCTCGGAAATTGAAAAAATCCGATGGAATATATTTCCCTCGGACTTCCGAGGGAGTCCCATTCCCTCGTATTTTTCAAAATTCCGAGGGAACTTTCCCTCGGTATTTTTAATTTTTTAGTTTTTTTATTAATTTTTATTTTTTTGTTTTAATTTTAATTCTTGTTTAATTATTAAAATTCTCAAAAAATTGAAAAAGGCAATTAAAGAAAAGTCAAAGAAATAAATCAATTATAATAAAAAAAATATTTGAAAATTTATGAATTACATGCGTTCGATCGAAACAGTAACAAAGTTTATTAGATAAATAAAAGTGTTCTATGGATGGGGAGGGGGAAACTGCTGCTGCTGCT
>BMAC01000552.1:59030-99448 GCA_014905375.1 Phtheirospermum japonicum
AAATCCTAATGGACTTTAAGCATCGCGACTGGTGAAAAAGTTTTCCTCATAATCAACACCTTGCTTCTGAGTATACCCTTTTGCAACCAGTCTAGCTTTATAGGTCGCAACCATTCCATCAACTCCAATTTTTCTTTTATAGATCCACTTGCAGCCTATGGGAACGATTCCCTCGAGTGGATCTACCAAGGTCCATACCTTGTTGGAGTACATGGAGCCCATTTCGGAGTTCATGGCTTCCATCCAATGTCCCTGGTCTGTATCAGATACAACTTCGATGTAGGTTCTAGGATCGGATCCTTGATCAACCTCATCTACTAGGAATAATCTATCGGGTACTTTCCGAACTCTTTCCGAACTCTTTCGGATCTTTTGGACAGTGCATAGGAAATCTTGTATGTAATCGAGTAGGGTCTGTTACCCTCCATCATCAGGTCTGGCCTCTTGAAGTTTTGATGAAGGGTAAGAACTCTACTGAAATCTCGATCTGCCAAATTATATGCAATTCTTGGATACACATTAAGTGCCCATTTTCCCGCATATAAATTTCATGTGATCACTCCAAGACAAGAATCTTTGAGATTCGAGATTCTTTTATCAAAGAGAGCGAGATTTAATGGTGAGTCAACTCCTTCTTTAAAAGTTGATTTTATAATTACTCTAATAGCTCCAATGTGGATGCATGAAAGTGTATTTTTCATTTCCCATTTGAGTCCTCTCTTAATTTCCTGGATTTCTCTATAGGGAGTTAGTTGCATCTCTATTTGGTTTCCTGTGTATTTCGTGGGTATTGCGAATTCTCACGTGAAAATTTGGTGGATAATTTGGTGTTTCTGGTTCCTCAATCCCAACATATCCATTTTCCATTGCTCCTATCGTAAATCCTTCATACATTAGGAAATTTAGATTTTCTTTCATTATCTTCATAAGCGTTTTATGAGAAACCGTCATATGAGAGAGGAATCTTAACATATCCTTCCTAACTACTTGTTGAAAAAATTCTCATTCACTCTGATTCTAAATATGAGTCACTTCCATCTTCATAATATATTTCTTCTTCATATATGCTTTCATACGAGAGTATATCCTCAAATTGATACACCTGTACCAAGTTTTGATAATAGACAACTTCTTCGAACTCTTGGGTTGTCTCGAACTGTCTAACTCCTCTTTTCTGATTTTTCAGGCAATCTGTAGAAATATGCCCTCTCACTCTTGATGTCTAACAATTACAATATTTAAAACTTTCATTAGCTATGGTGTGATCTAGTCCAAAAGTTCTTTTTGATGGAGTCCTATTGGTACTTTCTTGGCTTGAAAACGAGCCCCGACTAAGGTTTGGCCCCGTCCTTTATCCTGTCTTATAGTTCCTGACCTTTTGTTTTGACCAAAAACTTCTTGATTTCCCTGAAAACCTTCTTTTGTTTCCATAATCATAAGGGTGGCTTCTTTCTTTCTTCCCCTTATGTCTTTATGGATGACCTCCAACTACTGTTGCGATGTCATTTTCAGCATAACATATAAGAACCGATTTATTTCTTCTTAATCTCTTGTAATTCTTGTGAAGTGACGCCTGGTGTCACCACTCTCCTATCTTGGCTTTAAGTAACAACATCCTTCTAGCAACCGCAAATCTATTGTTGTCTTGTATTCTTGGATTAACATGTGCTGCATGTCCATCTTTCACCTTGGCTTTTCACTTGTATTCGGTAAATAAGTACATGCTCGGTAATATTTTTCTAGTAAAATATGGGTTAAAATCATTCCACGTGCCAAAAATGATATGATACAATTATTTTTACGCAATTATATATTTTTTTATATTTTTTTAACTAAAAAATCGAAGGGTGAAAAATCTCTCGAAAAAACCTAAGGGGATGTATTTCCCCTCGAGATTTTACGAGGGGAACTCAGTCCCCTCGGTTTTTTGAGGGGTAAATGCACTCGGTACATTTTCCCTCGTAAAGCCTTCGTTATTACATTCGGTAATAATGACAACAAATATTGACGCCGTATTTTTGAAGGATTTACCGAAGGTATTGACCCTCGGTAACGCCCTCAGTAAAATGTGCCATTGGTATTGCCCTTGCAAACTTCGAGGGCAATTTTTTCCCTAGGTCTTCCCCTCGGTAAATAACTTTTTTTTTGTAGTGTACATAACAAATATCTCGTAACCCGAGGCAATAGAGGGCATGTCGATATTTTTTATATTTTCTTTTCTCTTCCATACCCTTGAAATATGTGCCAATAAAATGGATTTTGAATAATTTAGCCATATTATCGACTATCACTTTTAATGATTCTCCAATTAACTCCCATTTTTATATCTGATCCTATTCAATCCCACACGATCTTTACCAATCCTTCAAGACTCGTTTCAATTAATAAAATGAATCCTTCCTTTTCAAGGCCGAGAGTCACAACCCCAATTCGCATTGCAGAGGCCCAATCGTCTATTAATATTTCTTGATTCTTGAAATCTGGAACATCCAAATTTAACATTAACCCATAAGGATGTATAAGACCAAGTTGGGACTTCTGATATGGCGTGTTGAGAGCTTTCGGGAACATTGTCTGATACCGGCTATGTCTGTAGGATCTCCTTTATGGTGAAATCCTCGATATGTGGTATTGGTGCGTCTGGTACTAGTTCACATGAAGTCGTAATTTCACCTGGATTGAAACTTATTGGTGGTAGTGCAGGAGCGCTTCTCGAAATCAAGGTCGAAAGTTCTCCTAAGTTCATTTTTAAATCTACAATACTTGATCCGATGAAGGATTCACAAGGTCGTGTAGATATTCAATATTGATTTTTTGTATTACTTCTTGGGATTTAATGGAGTTCCTTTGATTATGGCCATCATTTTTTCTTCCTCCGTTGGTTGCCTTATAACCTCAACTGGTTTCCCCCTTTGATGTAAAAGGAGTTCCGTCCCGAAAGTTATACATCATCTTTCTCCGTATGTACTTGACTTAGTTTCAAGGGCCGTGACTCATTTTTAAACATCAATTATGATTTGTCGTATTTCTTTTTAATATTCAAGAATCTCTTTCATCTGCACCTGGATACGTTGTTGATGGTGGTCAATGTCTTGTACCATTCTTTGGATTAATTCCCTAAATATTTAGGATTATTAGAGAAATCGGATATCACTTCGCTGCAGTTGGATCTATTGATGGGATTCATGAGCTGCAACCAGTAATTCATCAGATCTATTTTTAGCATCTGATTTACCGAAAGGTAACTTAGGTGATACGCCTTTTGTTTCTCGCATTGTCTCGAAGTTTCCTTGTTGACCCCGGCGAGAGCTTGTTCAACATATTGGTTGTTCCAATATGTTATTTTCTCTTGATGGTCTAACTCGTATATTTTCAGATTTTAGAAATATCGCTTGAAATGAATACATTTCGAACACTCGTTCGAATCTATTTTTGGAGATAGATCGACTCACCAAAAGTAGATTACATAATTATAGTAAAATTTTCTTAAAAATTCTTAGTAAAATTAGGCTCTAATATCATTTATTGGCATAAAATAAACTGGACAAAAAGTTACAATTATTTTAACAATTTAATTTGAAATAGTTTTGTAATTATTTTCAATAAAAATATATAATAAATAAATAGGTATATATAGTAAAAGAAAATTTGTTGTTAGTCATAATTATGGACATATGGCAAATTTTAAGGCCACGAGTGTGCTGCCATGATCGAATTTATAGTACTAACTAATAATTGGTCCGGTGGAATGGCAGTAGCTGTAACGCATTGATTGTCGGAAGTGTTCCTATTAACAACACATCACTCTATCCAAGTCTAACGGCTTATTTTGTGACACCAACCAAAGTACTTTGACATGCAGTCATAGTAATTTAGTATTCGAACTGTTACCATATCAGCAACAACTCAAAATCAATAAATAAATATATAAAATGACTTTAAATTGGTAGGGTTATATTAAATTTCAAAAAGTAAGATACTACCTATATAGTAGAATCCGGAAAACGCGTTATCTTCATATTTTGGTTTCACATTCTTCTTTAACTTCCTCCTCCAAACCCATATAAATAATACCAACCCACTCCAAATTAAATCTCACCAACATGATGGCCAGCAAAACTTTCATTCTCATCATTTTCTTTATCACTTCTTTCCATCTCCCACCACTTCTCTCCGCTTACAACTACAAATCGACATTGAATTACTCAGTCGCCCTGACCGTTCTGATGCCGATGGGGACCCCACCACAGTTGGAGCAGATGGTTCTAGACACGGGCAGCCAGCTTTCTTGGGTCCAGTGCCGCCGGAAGGACTCAGGGGCACCGTCTTTTAACCCCAACGCCTCCTCTTCCTTCTCCAATGTCGCCTGCAACGACACTGTCTGCGTGACCCACCCAACCCAAAGAGCCGACTTTACCCTCCCGAGGAACTGTTCGCACGACCTGTGCCGCTACACTGTCTCCTTCGGTGACGGGACCCTCGCCGAGGGCAATCTCGTCTGGGAACAGTTCAAATTCTCTGATTCCCAAATTGCCCCTCGTCTGGTTATTGGATGCTCGCCCAAAAAGGACATAATGTCCGGGGCGGATGGCATGTTGGCAATGAATCGTGGAAACCTATCGTTCATCTCCCAACTTAAGGAACACAAATTTTCTTACTGCGTGCCATTGCGTCATGATAACATTCATAATATTAGCGATAGCGATAGCAATAGCAATAGCAATGGTAGTGATGGCACGTTCTACCTAGGGGACAACCCCTATTCTAATTCATTTCAATACGCTAATCTCTCGAATACCTCCCAACAAAGTCAATCAATGGCCGATTTTGACTCCCTTCAATACTATGTACGCTTGGTTAACATCCAAATTAACGGGGAAATATTGAACATTGACAAGTCCGAGGTGAACTCCAATGCCTCCTGTCAGATGATGATTGACTCAGGCACTCGGTATACTTATCTTGTCGATGCCGCCTATAATTCGGTGAGAGAAAAAGTTGCGAATCTAACCGGTGAGTACATAAAGGATATGAACGTGGACGCCGAATTCGACATGTGCTTCCAACACGGTTCGAATTTGAGCGATATCGAGGAGAAGATTGGTGACGTGGTGTTTGAATTCGAAAACGGAGTTAAGATTTCGATCCCTAAGGAGAGAAGTTTGGATATTATGAGTGATTGTGGTGTTTGCGTCGCGATCGGACGGTCTGACAGGCTTGGCTTTCCCACTAATATTTTTGGTTTTTTTTACCAACAAGATCTTTGTGTAGAATTTGATATTCAAAAAAACCAAGTAGGGTTTGGGAAGGCTGATGGTAGCAAATTACCCTTGACCTGAATGACCATCTTTGGGGGAATGGAATTGTGTTGTTTTAGCGCATACTTGAAATCAGAATGCAAATAGTCGTGGGGAATCAATAATTGTGGCTCGCTCGCGTGGGAAAGTTTTGACATTGTCTAACGACAATTGCTGCGCCACTTTTGGAGGAGGTCCCCTGTTCCACTCAACTTAACCTTTTATACCACTTTTCTTTGTTCAAGTTTTCAAATGTGTTTTTTTTCTTCCACCTTTTCCTCTCTTCTCCAACACTATAGTTGATGAACGCAAATTTGCGCTCCACCTCTTGAAAATTACAAAGTGACCCTTTTTGTATTATAAATTTACAAGAGTCACTAGTATTATTTAGTATTAGTAATTCTATTTATTATTTATATGTTTACTTTTATGTTTTTTTGTTTTTTTTTTTGTGATAAGGTGTTTGTTCCGAAAACAAATTAAATATTATAGTTGTAAACACTAAATAACAACATTGACATATAAATTAAAAATCATGAACACGTCGCACGTTAATGAAAATGACATAATTTTCTCCTCAACTAATATAATTTTCTCTTATTTAATATTAGTTATTAAAATAATTTTACATTTATTTTGAATGGGATTATTTATCAATAGTGATTATTATTATTAGAATCTTCATGATTTAAAAAGGATTAGAGATCCATTTTGTAAAGATGATGAATATATGGGTATTATTGTAAGAATATAAACATTGGTTTGACTAGGAATATATTGAGAATATTTTTTGAGTTTGATGTTCATAATCGACCTGAACTTGAAGACCACGTGGACATACGAGGAACACGTGGCCAAATACAGGTCCACATGTGGGCCGAACTGTTGGCATGAAATTGGTCGAGCCGACCTTGATGTTGGTGGAACAAGCTGAACTAATGAGGGTATACATGGCCGACCAGGAGCAGGCGCTGGCCGTGGGACCCTCCATTGGGCGCATAGGCTACCACGCCCTCGATGTCTCGATTGTCGGACCGCTCTGCATTGACTGTTGGGCCGCTGCGAATCGACTGCCATGCCCCTGGGGTCTTAACTGTCGGACCGCCAAGCAACAACTACCAAACCCTGACAACTTGTCTATCGAGTCACTACGCTTAGATAGTCGAACCGAGTAGACGCTGATCTGATAGTGCATACAACAGCCGCCGACCAAGATGCACCAACTACTGAACAAGAATACGCAAGGCACTCAATCACTTGTGTTGTGTCCGACCATGATGCATTTAGCTTAGCAGAGCGCGCCAACCGACCTGGTCCCACGCACCACCTGCTGATAACATGCGTGGAGTGTTGACTCGCACGCGCAGTGGCTAACCAAGTTGTGTCACGGCTGATGCGTGAGGTGCTCAATCACGCGCGAGGTGGCCCACCAGGTTATATCTAGTCGACCAGGTCCCGTGCACCAACTATCGAAAAGATGAACGAGGGCACTCAATCACGTGCGTGATGGCCGACCAGGTGGCTTGTAGCCAATGAGGGTGATCAGGCTGATCATGTCCCACGAACGAACTGCTGGAAGGGTGCACAATGTGCTATCATGCGCACTTTGGCCGATCAGGTTGCCTCCGGCCGAGCAGGATGCGCAAAC
This sequence comes from Phtheirospermum japonicum, assembly GCA_014905375.1. Taxonomy (NCBI): domain Eukaryota; kingdom Viridiplantae; phylum Streptophyta; class Magnoliopsida; order Lamiales; family Orobanchaceae; genus Phtheirospermum; species Phtheirospermum japonicum. The sequence goes on from BMAC01000552.1 coordinate 65,976, forward strand.
CGACCAGGTCTCGGGCCCTAACCTCTGACAAAATGCAGAAGACACTATAACGCATGCACTAGCTGCCCAGGTTGCACCATGGCCAACTAGGATATGTGAGCTTCGGTGCACCAGCACACCGACTCGAACAAGCTGGCCTGCCTCAGCATAAAATGTGCGCCTGAGTCCGACTCTCCATACAATGACGATCATGAACACAACACTTTGCGTGAGCTGACCCAACAAGCCAACCTATACATGGGATTGGATTTTCTTGGCACCGACACGAGATTAGAATGGTTGTATGGCGGTGAAAGATGCGTAATTAGGGTTAGGGTTTTGGTTAACTTATTCTAAAGAAATTCGATAGCCAGTGATTGAATGACACGTGTCTCATTAAGTTTTCATGGAAAACCTATGAATAAACTCTCTAAAAGAGAAGACAAGGTGACTGCTTCGAATTTAGGGGTCGGGAAATAATTAAAACTTGTTCGTTAATATACTCTATCTAACTGCAAGTGCACGATGTAGAGGTAGTATACGATGAGTAAGGTCGATTTACACAAGGACCAAATCTCGAAAATTAACAAGTAATATTATAAATAAATTAATTTTATCTAAAAGAATATATAAGAAGATTTTGTTTTATCGTTTCGAATGATGAATATAAAATAAATTATTTTACCAATAATAAAAGCAAAAAAGCTAGAAGAGTGTTTTCCAAATGAGACGGAGGTATTTCGATGTTTGGGATTAGAATGAACTTTCAATGTCTATCATATTTAATCACTCGTATTATTGTGATTTAATTTATTATAAGTCAATCATCAATATAATTTAGTCTTTCTCTCGAAACAGCTAATAACCGTGGATTCTAAATGTGAGACGCATTTTCAAGATCACATTTAGAACTCTAGAAAGCTTTAAAGATTTAATACTTCACTAAGAGCATCTTTATCAACAACCCCAATCTCTCCCCCTTTTTCAATTCGCACTCCGCCACATCAGCAAAAGTACGCTCCACATCATTTTCCTCCCCTTCCCCTCCCCAACCCCTTTTATCTTATTTATTCACCCTACCAACAAACTTACTATTTATGAGTCTAACATGTTCCCCATTAATTCCATTTATACTTTTCATATTCCAACACATCTTTCATTTATAATTAATATTTACTTGAAAATTTTAATTTTTTTAAGTGTGAAAACTTATTTTATTAATTTTTTATTTTTATTTTTTGAGATAAGATGTAATATTCTATTTTATTTATATATCTATTCTTGATTTTTTTCACTTATAATTACTATTCATGTGGGTACTTTAAAATCTTAATTAATAATAAAATTTTAATTTTTAAAATTAATATATATATATATATATATATATATATATATATATATATATATATATAAACCACAACACGCACACAACAAAAGAGGGAACAAAAAAAAAGGAAGAAAAAATGAAGAAAAGGGAAGGAAAAAAGGAAAGAAAAAAGGAAAGAAAAAAAAGGGAGCTGCAGAGGTGGGGCCCAGCGCCCCACTCTCCGCCAGACGCGTGTAGCGCACGCGCCAATGCTATTGGTGCGGGGCGGCAGCTGCCTCTCTCCCTCCTTTTTTTCTTTTTCCCTTTTTCCTTCCCTCCACCCCCTTATCCCCCTCCCCACCCCACCCCAACCAAACCTACCAATAAAGATGCTCTAAGAGTCTTAAACCCCCCGACTTTATTAATTAGAGTGTCTCGTGTTTGAAAGCATGATTGATAAACCTCATCTCTCAAATAATGACTAATAAAAGCTAGTAGTTATAAAAGGTTGTCAATTGATTATAACTTTCGAAGCACGAACGGCTGTCAATCGATTATGCAACGATAAATTACAAACACAAAATTAATAAAGGGATCAACTCTAATATAAAACCTTTTCAAGAGTGAAGTGATCTCAAATGCACTATTTTTTTAACAAATGTTTGAGGATCGCCCGTGATTTGTTCATATTTATGTGTGATTTCTGTTTGTTTTTACATTTTGTTTTGTGTGTTATATCGGGTTTTAGGTCGTATATTCTCTCGTTTTTCTTTCTTTTAGTTTTTATGTAGGTCGTGTCGTTTCTATTCCGTTTAGCATTTTTCTCTCTCATATTTTGTAAGTTTTCATTCTAACTTGGTTTTCTTGTCTATTTTAATCTTTCGAGCGATACCACGCGTGTTCCCATGAGTTACGACCAGTTCGGAACGACAAAAACTGGATAAGAAGTTGCAAAGCTGTCGTCGGTTGACCAGCAATCGACGTGTCGTCGACGCAGTGCCGACGCACACCTCTCACCCACGTCGAATACCCTAGTCTATCGACCTACCGAGGTACACCAGCTACCGTTGATCGACACAGCCCGTCGACGAGATATCAACTAGTGCCTACCAGCTGAGTCGACAACCTTAGTCGATCAACCCGCCGAGAACAACGCGCCATAGTCGATCGACGGCCATCTTCGATGGAGGAACGACGTCAAAGATACCGTCGATCGACGCAAGTTAACAAGCGATCGATGATCATCATTTTCAAGAGAAATTACCACGATGCCCTCCTTGACCGACACTATTTAAGCGCCAAAATTCTCCAACTGCGGCCAAAACTCACGAGTTACCAATTTCTGGCTTAGATTTCCAATTTTGAACATTTGAATCCTTCCTTCACTCTTGCATTATTTTTCTTGACGATTGGCTTTTGATTATCGAGTTTAGAGACGACGGTGTTTTGGATATTGTGAACTCAGCTCGTTGGGAGCTCGTTGATTTCATTTTCTACAATTTCTATTTGCAATACGTTTAGGTAATTTCAATCGCTTAATTCAAGAAATTCTCTTGTGAATTTGATCATTTATTTTCACTATATTGCTTGCGTTCATGATGGATTTTATTTAATCGTATGTATTGGGCTGATTTTGTTTGCGTATGTTGGTGACTTCCTTTGGTGATCTTCTTGTTTATTTAATCTATGATATTATTCCTTCGTTGTTTAGGTGTTATCGAATTTCATAGTTATTTTGGTTCTAGTAGTTCTATCAAACACCTGTAGTCATTTACATGTTATTTATCGTCTTTTATCGCTTTTAATTATTATATTCATAGAACTCATTTGACTCGTTAGTTTTATCGATTACTTGCTTTGTTAAATTGAAAGTCGTGTTACTCATTTATTTCTCGTTCTGAAAAACAAAACAAACTACCAGTTTCTTTGATTGTGTGTTTAGTTAAGTTGTGTCTAAATGAACATTTTGATTCCGATTGTCATTTCTCGAGAGATTCGACTCGAGTCAAACTTTTCACTTACAATCGTCTCGTTCTCTTGCGGACAAGCTTTTCTAAAACAAAAGTAAGTGTAAAGGAGTTCGATTCAAAATTTGGTATCGTTGCCAGGGAATGCCAAAGGTTTTTAAATGTTCATTCGTGTGTGATTAGTTAGTTTAATTTGATTTTAGTTTATTTCAACTCAATACGTTTGATTATTTATTGAGTGTATGCAAGGATGAAGATTACTTGGTGGAAAGCTTGTCCCTTTCATTGACAACATCAACAGGATTAATCGAACAAGAACCGCACCCGGAAAAGTTGAGGACGATAATCTTCGAGAAGATCTGATAGACGAGTTACCGATGGATCCTCCCGATGCAAACTTAAACTCGTCGGAAGATCAAAACGAACAAATGGCGTATAAAATCCATACATTAATCCGAACATGAATCACAACCCTCCCGGTGCACGGATGCCTTACGCTAATACAAACCAATTCCCTCACGACGCTCCACCGTACAATCAAGTCTCGTACAAACAAGCTTCATACAATGAAGTTCCATGAGAAAATCAACCACTTCACCAACACATTCCACTTCTTCATCATGAACCACAACAACCATACTATCAACAAGCCCGATAAGAAGCCCGGGGACCGTACATGCTGCCCAATATGCATTACTAAAAATAAGAGCAACGACCGACTCCATGCCAGAATTTGCTCGGCCCTTGATCGACATGTCCACATTGTGCATCTATTTGGGCCCCGCGGCCCGAGACTATGAGCTCAAGGCAATGCACTTCAATCAATTGACTTCCTTTTATGGACTACCGAACGAAGATCTGCTAAATTACATTCGGGAATTTTACGCCGTCATTCAAACCTTTCCCCTTCAAGGCCTGAACAAAGATCAACTGAAAATGCAGTGTTTTCCATACACCTTGAAGGATCGAGCAAAAACTTGATTTATGTCATTGAAGCTCGATTCTCTTACGAGTTGGGATATGGTGTACGGTCGGTTTATGGGCAAATACTACTCGAACCAAGCGACAACTCAAATACTAATGAAGATAGCCTCTTTTAGTCAAACGGATGGAGAACCGTTCCACGAGACTTGGGAAAGGACTTTTCACACAATGCCCACATCATCACTACCCACCCGAGTTAGTCAACCAATTTTTCTACGATGGGCTTATTCTTACCTTTTAGTATATGGTTGACAATGCTGTCGGAGGGGATATTGGGTCTCGAACGGCCCAAGAAGTGTATGACATCTGCGAGCCAATAAGCTACAACTCTCAACAAAAGAGCGTCCGCTCAAAGAAGGTAGTCATTCACGAAGTGGAGATAACTCGTGCTTCTCATGACGAAGCGAAGAGGATTGCCGAATTGACGAGGCAAGCGGCCTCCTTGAAAACTCAAAACACACTCCTCTCTCAAAGCGTACCCCAATCACCAATGCCGACTGAGACATGTGGAATTTGTGCAGTGTATGGGCATGGGGCCAATCTTTTCCAAGCCATATTTGAACAGCCCAAAGAACTTGAAGAGCAAGTATTCAAGGGTGCCAAGCTAATCAAGTCGGGCAGGGGGTATCAAAATCGCTACCCACGCAACAATGACCCATACTGGCAAACTTATAATCCCGGGTGGAGGAATCACCCGAATTTTTCATGGTCAAACAATTCCAATGGGTGAACTACGCGTCCAATTCTCGGCAGCAAAGCAATTTTGCCCCCCAACAACCATATCAACAACATAGGGGACATAGTTCTTTCCAAACTTGACCAACTTTCCAACCGACATTACAAGGTAAAACCTCTTTCCAACCGGCTCCACCGACTCAAGCCTTCATTCCGCCAACGTTCGACGAAATATTGCGTACACTCACGCAATTCATGCAATGCTTCGAGAAAAGAATGGATAGGCTCGAGACGACCATGGGCCAACTTGTTGCACAAATAGGGAAGAACGAGCCGAGAAAATAAACCGAGCCAACCGTCACAAACACAAGATATCACCATGCTTAGAAGTGGCCGAGTCGTGAACAACAATATTTCTTTGCCCGAAGAAAATTCTATGCAGCCACCCGTCCAAAATATGGTGGAAATAAACATCACCCCACCCTCGGCAAACGTTGAGAAGGAAGTCGAACCTATAAGGGTTCTTCACAAAGCATCCAACCCGTATTGGCCTCCTATTCCATATCCGAGCCGCCTTCAACCTGAAAAGTAAGATAAGAAATTTCTTGACTTGTATAATATGCTTTCCAAAGTTAATGTTAATCTTCTACTGCTTGATATGATAAGAAACGTTCCCGTATATGTTAAGTTTTTTAAAGATCTTGCTTTAAAAAAAAGGCATTTTACTAAAAGCGAGAAAATCTGCTTTTCAAATGCGGCGAGTGTTATTTTTCGAAATCCCCTTCCCCCATATGGAGAGTGACCCCAGAATTTTTTGCATAAAAATCACGTTGGGAAATGGAAAAGAAACTCGAGGTATGCTCGACCTTGGGGCGGGGATAAATTTAATGCCTTTTTTCTATTTTTGAGCAGTTTGATGTAGGTGAGCTCAAATCGACAAAGATGAGACTCCAATTGGCGGATCGGCCCGTCCAATACCCGAAGGGTATTGGTGAAGATGACCTCGTGCAAATCGGTAGCCTCATCGTCCCCTTGCTTGTGTATACGATTTGAGTCGTGCGTATTGATATTGGTTGGAACATTGACGGAGTGACGTGGTTAGATACTTTGGTTAGGTTGTTTAGACTTTCGTTCAATATTAGTGTAATCGTGGGGAATGAAGTGTAGGAAACCTATGAAGTGTTTTGATCATTGCTCTATTCGTGTTTCATTCCAAGAGTTGAATACTCTCTACTCGCCCCATTTTCAGATGCCCTCTATAGGAATTTTCGTAAGTTTTTCATTTTATTTTGGAGACGTTAAAAACTCCATGTGCTTATCGAGATATATTATAAGTTACCTTTAACAACATTAGATTGGAGTCAATGAACTCTCATTTTTGAGTTGTAAATATCGTGTTCGTCTAGTACCTCGCCTTTATGGGTATTAAAAAAAAGAGAAAAATATAAAAAGAAAAAGAAAAAGAAAAAATGGTACAAGAAGAGAAATCCTTGTACAAGTGAAGTATATATAATAAGTCGTGCAACCCTTTTATGCATTTTTATTTTTACTTTTTAGATTGTATTGTTAAAGAGGCGCATAGATGATTGGTAGTCGCGTGCCGACTTAGCGGTTTTGAGCGTGTATAGACCATGGTCGAGACACAGATGGGGGACATACATGAAGAGCAACACATTACTTTTAGGCGTTCAGAAGGAATTATGAACTCCTTATCTCAACATATCTTGTTGTACTTTTAGTTGAATTTCCAATTGATTTAATGCATCAACTTCTCGAATCATTTGAATGCATTAGTTGTAGTTCATCGGGTGGCTAGGTTTTTATTGTTTGTATCTAGGCTCGATTTTGCTTGTGGACAAGAAAAAAGCTAAGCATGGGGGAGTTGATTTGTACATATTTGTGTGTGATTTTCGTTTATTTTTTCATTTTGTTTTGTATGTTATAGCAGGTTTTAGGTCATATTTTCTCTTGTTTTTCTTTCTTTTAGTTTTTATGTAGGTCGTGTCATTTTTATTCAGTTTAGCATTTTACTCTCATCTTTTTTAATTTTTCATTCTAACTTGATCTTCTTGTCTATTTCAGTCTTTCAAGAGGAGCCACATGCGTTCCCATGAGTTACGACCACTTTAGACGACGAAAACTGGATAAGAATTCGCAAACCTGCCGTCGATCGACCAGCAATCGATGTGTCATCGACGCAGTGCTGACGCACATCTCTCACCCACATCGAATACCCTAGTTGATCGACCTACCGAGGTACACCAGCTACTGTCGATCGACGCAGCCCGTCGACGAGACATCGCCGAGTGTCTACCGGCAGAGTCGACAACCCTAGTCGATCAACCCGCCAACGCAACATCATCAATCAATAGCCGTTGTCGACGGAGGAACAACTCCAGAGATACCGTCGATCGACACAAGTCGACGGTCATCATTTTAAGGAGAAATTACCACGATGTACTCCTCGACTAACACTATTTAAGCGCTAACATTCTCCAAAAGCGGCCAAAACTCATCACTTACCATTTTCTGACCTAAATTTCCACTTTTGAACATTTTAGTCCTTCCTTCACTCCTATATTATTATTCTTGATGATTGGCTTTTGATTATCGAGTTTAGAGACGGTGGTGTTTTGGATATTGTGAATTCAGCTCGTTGATTTCTTTTTCTACAATTTATATTCGTAATACGTATGGGTAATTTCAATCACTTAATTCTAGAAATTCTCTTGTGAATTTGATTATTGGTTTTCAATAAATTGCTTGTGTTCATGGCGGATTTCATTTAATCGTATGTATTGGGCTGATTTTGTTTGCGTATGTTGGTGAATTTCTTTGGTGATCTTCTTTTTTATATAATCTACGTTATTATTCCTTCGTTGTTTAGGTGTTAGCGAATTTCATAGTTATTTTGGTTTTATTATTTATGTCGAACACCTTTAGTCATTTACATGATATTTATCATTTTTTATCCCGTTTAATTCTTATATTCGTAGAACGCATGTGACTCATTAGTTTTATCGATTACTTGCTTTGTTAAATTGAAAGTCATATTGCTCATTTATTTCTTGTTCTGAAAGACAAAATAAACTACCAATTTTCTTGATCGTGTATTTAGTTAAGTTGTGACTAAACGAATATTTTGATTCCGATTGTCATTTCTCGAGAGATTCGACTTGAGTCAAACTTATCACTTACAATCGCTCCGTTCTCTAGCGGACGAACTTTTCGAAAACAAAACTAAGTGCAAAAAAATTCGATTCAGCCCGCAATAGAATTTGGTCCATCATAGTGCGGTGATGTGACTCAAGTCGAATCTCACGAGGAAGACTAATCGAAAGTGGTATTCCTATTTGAATCACGAAAAAGAAAATAAAGAAAAATCTATCACAAACACACGATCAAATTTCAGAGTTTTGAGTTTTTAACAACTAAGCCGATAATTAAATGATGAGAAATAAAATCAAATAATTTCAAAAGATTAATAAAACGAGGGTATAGGGTTCTAAACTTGTCTCCACGATCAATTGAAAATTTATCTAACACTTCATCTACAAATTTGGGTTGTCAATCCCGATTCTCAATTTAACACTCGATAATTACTAATTGATGGTTATAAAGTAATATAGACATTAGACCCAATAATTCTACTATAAAATTATCAAGAAATGTTATAACATAAACTAATACAAAGCATGAATATAATTAACCCAATAGAGATATTAATAACCTATCAACAATTATAAAACTAGAAAAATCATCAATTCATAAATAAAGTACAAATGTACTAAAATAAAGCATGGAGGGAGCATTCATATTACATCTAGAAAGTCAAAAGTGCTACTGCAATGCTTGAAAACACTCTAACAAAAGTCTTGACGACATTATCAACCATGTGCAAGAAAATACTTGTTCGGCTAAACCCATCTACCTTTCACTACCAACTTTCCACACTATGCCAAAAAGGGAATGAAGCTTGAAAACAAGGAAGAAGACAACAATGGAGGAAGATGCAAAGTCAATTAACAACACAAGAAAAGTTTAAACATCTCAACTACAAATCGTACATAAGTAAGGAGTTTCAAACATTTATTGAAATTGCAAGAAAATGCAAAAGAACATGAATTGAATTTTACCATAAGTAGAAATCTTATTAAAACTTACAAAACCCACAAGAGCAAATATTTCACAACACTACACTAAATTTCTCCACACACTAATTAAGCTAGCTAACTACTAAACTTACTATCTACTAACTAATCTAACTAGGGCTTTTAGAATTGGAGAGAAAAGGATGAAAAAAAAAGATAATGCAAAACAAAAGCTCGGGCCTTCAAACCATAATGGGTCAAATACTCTTTAAAATGTAGCTGGGTATGTCGATTTAAATAGGGTAAAGGTAAGGGCAAAATAGTAGTTTTGTCAACACACATCAAAAAAAAAAAAAAAAACTCTAGCGATCGACGGTGTCTTTGTCTTCGATCAACGCTTGCTAGTCAATTGAGAAAAAAATGCGTGCATTGATTGGAAATCAATCAAATATCAATCAACAGTGGCGGGTGATCTTTGGCCGGTCAGTTGACGTTTGCGGTCGAAGCAGGCAGAAAGGGCACATCAATTGTGTGCCGATAGATGATTGTGCTTCATGGGCTCGGTTTCTCTTTTCATCAAATCGAGCCGGTTGTGATTATCGGGAATGCGCTTGGGCCCACTCGACTGTCCTAAAACCAAGAAAAAAGCAAATAACATAAAAAAATCTACAAAAATAAGAGAAAATATATGAAAAATACTAAAAAGCGATAAAGACTAAGAAAGCTTAAAAAAGAAAAGAAAAAAGACAAAACACGACTCAATTCCGACTAAAGCACATAAAACAAGATACAAAAACATATAAAAACACACACACAAATGTGTACAAATCATAAAGCATTGTTTGTGAACCAATTCAATAAATGTTAATCACAAATATAGTTTAAACCTTTTCTTGAAGTGAGTAAACCACTTTTTTTAGAAAGTAGTCAAAAAAAACAAAAAAGAAAAAACTACATATAATTATTGAAATATACATATTTTTATAGAGAGTTATTGTGTATGTTTTTCAGCCAACAATAAACTGGAATTATGTTATATACAAACCAATGGACTATATATAATTATTTGAAAAAAATTTAAAGGTGTTTGATGATACTTCTAATTTATTTTCCGGTACTTATTATCCTACTCACCTTATTGTTGAAAATTGTGTTAAAATTGCACTCATCTTTAGGGAGTGCATGAAAAATGAACGATTGGAAGAATGTATTGTTTTTATGAAACGAAAATGGTTGTAGTGTTTTTATTATATTCCAAATATATTTTTAGTTGCTACATTATTAGATCCTAATAATAGAGAAAGTGGTTTAAAACTTTATCTTAACAGTTATTTTGATACTTTATTCTCATTTGAAGAGTTTGAATATCCTTCCGTTGAAAATATTATTCAAAATGTAAAAAGATCTTTATAGGATATCTTTTGAATAATATAATATAAATTTCGATAGTCTTCTTTCTATGAGTACTTCTGGACAACAAATTTTTACTAGAAGTTGTAATCCTAATAAAAGTGGTGACGACGACGATGAAATAGAGGATTTTTAGGATTTTTCGAAAAAAAAAAACCCACAAATGGGACGTTCGAATTACTCATTCGTTCTAACCCTTATCGAGAATTTGAAACTTATCTAACAACGACTTTTGAGTATGGAACGTTTGGGGAAAATGACGGTGACGGCGAGTTTGATATTTTAAATTGGTGGGTATCGAGGAAACCACTTCATTCCGTTGTTAACATATTGTGAAGGAGATATTGGTCGTTTCTGTATTAACTGTTTTAGTCGAATAAACATTCAGTGAGCACGGAGATCCAACATTAGATCTCACAACCTCAAGTATCAAATGTTGTTGCATGATTGGGTTAACGCCGGAAAAAAAAAAAAAAAAACTTTCTTAGTGAAAATGAAGAGAGAGGGACGTATTATGATACGAGATCTAGCAACGAGTCGGCAAATGGGTGAGGATGATCATGACACCCACAGCTTCCGATTCCTAAGGTAAGTAAAGTAAGTAAGAACTACGTGGATTTTAGTTCCTAAGGTAAGAGATACGTATGCAACTATCTTATATTAACTGAAATTAAAATTTCAAATTTTAACTTCAAATATTTAAAAATAGTTCAAGTTTAATTTTATTCTATTTATTTATTTTTTGAATTTATTAAGAAAGTTATTTCTATTTTCTCAATTAACTTCAAATTTCAAATATTTTAATATAAATTTTTTTATTTTAACTTCAAATATTTAAATGGTTCAATTTCAATTTCTTTTTAATTAATTTAAAATTTCAAAGTGTTTGTTCAATTTTATCATTTAACCTCACACAATTTGTAAAATATTATAATAATAAAAAAATAAAAAATTTAACTTCAAAATTTTAAAATATTCTAATTAAAAATTTTATTTTAATTTTAAATATTTTAAATAGTTCAAGTTCAGTTTCTCTTTAATTTTTTTTGAATTAATTCAAAGTGTTATTTCTATTTCTCATTTAACCCCATATATATATTTTAATAAAACTGAAAATAAACGTAGAGAAAAAAAATAAAAAAAATATGAATTTTAAAAGTTAAAAAAATTAAAAAGTTCAATAAAAAAAAAAAAAAAAAGAGTTCAAACCGGCAAAATGGAACTGTGATCGAACCGTAAACCATCAGTTCAAATTGGTGGTGTTGTGGGTGTCAGAAAAACCAAACATTCAATTTGAACCGTAAACCGGCAATTCAAAACCATTGAACATGTCAGAAAACCTTATCCGAGCTCTTATTCTTCTTTTTTTTTTAAATTAATTATATATGATTAGTAGAAAAGAAGAAAGGACAAATGAGAGTAGTGAATAAGAAAAGGAAAAAAAAAAAGCTTTTCATATCCATTCACATTTTCAGGCCAACATTTTCTTTTTCACTGGCCAAAACTTTCCTTAAAATAAAATTGATTTACAATAGGGTAACATAATTCAAGGTAAAAATAGCACACAAATACACAAATCATTTGTTCATTTCAGATTTAGCTAAAACATATCTTGGTGGCCGCATGGAAAAACCGGGAGGATGAAGAGGAAGAGGAACAGGAGTAGGAGTAGGAGTAGAACGGCTACGGCCACCGCCACCGTGGAGCTCGTTCCATTGCTGCAACTCAGCCACACTCTTTGACCGACTTGACACGCTAGCCTTCATCTGCATTAATTACAAAAATACCCTTTACTTTCATCTCAAAGAAATATAAATTTTGATGTGCAATTAAATAAAAGTAATGGTAAGAAAATAATAGATAAAATTAAGACAATGGCCAAGACAATTGTATATACCTCGTCACAGGCATATTTGAAATCCTGCATGGTTAGAGGTCTAATTTCAGCTTGCTTTCCTACTGGAGATTTACCCTGTTAAAAGGCAATAGAAAAAAATAAATAAATATATATATATATAATATAAAATTAAAACAAAAGTTGTGAGACCCTAGAACCGAATCATTATACCGTGGATTTGGGAGCACCTTGCAGGGTGCACCCAATAATTTAATTTATCATCGCATATAACTTTAATATATCATCAAATCTAACTGATATATATCTTCACAAATAACTGGAATCCTAAATCTAAAACCCTAAAATGAAAAAATAAACCCTAAACAGAAAGTTAAACACTAAACCCAAAAATTCTATCCAATATCATCACATATAACTGGCATATATCATTGCGTATAACTGACATATATCATTGCGTATAACTGGCATATACCATCACGTACAATGAATGATTTCTGCCGCACCCTAAAATAGAAAACTAAACCCTAAAATTGAAAAGTAAACCCTAAACTCTAAATTTTTGCCATGTATCATCAATATATAACTTACATATATCATCACATATAACTGGATGATAATAGATTTTTGCAGGGTGCACCTAATAAGGTTCACCCGGGTCCATGCAGTAAATTGCCCCTGGAACCACAACATGGAACCAGCATGTTGCTCAGATGTACAAAAAAAAGGTGGTGGGGGTAATTACGAAAACTAACCGGAGAATTATCAAATTACAAAAAAGCCCGCTTATCTTTTAAAAGTACAAATAATTCCTGGGGTATTAACCTTACAAACAACAGCCCCTTTTGGAAAGTTGAAAGACAAAACAAATGTTATTTGTAATTTTGAAAGATATTTTTTTTTTTCATTTTTAATTTGGCTAAACATCAAGGGTAGGTTTTGTCTTTCATGATAACATTCTAGCTACACATATTATTAGACAGACGTGCAGATACTAGAAAAGCATATGAGGCACGTAGATCAACCCAAAATTAATTGATGAAAACTTCTGTCGGAAAGAAATGAACATTGAACATTAAAAAAGTCAAAACAATATAAACAAGTTTTTGGGATATCGAATACGATGCAAGTTAAGCATTTTCACACATTTTATCATTCGTTAAGTATTGCACACATTTTCGAATAATTGTGTCATTTATACATGGCCAATTTAAGTCGCGTTTCATTTCTCTCAGAGATTAATAATTATTCACGCATTACGAATGATTTGCAAGTCAGATATCTAAACACTAATTATTTAGCATATGCACGAGACAAACCTTATCATTATTCAAAAATTCTCTGACCGGGCAATAAGCAGCAGTAACGCAGAGGTTCTGAAAAATACAATGAAATCAAAAATAAGCTCTAGCAAAACCGAGCACCAGTTCTACATAATATTCATATTGGACTTTTAACATAGCACAAGCTAAAAAAAAAGCTTGATTTAGAACTCGAATTTTTAATCGTATCATTGGGGATGAGCTTGGAATCATTCAAAACAGGGAACTGAAATACAAACCTTTAGATCACTGCCGGAAAAGCCATCTGTCATGTGTGCGATTGCATTGAAATCGACATCATCTGACAACTCTTCCTTTGCCAGAATCACTTTCAGTATCTTAGATCTGTTAGAGACATCTGGCAAATCAACCATGCATCTGCATAAGAAAGATAAAAGCAAAAAACATTGACTGATTTGAAGATCTTCGAGTAACAAAATAACACAAATACATAATCGGGTTAGTCACAAAAGGAACACTGGATATTTGACCCCGAAAAAAAACACTACCTTCCCAAATTACAAATACGCCCTTAAGGTTAATAAACACTTCCTTTACACTTCTATCTACTTAATAAAATTACAAAATTACCCTTGAGGTTTGACCTAATAAAAAAGGCAGCTGATTTTTAAATTACAAAAACACCCCTGATATTTTATTTTGTCTTATATTTACCCCATCAAAAGCAAAAAGCATTTCAAAACCATTTCCACATTAACGAAAAAGATCACAGTAGGCTTCTTAATTGTAACACTGAAGGGTATTTTTATAATTTTGAATGTTCGCTTCTTTTTTTTGTGTGTGTAAAGGTCAAACCTCAAGGGTACTTTTTTATAATTATCTTAAAAAAGAACCCTCCAGAGGGTGTAATTTGTAAGATAAACCACATGTCTACCTTAAGGGGTATTTATAAATTTGAAAGATAACTTGATTCTTTCGTAATTAAGCTAAACTTCAGTGGTGATTTTTTACAATTTATCCCACATAATATAAGGAAAGATACAAAACAAAGCTCTACCTGCGGGGCATTCTTCTAATTGCCGCCTCGTCAAGGTCGAAAGGCCGGTTCGTGGCAGCAAGAACAAGAACCCTCTCCGTGTCCTTTGTGAGCAAACCATCCCAATTCACCATGAATTCATTTTTAATCTTGCGCGTCAATTCATGCTCAGACTCCTTTCTCCTCCCAAAAATGCTATCAACCTTTTACACGAGCCGTAAACAAGCAATATTACAATACTGTGCTTAAAATTGTCAAAACTTTTTCATCAGCAGAAACCATACCTCGTCAAGGAACACAACACTAGGAGCAAGCTTCCTGGCTAACGAGAATATAGCCTTCACAAATTTTTCAGATTCTCCATACCACTGACAAAAGTGAAATACTTAAAGTGAGGCGCGGAGTGTATTGTATTACACAAGAATGACAGCTAAGGAATTTCACTGTGTTACTGACCTTTGAAGCGATACTGGATAGTGAGATATTGAAGAAATTTGCACCAGCTTCGGTGGCCACGGCCTTGGCAAGCATAGTTTTCCCTGTACCAGGAGGACCGAATAAAAGTATACCCCTGCAAGGCTACAAAAGGACAAAGGTCGATTATGGGGGAAAAAAGAGGCTCTAGTAGATGATATATCAAAAAATTGCAAAAATAGATATGGGTTAACTACAAAAGGCACCATTGAAGTTTTGACCTATTTACAAAAACAGCTAGCTTTCAAAATTACAAACTACCCCTGAGATTATTTGTCTTATATTAAACCCCTTCACATTTGTAAAAATATTACAGTTACCCCATTTATTTTAACACTTTGAATCAAACCTCTGGGGTATTTTTGTAGTTTTGAAAGTTAGCTGGGTCTTTATGAAACTAGGTCAAACCTCAAGGGTACCTTTTGTAATCCCATAACTAGAATAATAATATGTGTACCTTCCTCAGCTGCCCCTTGCAGAACAATTCAGGCCTCTGTAAAGGGAGAATCACAATCTCCTTTAGCATATCCTTGACGTTATCGAGTGCTCCGATATCGTCAAACTTTACACCGATCTGATTATGAAGGATCAAATCTTCTAAAACCCTTCTCTCATATTCATTGTCAGGTGCAATGTCCTGTACATTTATCAACAAAATAACTTTTGAATTACCTTGATATAAAAGAAGTAAAATTCTAAAAATTACTTGATAATGGGTTGTTTGAACTACCTTTGGGAATGTTCCTGAGTTATTCTGGTTAGTCTGACTGGCCCGTAAAGTGTCCAATCCATAGAGGATACTGTCAGAATTGAGAAATTCAAAGTTACGGCAAGCGAGTAATTTTTTATTTTATTTTTTACTTGAGAGAATATTATTGTTGTCAAACCATAACTCAATGACATACCTTTCTTGAGACAACCTAAACTCCAAGCTACTTTTAATTGGGGAAGGGGCCATTATTTCCCGGCCTACAGCCCACTTGACCACCTTTTCTGCATCTGTGGTCGTTTGATGAGAGTTAGTTGGTACGAATATATTTTTAGGTATATGACTTAATTCAACATGTCCATTTTTTACAATGTTAAGAACATACCCTCGTCTGTAAGCTTTAGGTCTTTCACGTTCAATGTCTCGATAAATCTAGATTCCAAGCCATGCTGAAATAGAGCCTGAACCCAAAAAGGGCATTTAGTGATAAACTTGAACACCCAAAATTATGCATAAGAAAAACTATTATGAGCCACTTGAGGGGAGGGCAGCAGTGAAACACTATCGAGTCCCCATAAAATTTAGTAAATGTGTCGAAAGTTTAAAATCTATTTATGAATGGAACCAGCATAACTTTACCTGAACCAAATGACCATATACTTAATTCTCAACCAATGACTAATTAGACAAAGAAAAGATAAATATACATAATTTGACATAATTGAAAGCGAAAATCACTAAATATGGGGTTCAATCATATCTTGCCTGGCGAAGTCGTGATATATTTTCTCTCACTTTTAACAGTTCAGCATCTCTGTCGAACTGGTTTTGCAGCTTGTCAAGAAGCTTTTTGTCCTGATTCAAATTTTAGAGCTATCATCAGATAACGTTTTTGAAGGAACCATAAGGACTTTACTACTGCCTAAGAGTTTCTGTTGGGCACCTCAGGCATCTGAATGCTAATTTTATCTGAAAAGAGGTCAGAGAAAGTTTTCAATGCTTTCTGAAACACCTGCTCCTTTTTCCCATCAAAGTTCCCCTGGAGAAAGACAGAGATGATATAACATGGACAAATATAAAATCAAGGGATAATTAAAAAGAAAAAGAAGTTTGATTCTGTCTTATATTTGAGGGGCTAACTGTAAAACTTTTACAGCTGTAAGGCAGGTGTTTGAAATGTTTATACTTATGAATGAGGTAAAGTGTGATACAGAAGCAGACCTCAAGGGGTTTTATGTAATTTTCAAAAACCTCTAGATTTCTTTGTAATAATCCAAAATGGCTTTTTTTTTGGGTACTTATCCCTAAAAAATTATCATCTTTTAATACTGGAGTATCAGCTAATTACAGAAATTTCATCATGAAAAGCTGTTAAACTCGTTTGAAAATATAGAGAACAGCAATATCCAAACTGCTTTTTACCTCGAACTCCCTTTGAACATGTGATCCAATCAAGAAAACATTGTCTGGAAGCCTGTTGACCAAGGGAACGATTCTATCATTGCCTTCTTGTTCTGCCATGCAATTCACAGCATGCTTCATAAACACAATTGTATTGCTCTCCCCATTGGAACCCTAGGAAAACCCAAACAGAGTAATCTTAAGTGGATGATAAAACACAATCAAATATATTCTAATTCTCTGTCCTATGTGCAGTTTTTTATTTCAAAAACGGGCATTTTACCTTTGACAGTGTTAAGAGAGGCTTGAATTGATCATCCAAGTCAAGACAAAGTTCATTCTCTGAAAAAAAGGTCAAGATTTCAAGCCGACAAAAATTATGGTGAAGGGCGAGAAACAAATATCGTCTTTTTATATTTTATAAAAAATAAAAAACTTCTTCACGGAAAAGATGGAAACTTACCATTGCAAATGAAATTCTGCTGTGCTTCACATAAACCCTTGAGGTCAGCCCTCTCAAACCACACACTTACATTTTCTGGGTTCATGGCAGAAAGGACTATTCCACGATTTCCTAAAGTAGGGCCACTGCTTATTGGTTATCATGGAAAAAAAAAAGTACAAAGTTACTGCACAAGTATAACTGAGAAGAATTTATGAATATTAGGAAAATTATTTGTGGCAGTGCAAATGGCCGTTCCAAGTAGGGAAATTAAAAATGATGAAACAATTTGAAACATCCGGTCCAAATAGGGAAACAAAAAATGATGAAACAATTTGAAACATCCCAAACACATCCAATCACTCTCTAAAATAAATTCGCACAAGAATATCATGTACTAAATGTATGTGGATGGTAATGGACAGTGCCTTCATGTGAAGACTTCAAAAATCATATCCTAAGGAAAAATTAATCATAACATTTTGCAGTTCAAATCTTGCTCCAGTTTACTTTTCCTAGGTAATGCAATATGATTACCAACTGGTTTGTCGACTTTGTTCTTGTCATGCCATTTAGAGTTCTGTTGAATTTAAAAAAAAAAAATTGATGTAGCAGGCAGGGTAACTAGTTAAACACAATCAAATTCAATCAGGAGAAGAAAATGCAAGGAAATGTAACTATGTTTAACATTAACTATCCTTTTAATGATATATACTTTCCAGCATTTAGTTGAACTAAAACCATAGCACAATAAATGATCATAAAGGCGACCATCTATAATTAACGCTGAGCATGTACAAATGGGGTAGTACTTAGAAGCAGTATTATTTGTGCCGTTGAGATTTTTGAGCCCAGTGTAAACAACCCTGTCGCTTACATAAGTAAGTGTGCATGTCAGTACGTAGAATAACTAAATTCCACAAATAATCAAAGTTGACCGTACATCTATTAAAAGAAAAGGGAAGGGGGAAGAAAAAATTAGTTTGTGCAGCAAAATAGTGGGATACCTCTCTTCAGCGATTGATTAATGGGTCTTTGAGGGGACATAATCATACTCCTCAGTTGTTTAAGTTCAAATTTCAAGATACGATTCGAACTCGGAGACCACGTTTCAGAAGAAGCCAAATCCTACAAAACGTAAAGTGATTGGTAGATGCAAGACTGATGGTGGAAGAAGAAGAAAGGAGGAGGAGGAGGTTGTGGTCCATACCTTGAGATTCAATCGGCAGTCGAATACAAGGAGTTTAGCCCCAAAGAAATGAGCGAGCGACATCGCTAAGGTCTCTTGATAAATATCAGAGCCTAAAAATACACCAGAAACATGCATCTTTCATAAACATCATTAAACGTAAGCATTAACATAGCAACAAAGGATATTTCTCGTGCACCTTTGGGACCCAACAGCATAATTCTATGCCCAGTACATGGAATCTCCGGCTTATTTGGAAGGGTTTCATTCCGCGTGTGCAAGAAATATGATGCGGCCAGTTGGTTTTTTGTCGCTTCACTGTATTAACAGTACAAAAGAGATGGTAAAGACAAAGGTTTTATATAACAGCAAATGGAGCTGTCGTTATTGTATAGAATTTAACAGGTCATTTGGTCCTCAGTAATTTCCATGCTAAATCGAAAATCCAAATGGCTTTGGTTCTTTTCACATGAAGACTAACATATAAGGGGCAGGACAATTGTTTAGCCAATTACAAGTATATTTGGTTGATCTTCTCTAAGCCTAATACAACATGTTGAAAAAACCTAACGCTGAAAAAAATTATGGGCTCAAACCAAATTGATGGTTTGAAAGCAAAACTACAAAAGTGCTTTGTTCTCATGCAACTTCGAGAATTATTTACTTTAGCTTGAATAGTCCAATGATATAAATTTTGAAACTGTACATAGATTTACTTATTTTTCTTAAAAAGGCTTATAATTGTAATAAATAAAGCAGGTGTTTTGACTTGATGAAATGCTACCTTAAATAATACGGGAAGTTTTCGAGTGAAGTCTCGATATCCATGGAGTTCATTGTAGTGTTGGCACCTCGACCAACATTGACTGCCCTTCCTGAAATAACGCCTGTATTTAAAACATTCCTACTTTCACCCTTCGAAACCTGCTAGATAACAAATGAGTTCGGGTTAAAAATTATACGTGGTACGTGTCCTTTGAAGATTTTGATATACTTCCTTGGCTAATTCATTTGAAAGTAATGAAAATCAGTTAAGAAGCTCAAATTTCCTAACAAATTTCACACGTCAAAAATTAAAAATTAAAAACTAATTCAGATAAATTAATAATTAAGAAATTCGCTTGTTACTCTCCACTAATCACTCGACAACGCAGAAATCAAGCGGCTGTACCTTCGCTTGTGGATATCGTCGTAGAGGCATATCTGGTATATCAAATGACTGTTGTGCCGGTTGTACAACCTGCTGCTGCTGTTGTGCCGGATGTACAACCTGCTGCTGCTGTTGTGCCGGATGTACAACCTGCTGCTGCTGTTGTGCCGATTGTACAACCTGATGCTGCTGAATCAGCTGGGCCAGCATTTGCGGGTTTTCCAAATACATTTGTAATAGCGCCTCTGAATCTGCATTAAATTAAAACCAGTTGCTTTCAGAAAAATAATAATATAGCACTTAAAGCCATCAATAAAAGCACGATAGATTTCGAAAAATGCATTAATGTATTAAAAAGAGAGGGGGGGGGGGGGGGGGGAGGGGGGGGGTGCGCATCGGGATGTCTGACCTGGATTTACGGTAGGTCGAACAGCCGACGAACTACCGATGTTAACAGAGGAGTTCACCAGTAAGGGGTGTTCGTAATCTGATTTCTACCCCCATAATTAACAGAGGAATAATAATTGTTTGCCTGAAAAGGTGCCAAAAATAGTAAATATACGAGTAAAAACAGAACTGGAATTTATTTCCTCGTTTCCGACATTCTGTTATACGCAACTTTCTTAAATACATAAAGCAGGTAAACAGGGCTCACAAAGCATGCTATAGAAATTGTTTGCTTGAATCACATAAAATTCAAGTACGCGGATTTTGACAAAAATCTAAAACAAAACAAATACACGATACCTTTATTTTCTTTGGTGCTGGTTGACGCTGACCGTCATTACCATTTGAGGGTGATTTGGACGAAGACATGATGCGCTTGATTTTCTTTCTTTTTTTTTTTTTTTTTTTGTATAATGCACAGACTAAACAGATGAGAAATTAAGGAGGCGCTCAGAGTATTGAGAGCGATACACTCTTTTATAATAAAATTTTTACTGAATGCGGATGAAATATTCTTGTAATTTGTAATATTGTGCAATTTCATTTGTTGTGGATTATGATACACAGGTCAGCTACAGCCTACACTAATTATTTTGATATTATCTCAACATTTATTATTGTTATATTATATTTACGGGCATTACATCGCAGAGATAAGATTTCCAGTTCTTTAGACATTTCCAAGTGCTAGCAATTTCTTCAGCATTATGCCTAATTAAAACAGTGTATTACAAATTACAAAGCACACGCACTTTATAATTTACTAAAAAAACATGGAGAGAGATATAAACGGAAACAAAATTCCGGTATTCCACTCTAGCCAAAATCCATATTGAAAAGAACCAGTTTAAATACACATTTGGTATTTTAAATAATTAACACATTTACGGAAAAATATTCTAGGATATACATTTGTTAATTTTTTATATTGGCAATCACACAAATAGGATTACAAGTGAAAATTCTTCTTAAAAACATGAGGGAGGATGAGAAAGTTAGACACTTAAAATTAAATTAAAATAATCAGACTTAAAGAAGAAAAAAAAATGTACCTATTGCATATTATGTAGGGGCAAACACATGTATGACGACATGAAGTTTACGAAAAATCTTATTTATCCCTCAAATAAGATGCACAAAGGCGCCTTCGTCTAATATTCAACTTCATTATAGAGCTCATTCCATGTAGCAGCTCCGCCTTGTTCGAGTCAGCGGCCATGCTGGCTGTAACCTGCAGTAGTAATAAAAATCCATATCATCGACAATAAACCGACTATTAATATCACAGTAATAGAAGAGCACGAATTAGAAGAAAACCAGGAAAAAAAAACTATGAACTCTCAAATCCTCAAGTTTTTGGATTGCTCCAAAATATACTTGAGAATTCAAATCCGGATTAATACCGGCAAAAACATCTGTGCAAAATCACAGGCATGTTTGAAGTCCTCCATATGTTCGGACCGTTTTAATAATATAATAATATATATATATATATATGATTAGGTTCAAATGCGAACCATGTCCCTATATGTGAACCTAGGGTGAATTATGGGCCTTAAATCTAATTAAATGGATGGATCAGATTTTGTGTATTTCCTTATTTAATTACAAGCATTAGGATTGTATAATAAAAGCACTACTGGTGTATATAACTAAAATATTAATAAAGCACTTGTATAATAAAAGCACAGTTGGTATATAATAAAAGCACCGGTTGTGATTGTATAATAAAAGCACTGCTGGTATATAATAAAAGCACTGGTTCACAGGTTCGCATATAAGGACATGTTTCTCATTTGAACCATATATAACCATATATATATATATATATATATATATATATATATATAGTGAAGGGTTCAAATGAGAACCCTCCCTTATTTGAGAACCTGGTCAACTGTGGGCCTTAGATCTAATTAAGTGGATGAATCAGATTTTTTGTATTTTTCCTTATTTGATAAAAAGCACAAGCAATATATCATAAAAGCACCGCTAGGTATATATAGCTGATATATAATAAAAGCACTAGTTCTCAAGTTCTCAAATAAATATATACAGAATCCTCCTCTCCTACATTTGTGACCGCTTCCCACGCTTTGTCTAACAAATAAAAAATTCTGGTGCTTCAATTGCTTAAGTGTCATCCGAGCCTAATATCCTCCTAATTCAATATTTCTTTTTGCTATATTTTGTCTAATTTAATCTAAGTCTTTTATTATATTTTGTATAATTTATATCTTTATTTTATTATATTTTGATTAATTCAATATTTCCTTTTATTCTCCTAATATAAAAATATAAATAAGTCATATATAATTAGGAAAAAAATCTAAATTAGTTATCTTAATTAAAAGACAAATTTCAAATAAGATAATGTTAATTATAAGAAAAAATTAATCATTGAAAAAATCTAAATAAATTGTATTTATAATAAAAGTTAAAATAATTATAAAATTATTTAATAATAACAATATTTAATAAATAATTATTAGACATCGGTACAACGCACGGTTTGAGAATACAACATCCTTTGAATTTTTGGTTTTTAGATTTAAAACTATGTAATTATCACAAAGTCTTTATATATATGTGTTTTGATGAATCCCGTGTAACACTCGGATGCTAAGCTAGTATATTTGTGTGTGTGTGTCTATCTAGGAAGCACTAATACAGGTACGGGACATGGGTACGATACAATACGAGTACAAGGATACATCATGTGTTGAAACTTTAAGGATATGAGTACGTTAAATATATACATATAAAGTATTAAAATCGTATAGTTTTGTATTGTTGAAATATAGTCGTATTAACTTAAAAGGCAAAAAGTTTTAAAAAATATTCAAATTTCAAATACATAATACAAGGAAAATATTTATGTAACAGAAATTTATTTTCTTTTATTTTTTAAAATTTATAAACCTTTGTGTTACCAAATTATCAATAATCTATCATTTTTTCCAATTTGAGATTCTATATTGGGATGTATAAAAAATCTATGTGCGTATTTTTTTTTTTCAAACGACGTAAAGATGGTCATATTTTACTTTTAGAAAATGGACATTTTATGTGTACATATTGATATGTGTCCATAGAAGTATCGTATCCGGTACAAATACGTCTACTTCACATAATTATCCGTGCTTCTAGGTGTCCTATATATATAAGAATATAAGAATCGTACTTCAATATAATATCTCTCCTTCACAAGGTCCATAAAACAAATAAGATCAGCGTAAAAGTAAAACATAGGAAATGCAGTTTCGAGGAACTACAGCAAATTTAAATGCATCACAGAATAATAGGGTTCAACAATGAACATACTAATAGTCTTCCATATTGTCAATTCAACATAGATTCATAAACAATCACAAATCGATCAGACAAAAATTGATTGAAAGCTTGTTTAAAGTCATTACTGCAATGAAACTCTGATGCGAATCCACAAGCAATTGGAGCTAGCTTTTGTGGGCCCTCACTGATGTGCCTATCGAATTTCATAATTTTCTTCCGAGGCATGTTTCGCAAACAAAAATTAACCAGTTATCTATTGGTAGATAAATCTAGAAACCCTAAGCAGAGCAACAACAAGTGGGCGATAAACAGAGTAGAGTTCATTCATGCGTATACATGACAGAGAGCAGCAAAAAAGGCCAATTACCTTAAAATTGTGGCTGATCTTGATCTTCGATATCGATACAAGCTTCCATTGGCTCACGCGATGTGAATAATTGAAGGCAAAAGAAAACGAATTGCAAAGTGTTCTGTTTGAAAATGCCATTGCTCAAACTTGTAAGATTTCGAGATTCTCTATGCTATTCTGGTCAGGCAGGCTTGGGGAGATATTGGGCGGGGCTAACTAGCGCCCAGGCGAGCAGGACCAGGGCGGGTCCATACGTTTGGATTGGATTATACAGTAATTGCTAAATAATGAAGGGCAGCAGATGGGATGAATTGTTTTTATCATGAGCCCTCCTCATAAATCATATTCATATAAATTCGTCAAAATAGATAGCGAATCATCCCTAATTAATCATGTGTAATGCTTTTTTTAACAGAGACCTTGTTTTGCTAATTTTCTGTTAAAAATAACGCATTTTGCAGATATATTTTCACAAGCTTTTTTTTTTTTTTCTTTCGACCTAACATTTTATCCATTTATTGACTAGTATTACACCCGTGCGATGCACGGGAGATAATTTTAATATTTAATTTATCAAATATTTAATATTATTTTAATATTGATAATATAATAAATAAGTGGTTATACTAATTTAAACAAAAGTAGAATAAGATAAAAATTAAAATAATAAATGTAAGAAATTGAAGAATTAAACATTATATAGAACATGCTTAACAAAACTATTATTAATCAGAGATTTATAATTTACAAATTATGAAATACTTCCTTGTACACAACATTCGTAGTTTTTTTTTTTTTACGTTTATTTTCATCATCGCAAATCAAGATGTTTAAATCTTTTCGTTTGGTCACCCTTGATATTGCAACATATAGTTGACCATGACTGGAACAGACTTTTTCAAGAAAAATCCAACGTGGGATAGGGATTGGCCTTTACTTTTATTAATTGTCATTGCATACGACATAATAATCGGAAATTGCCTTCGTTGAAACTTAAACGGCAACCTATGATCCGATGGTGTTACGGTCATTCGTGGGATGAGTACTAATTCACTTGCGTTACTTTCTTGGAGAATCGTTGCCTCCAAAACTTGATCACCAAGTAAATGATCAATATTTTTCAACAACATGATTGGAGTGCCAGCCTTCAATCGTAGCTCATGATTCGGCAACTCATAACACTTGATTGTGTTTAAAAACTCGGTTGAATGGACATCTTGCAAAATGTCAACATTTGCATCAGATTTGCACGCACTATATGAGCTCAAATATACCTTACATTCCCCTTCATTTAATGAAGTCATATAATCATTGGTTAAATTGACTACATCAAGTGTTGGTGCAAGAATAACTCGGCCCTCCAAATAAACAGAATATTCAGCATTCGTTCCAAATTGTGGATAAGTGATGCCCACAATTGATGCAATAGGGTCACCATCATCTAACAACAATAAATCCTATGGGATGTCGATTTCAACGATACCATCATTTGAAACCGTCCCATCTCCAATGTTATTTATCCATTGAGAAAACTCTTTCAACTCAATCGAATCGGGCTCTGAGCTGAGATTTTGAAGCCATATTCTTTGTCGATCTCAGAACCTTATGGTTGCATGTATTAAGAGTGGGTGTATCTTTTCAGGAATTATTTTAAATTAATTATAATTACACAAAACGTATAGTAAAATAATAACATATCATTAGAATATTAAAATAATAAATTAACATTTGAAATATCGGTTATTGGAAATCTCTAAAAATGATATGAAACTTTAGCCACTACATATGATTGTAAATTATTTGTTGCATTATCCTGCTCTGTATAACGCTCTATAGAAGTCAATTCAGATACATTTGTATTTAAAATATAAATTCAAGTTTGGGATGTTTTGGAATTTGATGCACTTTATTAATCGCATATAAAGTACATGTTGTTATATAAATAATTTATAGGGAGAATTCCCAACTGAGCCAATAACAAAAAATACTGACCCAAATAATTTATCCTTTAATATTCTTTACCACTTACTCACTAGTACAAAGATTTGGACTATTGTGCCCCACTTTAGCACTAACCTGTCCAAAAATAATCCCTCCCACGTCACGTGATCCAAATCACCGCCAGCAGATTAAGCAAAGCAGATTACAAACTAACCAGAAATCCACACAACACAATCAGTTTTCCCACACAGACTCCATCAAAATCAAGAAGATTCAACCAAAATCCTGGCTAGGGTTTCAATTCAAATCAATCATGCATTAGAAAAATCAATCCCAGATCTTGATTTCGAAGAAATTGAATCATGCATTTCGGGAAAAATCCGGTTTCTGGGTAGGGTTTCAAATCAATTGAAGATTTGAGGTGGGGGTGGTACTGCCCGGGATCCTTGCTTGCAATTCGATACAATCCTCTGCAGAATCACACAATTTCGTGGGTGTGATTCGCTGATTCTCAACAATAACTTTCCCAATTAGTGGAATTCTATACTATATATTCAACTGTAGTCGCCCTGTTCGAATCTGTACTGATTGCAACTGGAAAACGAACTGACCTCTCGTTTCGGCACCAACCATTGAAGATGACCAACATTACTCCCCCTCTGTAAGTTCTGCGTGCCTTTTTTTTTTCATCGTTATGTAGTACTACTCTGTTTTGAAGCAGTGTAATATATGCCCAGTTCGTAATTAAAATTTCCGTCGTGTGTATATGCAAATGAACAACGGGAGACATGTCGTTTTGTAATGCCCACTGCTCTGTAAGGACTTAACTAGTCTGGAATTGGTGTCGTTCTCGTAAATCGCTTAGGGTTGAATTGTAGACTTTTATGCCGAGTTCTTAAAAGTAATGCCATCGTATATTTGTGTATGGGCTTTTTGAGAGAAATTATGAATTTAAGACAGTTCGGTTTTGCTAACCGGGATGTAATTATGTACTGGGTTGTGTTATATGCCTAGTACGGCTAGTATAAATTAGCTCGGTTTCATAACCTGTATGTAATTATGTACTGGGCTGTAATGTATATCTAGTGTATAATTCAGCTCGAGTATAATAAAGAGTTATGTGCCAAGTACGAAATATTAGTTTCGTATGTAGTATGTAAAGTTATTGGAATTAGCGGGAAGCGCAGAGTAACTTTCAATACTATTAGAAAACTAGATTTACAAAGTGAAAATAAAACCAAATACCTGTTGTCTTTGGGTTGATATGGAGGGCTAGAATGTGTAATTTTTTGATAAACGGGTGTGTGTGCTGTTATAGTATGGTATTATGAGCGTGCATTATCGAATTAACTGCGCAGTATGGAATCATATATTTTCGCTATCGAATCATATGTTCAGTGTGGAGTTATAAATATGTAATATAGAATTATATCCCAAATATGTAATATGATTTAGTGTAATTATGTACTAGGCTGTGTTATATGCCTAGTACGGCTAGTATAAATTAGCTCGGTTTCATAACCTGTATGTAATTATGTATTGGGCTGTAATGTATATCTAGTGTATAATTCAGCCCGGGTATAATAAAGAGTTATGTGCCAAGTACGAAATATTAGTTTCGTATGTAGTGAAAACTAGATTTGCAAAGTGAAAATAAAACCAGATACCTGTTGTCTTTGGGTTGARATGGAGGGCTAGAATGTGTYAMTTTTTGATAAACTGGTGTGTGTGCTGGTATAGTATGGTATTATGAGGATGCAGTATGGAATCATATATTTTAATTAMAATGTTTTGAAAGTTGTYTATGCTTTAATTAGAATGTTTTGAAAGTTGTATATGCTTTAMGCAGGCTGGATRATTGAACTTGATGGCACTGGGCTACTTATGTAAAGGTGAATTCTTCAAACTAACGTTTAGATTTTTTTAGAATTTGTCTGAGCTTTTTATTTTTTGTAATATGTAGGTTGCTTCATTTGAGGATCTTTATTACACAGTTGTGTTTAATATTTTGTCGAAGTTTGTTCGGAACTACAGGTTTTGGGATAGCGGTTTTTGCTTGTTTGACATCAGTGATTACAAGTTTTTTTTTCTCACTATTTCTAGTCTTTGTTTGAGATTAGTGATTGCAAGATTTTTGTGATTGGTTTGTAAAGTAATTGAGAGTTATAGAGGTGTTTTTCTCGAGATGGTTTATGACTGTTATTTTGTGAGTCTTCATTGGTTCAGTTTAGTTGTTCTTAGTTGATTGCACTTCAGATATTAATGGTTTAACCTTCAGTTTTACTTGTATATTGGTACGTTTTTCAATCAATAATTCATCAAGAGGCTTTACGAAAAATGAATCACAACACTTGCACTAGCATTAATTCTAATTCCTAACCCCAATTCAAGTTTTCAGTTTGGATTGATATGTTTCCATAATAAAAAAGTGTAGGGGCTTATGGATTGATATTACAAGATTCCATAAAAATCATGAAAAGCGCAAGGATGTAGATATATGGTTTATGTTTTAGTGTTTTCAAGTGATGTTAACATATGATATCGAAGACAACCTTTATTTAAGTTAGGAAAAATAAATTGAAGAAGAAATTGTAATTAAATGAATTAAAGAAGGAAATTACTTTTAAAAAAATGAATTGTAATTGCAACTAAGAAGGAAAGTACTTGTGTTGATTATTAGAAAAGTCAAGCGCAGTGTCAACAAATTTAAAGAGAGGGATTGGAGAGTGATTGTCATCTTACCATTCATAAATATGGGTATAATTGAGAAAATACATATTAATTTATGTTATAATGGGATTAATATAACCTAAACGGGAACATAAAATTTGAATGGATTATACGGGGTAGTATGTTTTAAAAAGTGTATCAAATGGGAATTTTCCCTAATATATATACATATTAAAATTATTTTAGCAAAATAAATACGTAAATAAGAGTCATTTCATCAAGAAAAAATAACTTAAATACTCCGATAAAACTAAATATTGTTTATTTTATTATCAAAGATAATTCAATAAAAAAGATCATGAAACTTATAACAGGATAGAAAATAATATTATTTAATATTAAAATTCATAATTATAACTTTTTGTATATTTATTATGTGCTTATTTACTTTTGGTGAAAACATTGCCTAAAAATTATGAGTATAAGTGATATAATTCAATTATAATATTATAATTTATCAAAACATAAATTGAAGTAATTAGTTGTGGTCAAGAAATTTTCTAAAATTTGTGAGTTTAAGTTGTACTCACAATTTATATACATATTAATATAAATTAAAAATAGAAATAAATATGTAAATTAGAGTACTTTTATCAAGAAAAAATAAATTACATAATAAGCTAAAAAATTAAAGCATTATTTATTTTTATTATCAAATATAATTTAATATAAAAAATCATGAAATTTATATAGAGAACATGAAACTATACAAACAAAATCATGAAACTATAAAAAAATATGAATGCTACCGTCATAACTTATGTTCGACAATTGTCTTTTACTACCAATAATTGTAGACTTGGTGGTTTTTCTAATTTATTTAGGATCAATAAAAATGAATTAATTCAATCATTAAGAATGAAAAATGTTTTAATTTATAAGTTAACAATAATATACTATATCAAATTAAAAATATATAATGAGATTATTTGTCAATGTGATAATTATGAATAATGTATCTTTTTTGTCAATTACAAAATTTAAGGAATAATTTCTTTATCAAAATATTAACGAAAGTTGTAAGACTTAAGGTATAATTGAATGAATAATTAAAGACTATATAATTATACTTGTCAATTGATAAGTATTTTGTGGCAACAAAAACAACATTATCATCATCATCAACAACACAACAACAACAACAAAAACAACAATAATAATAACGATGATTATAATAATCCTAACAATTATATAGTTTAACAATAATAGTACAAATCAAGAGTTCGATTAAGATTGAGTGTATCTTTTCAGAAACTATTTAAAATTAGTTATAATTGCAAAAAAATTATAATAAAATAATAACATGCAATTATCCAATTAAAATAATAAATTACCATTAGAAATATCGGTCATTGAAAATCTCTCAAAAGGATATGATCGATGATTGTAAATTATTTGTATCATTGTCATGAACTCTATAACGGTCTATGGAAGTCGATTCAGATACACTGGTATTTTTTGCAAAATAAAAGTTTGGGATATTTTGGAATTTGATGAACTTTATAAATCGCATATAAAGTACATGTTGCTACATAAGATCATATGTATGATAACTAAACAATTTGTATACATGTTAATATTAATTTTAGCTAAATAAATACGTAAATAAGAGTGAATTCATCAAGAGAAAATAACTTGAATACGTAAATAAAACTAAGCATTATTTATTTTATTATCAAAGATAATTCAATAAAAAAATTCTGGAATTTATAAGGGGATAGAAAATATCATTGTTTATTATTAAAATTCGTAATTATAACTTTTGTTATATTTATTATGTATTTATTAACTTTCGGTAATAACGTTTCGTAAATCTAATAAGATTAATTGATATAATTAAATTATAATATTATGATTTATCAAAATATAAATTGAATTAATTAATTGTAACAAAGATTTTTTTTTTAAATTTGCGAGTTTAAGTTATACGCACAATTTATATACATATTAATATAATTAAAAAAATAGAAATAAATATGCATTTTAGAGAATCCTCATCAAGAAAAAATGAATTGCATATTAGCTAAAAAAAACATTGAAGTATTTTTTTTAATTATATTATCAAATATAATTTAATAAAAGAAATCATGGAATTTATAACGGATAGAAAATATCATTATTTAATATTAAAATTCGTAATTATAACTTTTGCTATATTTATTATGTATTTATTAACTTTTGGTAATAACATTTCATAAATTTAATAAGATTAATTGATATAATTAAATTATAATATTATAATTTATCAACACATAAATTGAAGTAATTAATTGAAGTATAGAAATTTTTTAAAATTTGCGAGTTTAAGTTGTAGGCACAATTTATATACATATTAATATAATTAAACAATAGAAATAAATATGCATTTTAGAGAATCCTCATCAAGAAAAAATGAATTGCATATTAAGCTAAAAAAAACATTGAAGCATTTTTTTATTATATTATCAAATATAATATAATATAAAAAATTATGAAATTCATATAGAGATCATGGAACTATACAAATAAAATCATAAAACTATAAAAAATGTGTGTACTACCGTCATGACTACTTATATTAGACAATTGTCTTTTACTGCCAATAATTGTAGACTTGGTAATTTTTTTCATTCCTTTAGGATGAACGAATAATGAGTTAATACAATCAGTAAGAATGAAAAATATTTTAATTTATAATATTAATTTAAATAGTTCGAGTGTAGGAAAGTTTTTTTTAATTATTATTATCATTGTGTGGAAATCTATATATATAGAGAGAAAAAGAGTAATTTCAACAGCTATTAATAAATGAGATATATGATGCCATAAATATATGGGAAAAAGATTGTAACCATCCTGTACTATACACGTTTTTTGGGTTTGCATTCTAACGTTTTTTTTTGTAATTTAATGCATCCTATACTTCACAAAATTCTGAAAGTGCATCCTCCGACAAGCCAACTCGCCCCAACTCGCTGAAACTCACCTAATCTCGCGAGTGACGTTGCATATTTTCAAACCCGTATACTTTAGGTGAGTTACGGTGAATTGATTATTTATTTAAAACTAGTTTCGGCATATTTTATTAAATATTTTATTAAATATGCAAACTCACCGAATTTATTATTTAATAAATAATAAATTTTATTTATTTAATAAAACTAGTTCCGGTAAACGTTGGGATAAAATATGGTTTGCATATTTATTTAATAAATTCTATTTTTTATTTAATAAAACTAGTTTTTTCTAAATTTTGTATAGTACAGGATGCACTTTAGATGTGTATAAGAGACAGGTACAGGATGCACTTTAAAAATTTTGTATAGTACAGGATGCATTAAATTACAAAAAAAAAAAAAAAAAACGTTAGGATGCAAACCCAAAAAACGTGTATAGTACAGGATGGATACAATCTTTTTTCCTAAATATATTACATATATTAATTAATGGCCGAATATATTAAGTAAATCATTATGGCCGAATATGGCAACAGAATGTGATATAATTACTAAGCTATACTTAACCAAGGTATATAAAATAATGGATTATCAATAAATACTTTTCATGATACTTACTAAGGTCAAATGTTTCATTATTACGGTCTATTTCATTTAAAAATTTATGGTGATGGGGCGGTTCTATGCCAATAATAAAAAGATTTTGGTGATCTTTTTATGGGGTTAGATTGTTTATTTCAAGAGATCCTAAACTTAACAATATAATATATTTTAAGAGTTCATAAACTTTTTGTCAATCGACGTATATAATATATAATTGTACGTATATATGTTAACATCTTAACATATTAATATCCTAAACTTAACAACCCTGAAATATTAAAACCAATGATATGATATTATGTATATGTGTTAATAGTATATACTATCTATTAGGATAATAATTATAATACATATATATATATATATATACTAGTTTAATACCCGTGTATTACACGGCGTTTATCAAAAGATAAATATAAAAAATATTTGCGATAATTATAAATTTTTATGTAAAATGAAAAATTCAAATGATGTATTTTCAACTCTTGCCTTGTACGTGTCTAATTTATTTATTAATTATTATAATTATTAAATTTTTATTTTAATGCTTAGATTCAATTCGTTAATAATTTATTTACATACTTATAAAAATTCAAAAGAAGTCACATTCTGAACCCGTGCCTAATCTCTACTTATTAATTATTATTACGTTATTTTGTATTTTAATGTTTAGATTAAATTCGTTAATAATATTACTTACATACTTTGAAAACATAAACGGATGTCGTACTCTCAACTCGTGTAGCATTGTATCGATGCCTAATCAATATTTAATAATAACGGGAAAAACCCACGTAAAACTAAGCTTGAAAAAATGTAAAATATACAACACCCGCGTGTTACATGTGAATATATGATATAAAATATTACAATTTTAAGACACTGATAATTCTGTTGAAATAATATCGTGCATCTAACTTGTAGTATATGTAATATTATTTTAATTTCTTTTTTTTTTTCTGCGTAAGATGCTAATTTGTTCGTGCAGTTATATAATATATATATATCAATGCATTATATTTGAATTAGATAAAAAGATTTAAAATATATTTAATATTTAATTTTATAGGCATAATAATTTATTATTAGTATTAGTATTAGTATTAGTATTACGTTATCTTTTTTGTTTCATTTTGTTTTTGTTTTTTGTTTGGTGTAACAATAGTTTTTCATATATATTTTTAATATTATTTTCAATTTATTATATTGGGATTAGATAAAA
>BMAC01000552.1:106522-117807 GCA_014905375.1 Phtheirospermum japonicum
CTCTGCTCCACGTCCAACCGCCGCCTCGTCCGCCGCCCGCCGCTGCTGCCTGCTCCGCTCCGCCATGCCGCCGCTATTGCCTGCTCCGCTCCGCCGCCGCCTGCTCCACGAAGGTAAGTTTTTTTTTTTTTTTTTATGTTTTTTTTTGTTATCATTTTTTATTTTATATTTTTTACCATTTTTTTAAGGTTTAAGGTTTGTTTAGAAATAATTAAGTAATTAGGGTTAAATTTAGGAATAATTACCCAATTAGGGTTTCAATTTAGGATTAATTACGTAATTAGGGTTCAATTTAGAATTAATTATAAAATTAGGGTTCAATTTAGGGTTAATTACGTAATTAGGGTTTAATTTAGAATTGATTACAAAATTAGGGTTCAATTTAGTAATTAGGGTTCCATTATGCAATTTCATTTAAATTGTTTTTGATGGTGGTGGTGAAATACCGTGGTGATCGGTACATGCATGTTAATTTCATGTTTTCTACGGTTTATTGTTATGGCTTTAATGTAATTGCTTGATGTTGTGATTGGTTTGGGAAGACGTCGGTGATGACGTAGTGTACGGCGCCGGCTGGGAGGTTTCGTCCCTCCAATAACGGTTTTCAAAATTATTTTAAAAAAGGACGGTGGTTTTCAAAATGTTTTAAATTATTCGTGATAGTGGTGATGAAATACCGTGGTGATCGGTACATGCATGTTGTGTTATGAGTACATATTTTTTTGTGTATATTGTTTAAATGATGTGATTTATTACTTGATGTATACGTCTATGATGACGTTGTTTACGGCGCCGGCCGTGGAGGTTTCATCTATCAAAAAACGGAGTTCAAAATATGTTCGATCCAAGATACACTCTTTATAAACAATATACCTTAGCCTCGTTTGGGATTTTGTATCGAATAGAGAATTCGATACTAAATCCCGAATTGTCCACTTCTTTGGACAGTTTGAGAGCGTGATTGTAATATGGCTTATATTATCTATATGTTTTTTTGTTGAATATATAAATTTCAGTTCAGTATCTCTCTTATGTTCTCGGGTGCACTGCAATATATGTGTACTTAGAGAACTAAAGGGAGATGCTGCCAAAATTTTTAGTCAACAAAAATTCATATACTAAGACGCTGTATTACAGGAAAATTACGTTTTCGAATGAGATAGGGCCCTACCAAAAAATTCAATCATTCTCTAGCCACCCTCATGCTGCCCAATTCTTGATAAATCAATATAAAAACCGTATAATGTTAGGATGAGTTCCGATCGTAGTTGGATGTACAAGCGAATCAACAACGGCTATTTATCCTCACAATTCGTGGATGGAGTCGAGAGTTTTATTGAATTTGCTCAAGCACATTCCACTCAAAAGGACGGACAGAAGCTGAAATGTCGATGTAATCATAGCAGATGTAGGAATAGTGGTTACCTCGATGTCGACGAGATCAAGTACCACTTGTTTAGACACGTATTCGAGCCGAATTACTATAGATGGATTTACCACGGAGAAAGTTGGTCCGCCACTTCTGGACGCTGTCACGATTATCATATTGGAGGACCCTCCAACCCTCGTTCTGAAGAATCATCAAATGCGTACGTTAATATGGTTCGAGATGCATCTGGTCCCAATTTTGACGTGGTTGCCGATTTGGAAGAGTCGCCGAACCCTGATGCACAAAAGTTTTACGACATGCTGAAAGCTGGAAATCAGCCATTGTATCAAGGGTGCGAGGGACATACGCAATTGTCACTAGTCTCCCGTCTCATGAATTTGAAGTCAGAGAATCACATGTCTCAGAAGTGTTATGATCAATTTAGTGAATTAATCAAAGAGATAGTATCGAAAGACAATCTCGTACCCGATAACTTTTATAACAGTAAGAAGTTGTTAAGGGGTATGGGCTTACCAGTCGAGAAGATAGACTGCTGCAAGAATAATTGTATGATCTACTGGAGAGACAATTCTAATTTGACAAGCTGCAAATTCTGTAATGAACCTCGGTATAAACCCGTTTATCAGGGAAAAACAAAACGACAAAAGGCTCGCGTCGCGTACAAGAAGATGTACTATTTTCCATTAACTCCACGTCTGCAGAGGTTGTAATGCCACAGCGAAAGATATGAGATGACATGCTGAACACGTCGTTGAAGACAATGTTATGCGATACCCATCCGACTCAGAAGCTTGGAATCACTTCAACCAGAAACATCCAAGTTTCGCGACTGAAAGTCGAAACGTGAGACTGAGTCTTTGTACAGATGGTTTTCAACCCTTTGGAAGTTTTGGCGCACAATATTCATCGTGGCCCGTCATAGTTACACCCTACAATTTGCCTCCTTGGATGTGCATGAAAGAGCAGTTCATATTCTTGAGCGTTCTTGTACCAGGGCCAAAGAATCCAAAAGACAAACTTGATGTGTTTTTGCAACCTTTGATCTCCGAATTAAATCAATTGTAGACGGTTGGAGCTCCCTCGTACGATATATCTAAGAAACAAAATTTTCAATTGCGAGCAGCCCTTATGTGGACAATTAGTGATTTTCCTGCGTATTCTATGTTGTCCGGATGGAGTACGGCCGGTCGAACAGCTTGTTCGTATTGTATGGAATGGTCAGATGCCTTCACTCTTAAGTGCAGCGGGAAACAATCGTGGTTCGACAATCACCGAAATTTCCTTGAGTGCCATCATCGGTTTCGAAAAGATAAACGACGCTTCAGAAAAAGAAAATTTGTCGAGACTCCACCGCCGGAAGTGCGCTCAGGGACAGAAGTTCTAGCAAAAATAGAAAGATTGGGGCTTATGAAAGTCACTGAACCGGATGCAGCAATTGTTAATGTGCAAATATCTTGAACGTCTGGTTGGAGAAAACGAAGTATATTTGGGGATCTGCCATATTGGCGCACAAATCTAATTCGTCACAACTTAGATGTTATGCACATCGAGAAAAATATGTTTGAATGTTTTCAGCACTGTGATGAACGTCAAAGGAAAGACCAAGGACACGCTTAAATCCAGGGAAGAGTTAAATGAGTATTGTAATCGTTCAGAGCTAGCGCCTGATGGGTCGGGAAAGTGTCCTAAAGCCTGTTACACACTTGATAAGCCATCGAAAGCTTCTGTTTGCGACTGGGTCAAATCCCTTCGATTTCCAGATGGGTACGCATCAAATTTGGGGCGTTGTGTCGCAAAAAGGAATCGCGTTTAATCAGGATGAAGAGTCATGATTGTCATGTATTCATGCAGAGACTGATTCCAATAGCCTTCCGTGAACTGCTTCCTCCAAATGTGTAGAAGGCTCTAACCGAATTGAGCCTGTTTTTCAAGGATCTAACGTCAACAGTCATTCGCACCGAAGACATGAGCCGACTTGAACGTGACATTCCGTTAATACTGTGTCAACTGGAACTGATTTTCCCTCCAAGTTTTTTTGATTCGATGGAACATCTGCCCGTTCATCTTGCGTATGAAGCGAGAATTGCTGGCCCTGTGCAGTATAGATGGATGTACCCATTCGAGAGGTATCTTCGCAAACTTAAAAATAGAGTGAGAAATAAGGCGAGCGTTGAAGGGTCGATAGCAAACGCATATCTGGTTGACGAGGCATCAACTTTTAGTTCGTACTATTTTGAGGATCACGTGTTAACCAAAAGAATAAATTTGCCTAGAAATGACGACGGTCAGAATTATGTGGATGGCGCTGATGAAATTCCCTCAGTGTTTAAAAAATGTGAAGAGACTTTTGGTACTAAGGGAAAAAGATATCTAAGCGAGACAGAATACAACGTCGCAAGGATATACGTGTTGCTAAATTGTGAGGAGGTCCAAGAATATGTTAGGTACGCCTTCACTCTTTTCAATTTACTCCGTAATTGTGTATATGTATATATATATACTGATACTTTTTTACTCAATTGTCTAACAAATTATGTAGTATTTTCACGAATAACATTCAACGTCTCCAACCAAACATTACCGATGATAGGCTCAACGAAAAATTGGAAAATGAATTTTCCAATTGGTTCAAACATTACGTAAGACGTTCGATACCGAGATGCATATCATATAATTACCGTAATATATTTCTTAAATTAAAAATAATTATTCAATGTCATAGGCTAGAGATCGTTCGAACAATGTGATCGACGTGAACATTAGGAGCTTAGCCGAGGGTCCGTCAAGATGTGTGAAAACATATACCGAATGTAAGGTAAACGGTTATAGATTTCACACATTGGAGCACGGATCTAGCAAAACAACATCGAGCAGTGGAGTATGCATTAAAGGGTCAAATTATGGGGCAGCCGAGTATGAATATTACGGCCGTCTCATAGAAATTGTGCAGCTTTAATACACCGGCCGGATGGAGAGAAACACGCTATTGTTCAAGTGCGAATGGTTTGATCCAACTCCTACAGGCACAAAAGTTCATCCAAATTATAAGCTAGTCGATATCAATCATAAGCGTAGGTTCAATCGATATGAACCTTTCGTACTTGCTTCTCAAGCTGTACAAGTGTACTATTGTGCGTACCCAAGTTTGAGACGAGACAAGATGGATTGGTGGGAAACGTGTAAAATTAAGGTGAGATCAAATGTTGAATTTATCGAACCTCTACCAGAAGAATCATTTCAAGAGGAAGCAGCAGATACATGTAATCCGATTCAACTCGACGATGTCGATTTCCAATTGCACGAACCCAATGATAATTACGTGGATGAACTTGGTGACGAGACAAATGATGATGCAGAAGAAGAGTTACTCACCGATCAAGATACAGATCAAGACACAGACGAAGATGAGTTTGATAATAACCTTAATAGTGAAAGTGATTAGTTTGGTTGAAATTTATGTAATCTAATTCTTTTTAAAACTTATTTCTTTCATGTTTGGATTTTATTAAAATGTTTGATATATAATATGCATTTGTGTTCTGTAAAATGCTTGTATTATTATTTAATAACTTTATCAGATGCCGAGAGGTTGAGGTTCCAGCAGCATTGGTCGATCCGATATGGGTTCGGCTAATCGTTTAGCTCATTTCGAGGATGACTACGTGGGTCTCGGTGCTGATCATTCAGCGCTGATGCTGGATACACCCACGCATACACCGATACTGACATCACACACACCGCTACATACACTGTCTGATGCGGGTACATCGCGACGGCAGCTGGTCCCACCACAGYGGGGGGGGGTTCAGGTTTATATTGTAGGGAGCAAGTAAGTAATTTAATGATTTTAAAGTTTTAATTATCGTTATGATTAAATTATATTCGTAACAAAAAAAATTGAATACAGGCTACACAACAGACATGGTAAGGTGACTACTATATTCCGGGAGATCTTCGAGAAGGATCTCCATCCCGCCGGGTGGTGCTACAAGGTGGTCCCTCTGGAGACTAAGGAGTTCTGGTGGGAGATGTTTCAGGTAATTTGTTAATTTGTAATGTAACTACACAATCATATGTATCAATTGAAATGTAATTATTATTTTCTTTTGTAGGGGGTTTGTTATTGGGACTCGGAGGAGTATAGTGTTCATGAGATACGGAACGTGTTTTTTCCGATGATCGGGGACAAGTACGGGAAGGTTTTGAACTAGTATAAGCAGTATGCAAATTCTCATCCTGGTAAGCTGCATCGAAGCGTTAACGAGGAGCTCTGGAGGTAATTGATTCTGTTATATATTTTCTTATTAAATTAGAATTTTTTTTACTTATAATAGATAATTTATAACACATTATATATCATGCGTCTCAACTAGGGCTTGGACGGTCGAGTGGGATAAGCCCGAGAATAAGGCCAGATCCGAGCAGTGCAGCCGGAACAGGAAGAGCGAGCGTGCTGGGCCGGGTAACGGGATGTCGAAGCACAGGGGGGGAGCTAGATCTAATATCGATTATTCTCTGGATATCGTAAGTAATTTTGGAATATAATAATATATTATTTATTTGTTTAATTTTAATGTTAATTATTTGAAAATTCTATTTCGATACAGGAGCGGGAGACGGGTCAAAAGGCCAAGGCGCACCAGGTTTTTGTACATACGCACATGAAGGACGACGGCTCGTGGATCGAAGCGAGATCCATTACTGTTAATGTGAGTCTCTTTGTTATTTTTAACTTTTTTTTTTGCTTTTAATGTAAAATTTACTAACGAGTTGTATTTCAGAAGGAGTACGAGCGAAACTTGGAGAGGGCACGCGCGTCTTCCCAGGATGCGAGTACCAAGGTTGACTCTGATCGCGTTCTTCGACGTCATCGGGTCGCAGAAGGGAAAGATCTACAGCACCGGCTAGTTCGAGAAGGAGTTCGCTGCTGCAAAGGGTTTCCTCAGAGGCAGCTCTTCTTCCACCTCCTCTCAGTCTGATCGGACGCAGGTCAGAGAGCTCGAGGCGCAGAGGGAGGAGTTGGAGGCCACCAGACGAGCTCAGGAGGCGCAGAGGGCGGAGCTCGACCAGATCCAGCAGCGATATGTCGATTTTGAGCGACAACGTGAGGAGGAGCGTGAGGTGCAGCGCCGGCAGCAGGAGGCATTTGAGGAGCAGCGCCGGCAGCAGGAGGCATTTCAGGCGCAGGTTAACTCCCAGATGGCCGCGCTGTATGCTCGTTTGCAGCAGTCCCACCCCCCATCCCCATCCTAGGATATTTTGATTTTATATAAACTTTGTTACTGTGTCGAACGGATGTAATAATTTTAAATTTTCAGATATTTTTATAATAATTGGTTTATTAATTTGTATGTTCATTAATGATATTTTTCATCTTTTTGGGGATTTTTAAATAAACAGGAATTAAATTTAAAATTAAAAAAAATAAAAAAAATTGAAAAACTGAGGGTCGTTGACCCTCGGTTTTGCCCTCGGTTTTTCCGAGGGTCGTCGACTGGATTTGACCGAGGGGACTGACCCTCGATTTTCCCCTCGGAAAATTTTTTCGAGGGGACGTTGCCCTCGGTTTTTCCCTCAGTTTCTCCAAAAACCGAGGGAATTTTCCTAAAAACCGAGGAAAAAATCCCTCGGAAAACTGTGTTTTTTTTTTGTAGTGTAACTTTAAAGTTTAGTTTAAAGAACGAGGTCCCATTATCTTTTAAATTAGTGCTGTCAAGAAAATTTTATAATTGATATTATTGCATTGGTTCTTGTACTCATTTAATGTTTTGTGTTAAATAATTTGCTGGTATATTCACGTGAAGCACAAATATGTGTTGATGTTATGTTGAGTCATAAAGCAAAAAGAACAAAAAAATTAAGGACCCATATGATGATGATATTTAGAAGCCTTCGTGATATAATGAGAAGCCTGAACATTCGCCACAAATGAGAAACCACTGCCATGTAATGAAGAACCATTTGATGATACTCCACATTTGGGCGTGCACTTTCTAAAGAAGAATTTGTGATTATGTAATTTTGTTAAGTTCTGACAAACATTTTCAATGCTTTTTTGATGATCTATTGTTTTGATATATATTGTGAGGCTCATGTATAACTTCATTCCTGGTGTGTTTTGATATATTTTGTGCATCTCTTGAAATACTATTGTGCAGATCTTATGACAGTATTGCTCATGTCCTGAAACTAATGTTAATATTTTATTCTTGATTTTAAATTAAAGTGAAATTGATATTACCAATTCATATTTGGTTTGATTTTAACCAACGCAATAATTTAGAAAAATAAGTGTAATTTTTACAGAATCTATAACAAGAACTCGATTAATAATCTGATTAGGTACAAGACTGCATTGTCGCGACTTCAATCTCTATTGTGCAGGTACATCGGCACAATTATGCCCAAACCACATTACATCAAAATTGACTAAAATGACATCAAACGACAACACGTATAAGACTATTAAACTATATTGCACATATTGTGCCCAATTTAATGCACTACCATGCACATATTTAAATATAAATGTACAAATTACAGTAGATATACATCATCATCCAATGTTATTTTTGTGGTACGTCGGATATCAAAACCAACCACCGAGGCATAAGACTTGTAAAACTGTATAGTTTCATCCAATGTTTTGAGTATCTGATTAGTATAAGGTTTAATGACATCTTCACATATTATAATCAATATTTTGTGGAGTTAGGTGTTGTGACCATCCTTTGTCGAATAGGCTCACAATTGTGGGAAGAATGATTAGCACTAATTTGTCTTGTTTTTTAGTAGCATTT
Organism: Phtheirospermum japonicum; assembly: GCA_014905375.1. Taxonomy (NCBI): domain Eukaryota; kingdom Viridiplantae; phylum Streptophyta; class Magnoliopsida; order Lamiales; family Orobanchaceae; genus Phtheirospermum; species Phtheirospermum japonicum. Next base: position 114,713 of record BMAC01000552.1, read on the forward strand.
TAATTTATTTTTCTTATTGTTTTTGGTATAAGTTGGATAGTTTAAGTTTAATTTCGTATATTTGTACTTGCAGCTTATTTTACCACCTTTTGATCTAGATTGATACAATTAGGTGATATTTTGATAATTTTCACCTTATAGCTAAGTAGCCGGAAGAGTTCAGCATGCAAAGGATGAAGTATGATGATCGAGAGACAAAGATCGAACTTTCCGGTGAAAAAGTAGCAAGAATTTGATGTTGCCGATTATCTAAACGGTTATTCCATCTGGAACCGTTATAGTAGAGCTGCCGACGCTGCCTGCCGAGCATGCCCACCCTGCCGACATTGGCTGCCGAGAGTTGCCCGCGTCGACCGATGTTTTACGGCACCTATCGACGCACATGGCCGACGCAACTCTCTGTGAGCGTCGACCCATAGAGCGTCGGACGACGCCAACCAGCCAGACCATCGACGCTGCCGAGTGCTGCGCGCCACACCTGCCGATGCATGACTAGCATCGCCCGCACGCGTCGCCCGACTCACCTATCGACGCCAACGTGCTGAAAACACGTTTTTAGGGATTCTTGTGCGCCAAGTCATGAAACAACTATATAAACCCTTCATATTTCGGATTAAACACACACCCACGACTCAAAACACTTACCTAGGGTTGAGAAACATATTTTTAACACCTTACAACATATTTTCAAGATCTACGTCGAAGATTCAAGATCCGAAGCACCAAGACGAAGATGTTTGTTCAAGCTCCGATTTCTCGACCAAGATCAACCATCCCTAGTCCGAATTCAAATCTATCTTTCAGCACCTCTAGTTATTTAATAAGTTCTCTAAACTCTAGTTATTCTTAGTTTAATTATAGATAATTTAGGTTTAATTATTTCGTTTGAGTTTTTAGTTTCATTTATTTGTTTCGAATCGTTTGAACCATTAAATCGCTGAGCTTTTGAACCTTAGATTTTGTTTTTAATAATTAACTAGTTGCTGCGTTTTACTTTCGTTCATGCTTGGTGATGAGATTGTTCATACTTAGTTTATTTATTGCTTATGCTTGGTTAATTAGTTTATGATATGCAATTACTTGGGAATTTTAGAATTAATTTTGTTCTTGAGATAGTCATAGTAGTAGTTCAATCCATGTTAGTTAATTATAGTTGGTTAATTAGTTTACTTTAATTAGTTTAAGATAATTAGTTATTGCTTTTCAATCTCGTAGTTATAATTTCAAAACCCAAATTTATACAAGTTCTCGTGTTAAACATAGTGATTAAACAAACATTAGAAATTCCGAACATCAGTCCTTGAGAGACGACTCGAGTTAAGCTTGTCAAACTACACGCGATCCCGTTATTTTGCTGGCGAGTTATTAAATTTCTTACAATTATTTACAAAGTAGGCACACACAAAAGCTCGAATCAAAGAACATTCAACATCACCTGCAAAATTTTCCACCGAGTCAGTGCACAAAACAGTACACACTCTACAGATAACGCAATAGAATAATTATTTAATACTTCACAACATGTGCACAATTTACTTCACTACTGTGCACGAGTTAATACATTATTATGCACATATTGATACTTGCTTATGCATATATTACACTAAAATAACATCAAACGATGGAATGAATAGGAATGTTAAACCATATGAGACATACTATGCCCACCTTAACGCATTAATGTGCATATATTAAAAATAAAAGAAAAAAAATTGTAATCATCCTGTACTATACGTGTTTTTTGAGTTTGCATCCTAACGTTTTTTTTTATAATTTAATGCATCCTGTTCTATACAAAATTTTGAAAGTGCATCCTGTACTATACAAAATTTAGAAAAAAACTAGATTTATTAAATAAAAACTCAAATTTATTAAATAAATATGCAAACCATATTTTATCCTAATGTTTACCGGAAATAGTTTTATTAAATAAATAAAATTTATTATTTATTTAGTAATAAATTCGGTAATTTTTGCATATTTAATAAAATATGCCGGAACTAGTTTTAAATAAATAATAAATTCACCGGAACTCACACAAAGTATATGGGTTTGAAAATTTGCAACCTCACTCGCGAGACTAGGTGAGTTTTGACGAGTTTGGACGAGTTGATTGGTCGAAGGATGCACTTTCAAGTTTTTTTGAAGTACAAGATGCATTAAATTACAAAAAAAAAGTTAGGATGCAAACCCAAAAAACGCGTATAGTACAGGATGGTTACAATCTTTTTCCCAAAAATAAATGTACAAAAATCATATTACACCTACATCAAATGGAATGATATCAAATGCAGCACGCATAGGACTGCTAAACCATACGAGACATATTGTGCACTAGTTAATGCATTATTGTGCAAATATTAAAACTTAAATGTGTAAGTACTAAATATGTACCAAAGGACTAATATTTTCTTATATAAAATTCGTGTTAATCTCGAATAAATAATTACACATGTCGGCTGATAAGCCCAGGAAACCCACTTACCGAAAAAAGTCAAAATCTTCCCAGGCAAGTGCAAATGAGCAACCCAGTAATAAGGAGGCTTAAACACATAAGGACTAAACTACTCTGATGACATCTCTTAAACCTGACATAAAGTAAAAGTAAACAAGACAAAACAAAATACATGCACAATAAAATACTAATGCCTTTACCAATCGTTTACGGAAATAAACACATAAAAATAATAACACAAAAAAAGTCTCAACATCAGTAGTCATTGTCAGCAAGCCAGACCAAAACATCTTCTTGCACCCTATTTTCCACTTATTTTAAGCATATGAGACATGTTGTGCACACTTTAATGCATCAATGTGAAAAAAATCACATTACACCTGTATCAATTGAAATGACATTAAACGATAGTGCGCATAGGAATGTTAAACCATATAGGACATACTGTGCATACTTTAATGGGACGCAGACAAGTGAACACATTAATGTGCACATACTGACACTTGTGCACAAACCACATCACACTTGCATAATACGACAACACGCACATGACTTTTTAATCATAACATGTGCAAACACCATAGCTACTGTACGATCGTGCATAGGTGAACACATTAGTGTGCACATACTAACACCTACT
>BMAC01000552.1:120242-156736 GCA_014905375.1 Phtheirospermum japonicum
CCATTTTATTATCATTATTATTATTATTATTATTATTATTATTAGTTATTTTAATAGTAAGGGTATTGTGGTATATTCATATCACAATTTTGGACTATTTGGCAAAAAGTATGTACTATATGACTTAAAATTGGATGGAGGACTAATTGACAAATGGACCTCCACCTGGAGTACTATTTGACAATTTCCCCAAATTTTTAATGTTGTTCTCAATGAGTTATATTAGGAATGGATATCCAATTTCAAGTTTATATTTTTTATTTCCTTTTGTAATAATTTTATATAGCTCATATTTTTCTTAAATAGAATATTTAAAATTCTAAAATAAAATTATTTTAATTTTTATTATAAATAAATATCAATTCAACTTATATAGATATTTTCTAATTAAATATGACTTTTTTTATATTAGTAGAATAAAAGTAAGACATTGAATTAGGCAAAATATGATAAAGAAATATCGAATTAGGTAACATATAATAAAAGAAAAATATTATATTAAGAGAAATATAATAATAAAAATATATTAAATTAAGTAAAAATATATTGAAAGAAAACATTAAATTAGGTAGATATTAGGTTCGAACGATACCAAAGCACAAGTTTTTTCCTAAGCTAACAAAACATGAGAAACAGAAACACATGATAGGAAGATTCTGCATTAATACATATGGGATATATATATATATATCACTTATGTTATTATATTATTGTGAGTACAACAATATCCAATTATTTATCAGATAATACAATTAACTGTCAATTATTTATTAATTATAAAATACTCACGCAATTACATTATTACGGATTCCACTGTCAAACGAGCACTTGACAACAAACATACGAACATTCAATTGAAAAACAATAAATATTTAGTAAAAATAAGGGAAAGTTGTCAAATAGTACCCAGGTGGAGGTCCATTTGTCGATTAGTCCTCCATCCAATTTTAAGTCAAATAGTACCTACTTTTTGTCAAATAAGCCAAAATTGTGATATGAATATACCACAATACCCTTACTATTAAAATAACTAATAACTAATAATAATAATAATAAAATGGGGCCACCTGCTGCCGCCACCTGTTGCCGAGAAATTTTCCGGTGAGTTTTTCTTTTTTGCCCAGCAAATATAAAGTTAGCTGCCGGCGGCCGAAATTTTTTTTTCGATCACATTTTCTTTTCCTGATCATCTGAAAATATTTTCCGGCTGCCGAAATTTATTTTCGGCGTTTNCGGAATTTTTTTCCGGTCACATTTTCTTTTCCTGATCATCTGAAAATATTTTCCGGCTACCGAAATTTATTTTCGGCATTTTTTTTTTCTACCCATAATTTCTTACTGTATGTCTGAATTTCTTACTACATGTCAATGGAGTCAGTGCAGTCAGTTTTTTTTTTCAAACCCAGTTTTTTTTTTTACTATATGTCTGGGTTTTTAACTATATGTATGTATTTCTTACTATATGTCCAAATATTTTTTAATTAATGTCCAAAAAGTAATTTCAGTCACCGAAAATATTTTTTACTATATGTCCAAATTTCTTACTATATATAACATATTTTATTTAATATCCAAAAGTTCATACTTGATGACAAAAAATATTTTATTTGATTGCAAAAGTTTCTTACTTTAATGTGCAAATGTTGTTATGTATTTTATATTTATTACACTTTTTTTTTTACTTATTACAAACTTTTGTTTTTCCAAAATAAATAGAAACAAAAAATTATTGCTTAATAGCAAATTATTATTATGTATTTTCTTATTTAATACAAATTATATATTATTTTATAGTTATTACACACTTTTTTTTTTACTTATTACACACTTTTGTTTTGCCAAAAAAAATAGAAAAAAATTCTTGCTTAATAGCAAATTATTATTATGTATTTTCTTATTTAATACAAATTATATATTATTTTATAGTGAAATTTCATACTTTATGTTCAAAAAATTAATAAAGTTTCTTACTTTATATCCTTTAAGTAAGAAAGTTTGTTATTTTATATTCGAAAAAGTAGGAAAAGTTCTTATTTTATTGTGAAATTTCTTACTTTATTTTATAAAATAAATATATTTTTAATTTATATAATAAAAAGAAAAAATCTTACTTTATAGTGAAAATCTCATATTTTATGTATGAAAAAGTAAGAGAATTTCTTACTTTATAGTTAGATTTCTAACTTTATATTTGATGGGCAAAAAAAAAATCTCGCCGGAAAATTTTTCGGCGGCAGGCGGTGGCGGCCGGACAGCAGCGGCGGTGGGGGTGGCCGGAGGGAGGTGGTGGTGTATTATTTATTGATATTATTATTATTATTATTATTATTATTATTATATTATTATTATTATTAGGGTAAACTTGTAATTTTATATTTATGGTTGGACTATTTGACATTTTGTATAATTAGTCATAGTATTTGACAAAAATATTTTTTCCTATGTAGTATTTGGCAATTGCCCCAAAAAATAATGAGTCTCTAGTTGAATCTCTGGTAGAAACTTATAAATATCATATTAAAATATAATAAACATTTGGATAACAAGCACATGAACATCAAATCCATCCTATTACACTAATTCAACGTATACTGTAATCTTACGCTTACACGTGGCATACTATTTTTTTTTAATCCGTGAATGTGTTTGTAAGCAGCGATTATTATTTGTTAAATTATTTTTGTTCTGTCGTGTCATGTTTTACTTTTTCACCTGTGTTTTGTTCTTTCCATCATATGTCTTATTGTGCCTACTTGTATTTTCATCCTATTTTTTTCGTGTGCCTACACCAGTATTTTCTCTCGAAAAATTTAACTTTGTAATCTACTAACAAATAGTGTTATTTTACTTTTTTTTTATACCAATTTTTACATTTCTAGATATTCTTACAAAACTTTAAGATTTTATTATACACTATCATATGTTTTTTATCTTATTTGTTATTTTCTATTGTATTTTATGAATTGTAATTTTTTATTTGATATTGTTGGACCTTATACTTTGTTTGTTGAGATTATATGTTAAGTTATATTTTTAGAGAAAAACAATTATATTTATATTAAAAATAACTCACAAAAAATATGTAATTATTTTAAATATTAAAATAACGTGTTCAAATAGCTCACGTAATATACAACGCTATTTATGCTACACAATATTGAGATCAAAACGCAACGCATTGCTCGATACGCATTTTAAAACAATGGTTTTTACCCATAATAATCTTTTTCTTTTTATTTTATATCATTATCCTTCTTAACATCTTTTCAAAAATACTTTTAGTTAATCCTTATCATTATTCTCTTCATTTTTAAATACCCCCAAAAAATACTCGACATATGAACGTTAGTTTTTATTCCTAATTATAATTTTTGATGCATGATAGATTTATGTGTATGATTGAATTGAGATGTCAAGTGGAGTTTTATAAGCTACCGAAAATGAGTTGTGATGATTGTTGAACCTTTCAAAGAGGCAAATGTTACTCTTGCTCGATATGTGTATTTTATTTTTTATTTCATGAATTATATATGAAATAAATTTCTAATTTTTTTGTTGATTTTTTTTCCAGTCTTCATCTGTGCATGTGGTTTTTTATTTTGACAAGATTTTCTAAATTCTTGAAAATACACGATTGTTTTGTGTAATTTAGGATTTATTCCATAAATACCAAATAATTGTTTAGATGAAATTGACCTTTATTTTTTGAATTCATAATGGTTCGTAAATTAATTTTTAAAAATTTTCATTCTGCATTTGTTACCGTTATATTTCCCACCAGATTATAGTGCTTATTTTAAATCTTATCACATCGTAATTTCTGTTTCCACAGGTTAGCTACCTAATTTGAAGGTGGAGCATATATTTATCTGATTTGTTGATATTATTTACAAGATGAAAATACATGATACATTTGAGAATTTTGGGATTATTTAAATGCGTCTCAAATTATATTCTAATATGATATTACACATTTGGAGATACTCTATGTTTTCAATTTTGTTCTTTTTCAACTTATTTGAATTATGTGGAATTTTCTTTATTATTTGCAGAATATAAATTTATTTTGAATAAAGTTATATATTTTTATCAAATCTAACATATCGTTATCTTTATTTTTTATTAATAAAGATATTAAGCATCAATCATTCAGATGAACACGTACATGCAAATTGAAATCCAATTGAATAAACAACCACCCTGGAAGAATCTTAAGAGATGGTAACACCACAAAATGAAACTAAAATATCACGGAGACCATTAGGGATACACCTGCAGGAGTCATCCACTTTCAGAAAAGAAAACTCATGGCGATTTATGGATCGACTAACTCCGACGAAAGATTTAGATCATTGATTTCAAAATCCCTTACAATTGGTGGTTTATGGATCGATTAACTCCAGCGATAGAATTTTGAACAAATTCAGAATTAAAAATGGGATGGAATCAAAGTTTTTTTTGAAGCTTTTTTCAGATCTCGAAACCAATCGAATTACGAACAAAATCCGAATCAATAAATTCTTTCCAAGTGCAAATGATATTGAAGTACAAATATGGGTATTTGTTTATAAACCTTTTGACCCGTTTTTATAACCTAAAAAGTAAGCTTTAGAACTAATTTAATCTATGATATCACATGGGTTGAAATCTACCATTTGTTATGGTACCCTAAATTTTACAACAAATACGAACAGAAAAATAATTATTTCAAGTAAAAAAAAAAAAGATCACTCCATTTGATTATCATTCTTATATGTATATAGTCTGGCCAAATACGCGAACGAATTATTAATTACGAAAACATGGATCAGTAAAGAAAATCAACTTACAGCCGCATATTCATCAATTGATGAACAAATTTAGGTGGGAAAAATCCGAGGGCGGTGGCAAGGGAGAGGCGAGAGGGAGGGTGTGTGTGTGTGTGTGTGGAAGCAATCCGCTCATGGTTTGTGTTTACATCTTTTTTATTTTTTTTCATCTTTTGGTGGCTATTGCTGACATCTTGACAACCAATTTGCAGATTCAACAAACATAAATCTACAAAATTATAATTAAAAGGCAATTTTATTAATTTTAAAAAAAAAGCAAAATAAAAGACGAAAAACAAAGCCATAAGAAATTGAAATCTATTCGTATATGGCTTAAAAGATAAGAATGGCGAGAATTAAAAGGCCTGGTCGATCTTATGAAGATGCAAAAGCTGGAGTGAATTTTTGGGAAATCTGCAGATAAGAGAAAAGCGGACGGGTGAGTTGACTTGAAACCCTATTTGTAATAATAATTGAAAATGAAAAAAAAATTGGTCCTCCCAAGAATCCACCTAAAAAAAAAAAAGAATGTGAATTGATACCTTCCGTGAAATCGATCTGGGTAGCAAATCTTAAACAGATTTCTACAATTACAAATACCATTGACAATATCGAATTCTCATGGATTTAAAAAAAAAAGATAAAATCAAAAATCAAAATCAAAACTGTGGGGGGAAACTCCCGATAGATATTGAATCAAAATTTGTGAAAAAAAAAAAATCAAAACTGTGAATCTATTTTGTAAATATATACAATAACATATCGATAATAGAGTAAAAATGAGAAAAAACAAATTCGAAAACATAGAAAATGAGAAAACAGATCGGGAAAAAAAATTATAGAGAGATAAAATAGATTAAAAAAACTAGGGGAACGCCCTTCGTTTTCACAAAAACGGATTGAAAATTTTAGGGAACGCTGCTCTCCTCTCCGATTTTTGATGATTTGTTCGGATTGAGAAATTAGAGGATATTGTGAAAACGGAGACCGGCGTTTCATATGAGACCAACCCTACAAATTATATTAACTAAAATAGAAAAAAAAGTTGTTATTTATATTCTCTCAAAATTTTGGCCTTGTCCCAAAATAGAACTCATTGAAACACAACTCGACATCTCACCTTTGGAGATACCTCATTAGTCCACCTATTCCCTAGAATGCTCTCCACTTGACAACTCAGCACTAATAGGTATACAGCAGTGGTGGATATATACTCGTGTGTTCACACGGTTATTACGCTAGTTAAAAAACAATTGAAGCTCAATAAAAATAATAAATATTTAGTTAAAATCAACAAATTTCGGACAAATAATGATGAACATCATATTGAAAATAAATAAAGTGAAAATATTAAAAAAATGAACATTTAGCTGTAATGAACCTCGACGTTATTAGTAGAGTAACTTCATATTCTAGGAAAACTCTATAGTGCCGTTAAGGGCACCATACCCCCCACCTCCCTTACATTTACATCTGAAAAGTTTAAATTTAATTTAATAATTTCTATTAAACTCTATTATGTGAGGAATGGTACCGTGAAGGCACCGTATAAGTTACCCATATTCTAAGGTGTACGTTTAATGGTAGTATTTGGACCTCTTGGGCTCGTATTCCTTCTCAGTCCAAATGGAAAAATCTTGTAAATGACTTTAACTGGGCTGGGTATTACATTGTTTCAATCGATTTTGCTTTTTGGCCCAAATCAGGTCCCAGTTTATTTATTGGGCCCATCGCATCACATTTAACAACACCAAACAGATGACAATCGAACATAACCAGGTGAGAGTGAGAGAGAGAGAGAGAGAGAGAGAGAACTGGTAAAATCAACTCGAAGTAGCTGACTCGCCGTCGCCGAGCATCCAAACGGGGCCAGTAAGAATCCGCTCTCCCAATTTCCCAGTAAGATATTTTTTTTTTATCATTTAATCTAAGATTTTCAACCATATAGATTTTCAATAACTCTAATATTGTTGCAGTACACACCGTTAAACTTGTATGTGTACTTTTCAGCTGAATTCAGTTCTTAAATAACGGTATAGATGCTTCGATTTCGGAGATGAAACTCTATTCGATCCAGAAACCATGATTCCCCATTTCCATCGTATTTTATGGGGTTTGATTTTGTATCTGTTTCTGAGTCTGGTTAAATTTTAGGGTTTTCGTAAAACCTCACCTTATTTTGCTGTTTATTTGATTTAATCATTCGAATTTTGAACGAAATCCTTTATTCCGCACAATTGAGCTTAATTCACCTGAAAGTTTATTTATTTATTTAAATTTTGTGTGTGTTTGTTTTGAGTTTTGGGGCTCCTGTTGAGCTCATCTGTTGTAAAGTTTTATAGTATGGGTGCGGAAATTAGCATCCTTTTTTTTATGAGCACACCCCACCAAAAAAATATATACATTAATGCCTAAATTACCCCTAAATTCCAAACACTACCGATACACAAACACACACACTAAAATCTGCAACAGCCGAAGAAGATGAAAAAAAGAAAGGAAAAAAAAAGGAGAAGAAGAAGGCTGAAGGTGGCGGCGGTGGTGGCAGCAGTGCTCAATGCCCAGAACTTCGCGTCACCTAAATTACCCCTAAATTTTAAACACACCCCACACACAATCACACACTAAAACACACTAAAATCTGCAACAGCTGAAGAAGATGAAAAAAGGAAAGAAAAAAAAGAGGAGAAGAAGATGAAACGTCGTCGCTCACTTGCGTGGCTCAGATTCGGCGATGGGTGGTGAAAAGTAAGTGGCGGATCTGGGCGGCAAAGGGGAGGAAAAAGATGCAAAACTAGGGGTGTTTGACACTGGCTTTTCGAACACAGCTCATGTGTTCGAATTTTATGACCAAACAATGTTCAATAAAAAAATTAAAACAACCTTTTTTTAGCTGAAAAAAGGGTGTTCAGATCAATTTTGCGAACATGTGTTTTGTATTCAAAAATCTAGTCCGGACAACACTTTTTTTTTTTCAGGCGTGTTTTTGTAAAAAAATTTGGGGGTGGGGTGGGGTCTTCAATGGCACAGCGGCAGTGGTGGCTTCGGTGGTGGAGGGTTGTGAAGATGAAGTGAATGGGTGTTTGGGGGTAGTTTTGGCATTTTGATGATTTTTTTTTTAATGGGGTGAACTCATGAAAAACCGGGTGCCAATATCCGCACCCTTATAGTATACATGTGATAACTGGATTCCTCGGTTTCTTAACTTGAAATAAATCACATACTCACTGAGTTATACTGTTTGCTCGTAGATATACGAGCCATGTCTGCAAATAACAACAACCCCCAAAAGAATATAGGGGCTCCATCCCCTTTCGGAAACTCCTTGCCTGTAAATCCATCCGCCCAGCAACAACTAGGATCTGGATTCCCCGGCCAATTCCAATTCTCTGAAGCTCAGGTACAAGCCCTCGCCCAGGCTCAGTCCAAGGCTCAAGCCCAGGCGCAGGCTCATGCCCACGTCCAAATGCTCGCAGCCCACGCCCAAATCCAAGCCCAATTGCAAGCCCAGGGTCTCTCTTTCAACCAGGGCCATCCCGGCCAAATCCCCAATCTCGGCTCCCAATCCCCCTCCCTCTCAGGCGCCGGAAACTCGAGCGCCAAACGCTTCCCTCAAAAACCGCCCGTTCGTCCCCCGAGCTACGCCGTTTCAAATACAGCCTCCCCAATGAGAACAATGGACGCCGCCCGCAGAAAAAAACAGAAGCTTCCGGAAAAACAGTTGCAAGAACGGGTCGCCGCCATTCTCCCCGAATCCGCCCTCTACACCCAGCTCCTCGAGTTTGAGTCCCGGGTCGACTCAGCCCTGACCCGGAAAAAAATCGACATCCAGGAGGCCCTCAAGACGCCGTCCTACATCCAGAAAACCCTCCGCATCTACGTTTTCAACACCTTTGCCAACCAGATCCGCACGATCCCGAAAAAACCCAACGCTGAGCCGCCCACGTGGACTCTCAAGATCGTTGGGAGGATCTTAGAAGATGGGGTGGACCCCGACCAGGCTGCTGCCATGATGCAGAAGCCGAACCCGTCTTACCCGAAATTCTCCTCGTTCTTCAAACGGGTCACGATCACTCTCGACCAGAAGATATACCTTGACAACCACTTGATCATATGGGATAGCGCTCGCTCGCCAGCACCTCACGAGGGTTTCGAGGTGAAGAGGAAAGGCGATCAGGAATTTACGGCTAACATAAGATTGGAAATGAATTATACGCCGGAAAAATATAAGCTTTCGGCGGCCTTGACTGAGCTTTTGGGTATCGAGGTTGATACTCGTGCAAGAGTTATGGCTGCGATTTGGCATTACGTCAAGGCCCGGAAATTGCAGTGCCCGGACGACCCGTCGTCTTTCATTTGCGACCCGCCGCTCCAGAAAGTGTTTGGGGAGAACAAGATTAAATTCACAGCTGTCACGCAGAAAATCACGCAGCATCTTTTTTCGCCGCAGCCGATACATTTGGAGCACAGGATTAAGCTCTCAGGGAATAGTCCGGTTGGGACTGCGTGCTATGATGTGTTGGTCGATGTGCCGTTCCCGATACAGAGGGAGTTGAATGCTCTGTTGGCTAATACTGAGAAGACGAAGGAGATTGATACCTGCGATGAAGCGATTTGTGCGGCGATCAGGAAGATTCACGAGCACAGGCGGAGAAGGGCGTTTTTTCTTGGGTTTAGTCAGTCGCCGATTGAGTTTATTAATGCGCTGATAGATTCTCAAAATAAGGATTTGAAGCTCGTCGCCGGGGAAGCAAGTCGAAATGCGGAAAAAGAACGCCATTCGGATTTCTTTAACCAGCCATGGTATGGTTTATATTTTGTATTTGTGATTCATTTAGCTGTTTCTACTTTTTCTTTTCGTAGCATTATCCTTTTTTTATCTCTATGAACGGTTGCAAATTGCATTTCATTAAGGAGGGATTGGAGATTATATGAAATTGAGATTTTCTCCCCCAATATGATTTTATTTTAATTTATTTTTCTCTTTGCAAAATCTAACATTATCCACTCATTTTTACCTTTTTCTCCCGCCAATCACCTCAACTCGATTTTCAAAAAAATTATCGAGTCACTATCATTTTTACACAAATTTCCGTAAAGTTCACTATTCACTTACTCACATATTTTCAACTACCATTCATTATTTTACTATTTTTATATCAAATCAACTTCATCATTACTTTTTCATCTCAAATCTCCTTTCAAAAATAAATAAAAAAATCATCACAATTCTTTAACTAAAACTAATTTTCGAAAATGAAAGTGTATCCAATTGCGCCCTAATGGTCCCAAACTTGGAATCAATTAACATGGAAATCACCATGAGCTGTATTTAGTGTAACAATTACTCTTTAAAGTATATTTTACAATATAAATTGGTTGACAAGTTTGAGGTTTGGAATGCTACTAAAACCTTGGGTGTTGAATTTTATTGGTGCTACATATCTCATTTATATATATAAACGGCAAATGTTAGCTTTTTGCTCTTTTTTTTTTTTTTGGTACTGGATGTATTTTCCATGTGATTTGTATATATTTGCTAATAATTTGGGAGATGATGAAGTCTTTTAAATGCCTCACTGTCTCGACAGGGTTGATGATGCCGTCATTCGCTACCTTAACCGAAAGGTGCCCTCTGCAGATGCCCCTGTGAACCCATGAATCGGCACAAATGATACACAACTTGCTGACCACTAGGATGTAAGGGGATAAATTATTTTGGTCTTGTTATTTGGTGAGTGTTGTCTAAACACGGCTTTTCGAGGGTATGATTGATGCAGTTTGTCCTGGTAGAAAAGTTGTTGTTCCGGCTTGTTTCTCGCTAGGATTTTCTTGGTTGGACTAAATTATGTGGCAATGTAAATCTGCGCAAGGCACCATTGACCGCGTGCTAGTTGTAATGCTTTTGTGTTGTATTTATGTGACGAAATGTGTAATATTTAGACTCGCATGAGTCTACTAGTTACTTATTACAGGCATTTCTAACCTTGTTGGAGCATATTTAAGTGTTTGCCTCTATTGTTTTGTCTCGAGGTTTGGCGTTGCAGGAGTCATGAATGTATTTGCGTTGGGATTGCTCATTAAGTGACGAAAGACATAATTTTAGGATACGTTTGGCTGGGGTTTATACTTTTATGAGAATCTGCATTTGGATTTGGACTCTAAAAATTTAAAATTTTAAACCATGCCTAGTAACTTATTCAATTTAAATTAAAAAAAATTAATACAATATTTTTTTTTCAACTTTTTGAATATGTATTTTATTTTTATGTATACAATTTGATCAAATTGTATATTTTTTTTGAGAAATAGTTAATTTGATATATTATTAATCTTACAATAGATTTAAAAAAAAAACAAAAAAACTGACATGTACAAAACTTTAATCAAACTAGAATTTTCTATTCAAAATACTTTTTCAAATTCAAGTTCCCGATCCATATAAACTCCCAAAATCCTCTTCCAAATAGAGCCTTATAGGGGATATTTGGTAAATTGGGGGAGGGGGTGTGAAAGAGAAAATGAAAATGAGTTTGAATTAGATTCTGCGTAATTAGTTAATTACCTTAATTATATATTATATGAATGATCAAACTACCCGTAAATCCTAATCTTATACCTATAAAAGGGACTCTAGTCTTAATAATAAAATACACCTTTTGATCACTCTCTTCTCTCATTCTCTCACTCTCTTCTCATTTTCTCTAGTTTTACAACACGTTATCAGCACGGATATCTAACCAATTGAGATTGATCGAAAAATAATAGCTTTCAAAACCAAACCTTCATAAATCAAAATAATAGAAAGTTTGAAAAATAATAGCTTTCAAAACCAAACCTTCATAAATCAAAATAATAGAAAATTTTCTGCGTGATAATTCTATGCGCAGAACAAATTTTCTATTATGAAGTTCTAACTGTTGAGTCACTTTCAAATTTTTACAATCTGTTCAAGACTTATCGAATTACGATCTGAACGGTGGAGATCTTATTTTGATCCATATATAGTTCAATAATGAATTTTGAACAAAACAGTTTTTTGTTCATAGAATCGTCGGTGCATATTTTCTCAAAAGACAATTTCACACAATCTAACCGTTGGATCAAGTTGATATTTGTATATATTGTTTAAGACATATAAATGTTGATTTTGAACGGTGAAGATCGGTTTTATTTATTTCTATCATTACCAAAAGGTCAAGGATTTAAAGTTGTTTCCTGAAGAAACGGTATGAGAAATCGATTTCTTCCACCGTCGATATATTATTATAGTTTGTGGAGAAATACAACTATATATCAATATATTCTTTGAATATTATGTATTCCTGAAGAATACTATGAGATCTTCAATTGCTCGTCGATATATTATTGTAGTTTGTGAAGAAATACAACCATATATCAATATATTCTATTTGAATCTTATGTATTCTTGAAGAATACTATGAGATCTACAATTGCTCGTTACAACTATAGTCAATATGGGATCTATAATTGCTCATGAAGAAGCAATTTTTTTTATTAATTTTTATTTTACTTTTTTTTTTTGTCATGTGTTTTAATTATATCAATTCAAGTTGTTTCTCCTGAAGTAGAACAACTATATATTATTGCGAAAGAATATATATATTTCATGTGATAATTCAATATTTCTAAAGAATATATATATATTTTTTAAAAGAACCATTCATACTTGTGCTTAAATTATATCATAATTCAATATTCCTAAAGAATATGGATTTTTTTAAATCTAAATTAAATTATTGTTATCTTGAAGTATCGTATGTTATGATATATGATACTTATTCCTGAAGAAATTTTAATATTTATGCCTTGTTGACATTATAGTTCTAGATCAAATATTTTTCTTCATGAGATTACTTTTATTTTCTTTCGGGCACTTGATGAAGGAGAGCTTGTCCACAATTTCATCAAACAGTTTTGAGGATCTAGCCACCGGCACATATTTTCACGAAGAGACTATCCAATTAAGGTACATATTTTCTCTTTTTATATGGATGTTAATCCAAATTTATGTGTTTCAACTATGATTTTTRTTCTTCTTATTTTTAGAGAGTTTTTAATGGATTATATCTTTTATTCAAAAAAAAAYAAAAAAAAAAAAAAGACGGATACAATTAGATAATTCTCTTGAAACTTTATCATGTATTTACATGCATGATATTAGAAATTTTATCTTATTGAATTGATAATCACGGGCAAGCATGAAGCATAATCTATGTATTTTATGCATTTCTATTTTGAGGCTTGAAAACTATAATACTTTTTTGATGTGATTTTGGTTAGGAGGAGATGCATCCCAAATATTATAGTTAATATGATTCTAATGGGATCTACTTATTAATATGAATTTAGAGTATTCATTTGGCTCAATTTTTGTTATTGTCAATTAGTTAAATGACACAATTTATATGCAAGCATGATAGATTTGAAATAACAAGTTGTGTTTTTTTCTTGATAAAACATGTAATCATGTATATTTGCGTGTTGTATGAGATTTATTTTTAACTCATATTTATCGTAGTATTTTTGCGAAATACATTTCAAAACTCTGAATAATCTTGAAGATTATTAAAATATAAATCATGGTTTTTGAATAAATGTAATGGTATATATATTGTAATTTTTCAGTCGAGTATGATATGTTCATGAAGAACATTACAATATATATAATCCATATTTTTCTTATGAAAAATAATATATAGTATTTCAGAAGAATATTAACTATGCTCTTGAAAAAATATTTCTTTTATTATATGTCTTATTTATTATTAAGAGCATTATTTACATGTCATTGTTGTATTATTTATATTATGATTAAGTTGTTTTTCCTGAAGTAGCACAACTAATAATAATATTTCTTACGAATATTATATACCCTTGAAAATCATTTATATTTATTTTTTAATTTTATATTATTGAAGAATATTGATATATTACTCCTGAAGTATTGCTATTTATGTCAAATATTCAATTAGATATTTCTTGCTTTTGAAAAATGACACTTTGTCGTATGCAATATTAAAAATCAAGTGTACTCACGAAGGAGTAACACATCAAATCAATCATTACTACTCGATAATGCCTCGAAGAGCATATTTCTTATATAAAACTTATCATTTTTGAAAAATATATACCATGAGTATTATTAATATGTTATGGATTTTTATAAACTTCAAAACTTTAAATTGATTGTATTCTTGAAGTAGTAAAAATCTCAATAATATCATAAGTAAATTTTTTGTAATTATTTTGATGTGATTTAGAATATTGTTTTAGTCAGTTGGACAAAATGGTTAGAAAGTAAAGATAAACCTCAAAAAAATATGATAGGTCCAAGGTTTAAACCCTTTTCAACACCATTATAAAGGGTTAGTGATACCACTTGAGTTACAAACTCATGGTGATATAATTTGGAATATAAATCAACTAGAAGTTTTATTTATTTTTTACTTGAAATATCCATAAGAATTTGAGATAATTTATTATCGAATTAATTTGTACTATAAACTAGTACTAACTCAAATATTTCTATATTGACCCGAAAGTTCAATAAAAGCTCTAAAGGAGTTAGAAATTACTTTTTCATTTTGAACCCGAAGTTCAGTATTATCATGATTTGGCATGACTGGTATGACCATCCCAGTTTATTAATTTATGAAGAGTATGAAGACTCTTCTATTTATTTTAATTCTACATGTTCTCAACGAAATTAACCATTAAATTACTAATAGTTTAATTGGAATTATGTTCCAATAATAATAATCATATTTTATATTATGTGGTGAGATCTTTTGGGCCCATTCACCCTCTATGTTGACTTATAGATATTTCTCCACTAGAAGATTGCATGTGTTATTATCTCATAACCAGGAGTGTATGAGAATAATTGCTCTATTGGCTATGAGAGCAAAGTAACGTATGTATCTAATAAATACACTTATCATTTACCAATAAATTTATTGATGATTTATATTTTCTTGACTATGGTTGGCAAAAGCAATTGATATGCCTTATGATATTTGTTATATCATTTGATGAGAACAATTTTTGTAATTATGTGAAAAGAATATTTCACAAGTATGTCAAATATGAAAATATATGTGAAACCCTGTATATGGCTTACAGTCAGAAGGCTCCATCAAAATTTAAACAAGTGCGATATTTGTAATCGCCCCACCACATGTCATGATGGATAGAGAATGCTGAGAACATATCAAATAAAGATACATTTTTCTGATAATTTGTTAATCATTGTATATTCTCAGCATTAGGTGGAGGATAAACATATATTATGGTAACAAAACATATGAGATGTATATGTCATGGTAACCAAAAAATATGGAATGCATAAATATAATCCTCGCAAAGTTTAAAACAAACCTGAAGTTTGTAGCGATAATTTGCATTTGGGATTATTGACTAGAAGGTTATCAATGGTTTTCAAGTTTAAAGACTCAAACTTGAAAGTTATATAAAATCCTATAAGACGATTAAGATGGCATGCCTGAAGCATGGTAACGATTGATTCTAGTATTTATCCTTTATATAGAGCAAATATTTGTGATGGTCTTCTCACTAAACTTTATACTCCAGTAGAGTAAATATACATAACAAATTATAAACCCTTGAAGAGGTTCAGATACCTAATGATAATTTTAAAACAAAGAGATCTCGATAAGTTATGTCTATATAATTGGATCAAATAGAATCAATAAGAAAATTAGTCGTCTATATTTATACTCATGAGCTCAATGATAGAGAGGATGACATTTTGAGTTAATTAAAAGTTATTGACACAATTYTTTGGCCAAGATTGAATATGCAATCTTATAGATTGTTATATGTTTGACTATAAGTTCATTCATATGAAATATTTTGTCAATAATATATAAATAAAGATTTATGCTATAAGAACATTCTTTTACGTGGTGGATGATATTGAAACTTGAAGTTTCATTCAACCGACAATGTAGAGCAATATCATGAATGAAATGAAATCTTGGAAGGATTTTGATATGCTTGAAGCATTTGTAACATTGTCAGTTAATATAATGAGATATGCATTGCACTATTTTTTCCTTAAACTGAGGTTTTGTTGGATTCTCCCAGTAAGATTTTTAATGAGGCAACATTATGAGTATATTCAAAAAATAATGTACTCTTTTTCCTTCTTTCCATCGGGTTTTTCCTTGGAAGGTTTTGACAAGGCATATTATTTGGATAACAATGATGTATAAACATCAAAATATGGTATAGAACTCATGAAGAGTTTATAAGTCTTATTATATTTTAAAGTTTGAATATATATAGATGATAGACTCGAGAACTACTACCTATTGAAGTAATGGGGAGCAGCTATACTCTTTTTCCATCGATCAGTTTTTTGTCCCACAGGGTTTTTTTTGGCAAGGTTTTAATGAGACAGCATTTGAACACTATGAGTGTGAAAATAAATATTTCGCACATGACACAACTCATGTGATTATATAAAAGGTGACAAGACAAGATATATATCTCTCGAACTTCTACACACAAGATCTCCAAAGAATGGCGATATCGATATCCAACAAATTCGCTCATATGATAATTTGGTGGACTTATTCACGGAAGCATTGCCATCATCGTTTAGAAGATTGGTAAATAAGATTGACATGAATCGACTCAAAGATCTACAATGATGATTTTCAGGGGGAGTAGGGTTGTACTCTTTTTCCTTCGACCAGGTTTTGTCCCATTGGGTTTTCCTGACAAGGTTTTAACGAGGCATTTTTAAGGTTATTCAAGGGGGAGTGTTATAATTAATTAATTACCTTAATTATATATTATATGAATGACCATCCTACCCCTAAACCCTAATCTTGTACCTATAAAAGGGACTCTAGTCCTAATAATAAAATACACCTTTTGATCACCCTCTTCTCTCATTCTCTCACTCTCCTCTCATTTTCTCTAGTTTTACAACATGAACTTTAAAGTTGGTCTGATCATTAAATAAATGAGTCTGAACATGTTTTAGTCAAGCAGTACTCAAATAATTTAAATGATTCAGAAAATGTGTTTAGCTTTGTTCGTCAGGTCAGCGAATCTATAACTCAAATTAAGCACTCGAATGTGTAAGTTGGTACCGGGTCCTCAGGAGCAATTGAACACTCCTATCATTTCTTTTTTCAATTTTTTTTTAAATATTTCAAAGTTATATTTAAATTCAATTTCACATTTCTTATCTCACCAATCATTTTAAGTATTCAATAATCAATAATTATTATACATTTTCTCATAAGTTTTATTATTGTTCCACTCACACAACTTTAACTATCTATCATTATTTATTACTTTTTTATATTAAATTAATTTTAAATATTATATTTTCATCTTATATACATTCATATTTTTAAAATAAGATTATTCTTCTTAAAAAACATATTCACTATTTTCTCTCATTTTTAAAAATTTTAAAATAAAAACATATCCAATTACTCTATCACTCATTTACAAATCGAGCGAGTATTAGAGCGACTTTAATTGCCCACATTCGAATGTAGTTTTGTACATCCGCGAGTTGTTATTGTCTCACTTAGTGTTCATTTGGTAAAAATTATTGAACATCCGATAATAAAATGTAAATTCAATGAAAAATAATGAATTGTAATCGTGACGAACAGTTGTACACATATATCATTTGTGTGTACAGGTACCTAATAAAGTGTAGTTAGGTCAATTTTATCGGCACTCGCCTAATTTTCTTGAATTTATATATCTTTTTAATAACTTTGTTATATACACTGATAGGGAATTACTCATTAATCTCCTCTCCAGATAAATTTTACTCGTACATTTTATAACCACGTTCATATTTAAGAAGGAAAGAAAATTGAGAGTAGCTTTGAGAACGCTCATTTCTCGTTCATATTTAAGAAGAAAAGAAAATTGAGAGTAGCTTTGAGAACGCTCATTTCTCGACAAGGATACGAAATCGAGTAACCTATTTTTAGATATGTTTGCTTCTTCCATTTTTGTGATTTTTGAAAATCCTATACTTTTTATTTAACTTGATATTTTACGTGACAAATACTATATATGCTGTTTTTAGTTTGAATTTATATTATTATTGACATGAAAAATATATATTGAAATGTTAATTTTTGATTTTTTGAATTTGAAGTTCGGGGATAAATCGGTCAATACTAGCCGAAATTTACTCAAGATTTCGGTTATGATCTAGTGAACATATGTCAATATTTTGACCATATTTGGCCGAAATAGTTTTTTTATTTTGTTTACCAATTTTTATATAGGATTTTATAGAAATTGGTGTAGAACAACACAATAATATATATCGATTCAAAAATCGATATAAAAACTAATAACTATAACTTTGAAGAAATTTCATCCGACAAGGGCCGAAAGGGTCTCGAACAATTTTAAAATGTGAACCAAATTTAACAATACGAATGCGAAAACAAAAAATTAATCGAAAAAAAAAATGAAGAAATGCTTCTATTAATTGTTCCCCTTTTTTAATTATCAATTATTAATTATTTGTTGTGATTGAAAAACCGAGTTTTGAAAAATGGAGAGAAAATGAAGTTGAGTTTTTTTTTTAATTTCCTTGAAGTGTGAATAATTGAATTTTGTTTGATGTGCTTAATTATATATCAATGAGTGTGCGTAATAATTTTTTGTTAATAATTATATTTAATAATTAAGATAGATAGGAGTGTGTTGAAATTATATAAAAAATATGCGTGAATTTTATTGAGCGACGTTTTTATAAATAATTGTCCTTTCTAGACGTGTTGAATTGGTTATTAACCGACGATTAATTTAACCATTTTTTCCTTAACCGTAACCTAACCGGTTAAGGTTTCGGTTAACCGAATCGGCGGTTAATCGTCTTTTTTTTTAAGTAGTCGATCGACTGCTGGATCGACTGAAGGACAGTGAGTTTTGGTTTTGCGAAGGCAGTCGATCGACTGAAACTCTTTCGATCGATAGTCAGTCGATCGTTTTCTTTTCTTTTTTTGAAAAAAAAAACTTTAGAAAAATAAGGACTTGATTTTAATTTTAATATTAAAAATTAAAATTTTAACTTTTAATATTAGAATTAACTTGCCCACGTATCCTCGAAAAGGAATCAAAGTCCACGTAGTTCTTATACTTACCTCACTTACCTACTTACCTATTCGTCGTTGTCGTTGCTTCACGAAGTGGTATCGTAATAGTCGCTCTCTTCACCTTCATCCAATTGTATTTTTTATTCTCGCGATTCGGCTTTCACCCAATCGTTCATCAACATTTGATTTTCAAGATTTTTGGATGTTAAGGTAGACCGACGCTCATCCAACATATAACCTCCCGTGATGAAGGCATGTTCAACAGAAACTGTTGAAACAGGAACGACAATAATATCATCGGGCTTTTTTAGAACCGAAGTCGGTTCAAAAGCCCCTAGATAAATGTCTAATTCCATTGACCGACTAGCACTAGCCCTTTGCCGTTTTCGTTTAGTATCTTCAGTCAACCTTATATATGGGGCTAGAGCTCCTCGAGGGTCGTTGGGTCTTGTATTAGAAGTGGTGGGGGAAGGGGAAGGGGGCACATTAACATCATCACTAGAAGATTCATTGTAATCTTTAAAAAGTTGAATTAAAGATTGTTGTGCTTGGTGAGCAACATGATAGGGCTAGGAATTGGTTGATTTGAAGTTTCTAAAAAAGGTCCTAATGCATCGTAATAAACTTTAAGTAAATTTTGTAAATCCTCCATCCGATAATCCGGGTCTAAAATTTTTGCAATCAAGAAAACTTCGGGAATGTAATGAAAATATTTGACCCATTTACTCAACATACTATCAATACATTCACTTAATTCAGAGTTATGGAGTAAATCAGTACTAACAAGTACTATTTGAATACAATGATCAACAAATATTGAGGAAGTAGGATAATAAACACCGGATAAAGTCACGGTGGCATCGTTAAAAGTTTTTAAAAGGGACATCATATTATAACAATCATCCCACATATGCGAAAACAAAGTGAAATCAACATCTTTATTATTAAAAAATGCACACAATGGTACTTTATATTCAAAAGTATCATTAAGTAATTTATAAGTAGAGTTCCAACGATTTGGCACATCACTTAAAAATTTTTTTGGATGCAATTAATTGGCCTTGCAAAATCTTCGCCATTTTTTTTGAAGCGAATCGTGGGAACGTAGATAATAAATAGCACTCCTAATCGGTTGAATTTTAGATTTAAAAAGAGTTAAACCATCCTTAACACATAAACTCAAAATATGACAAATGCATCTAACATGAAAAAATTTGCCGCCAATAGCGGGTTGACAAAAAGTTTTTAACAAATCTAAACTAGCCGTATTAGCGGCGGCATTATCAAATGAAATTAAAAAATATTTGTTAGCTAAATGATACTCGGACAAAACAGTGAATATTTTGCGCGAAATACTCACCGTATTATGCTGACCATCAAACTTTCTATATGCAATTAAACGTTTTTGCAAAGTCCAATAATTTTCAATCCAATGGCAAGTAATTCCCATATAATTATGATTATGAAAGAAATCCGTCCAAATATCCAAACATATAGAGACACTATGAGGCAAACTATCAAATATTGAAATCAAATTCAATTTATACTCACCGGCCATGTTTTCAATATCGCGAGTCAATTTATTTCATGAAATCTTAGTGCTAGATGGATTAAATGCAACCCTAGTATAATTTTCATAATGATTACTATTCGCATGATTAAAAGGAAGACTCATAACGGAAACAAATTCTGCAAGAAACTTTCCATGACCACTTTCGGTATATTGAAATAAACTAAAATAACTCGTACCTTGTCCGGCGGTAGATGAAGATGAGAAGTTTAGTTGTGTTCGAGAGATTTCCACGCCATACTTGTCGGGATGCTTCTTCTCCATGTGGTATTTGAGCAACCCGTAAACTCTATTATTTTTAAAACCGAAGGCGTAACGAGATTTGCAATAGTTGCATTGCGCTCGAGATTTACCATTGATCGTCTTTTTTGTGAAATGCAACCGAAAGATGAGGGAAATAAATTCCCTCGGTTTTGGTTTAGGCGGTGGCATATCATCCGCTCCCTCCTCATCTTCATCCAAATAGCCGGCGGTCGGCGGTTCGGTTTCGTCGGAGTTAGGTAAATCTTCTTCAAAATTGGTTTGATTTTGCGAGTCGAAGTTGATTTGGTTATATAGGTTCTCAACTTCTTCCGCTGTCATCTCATCGGAAACATAATTTTCGACAACGGCCGAAGATTGTCATCGAGATCCTCGACCTCGACGAGAAGAGGTTGGAGTGTTGGTATTGGCATTACGGGAAGAGCTTGCCATAGTGATATTATAAAAGAGAATTAAGAATATTATTGATATTATTTTTGGAACAAATTAGCAACTTAACTTGAAACTTGAAAATACAAGAGAAGAAGAAGAAGAAGAAGTAAAGATGAATTGGTGTGAGATCTGGCGTTGGGGTGTGGTGTATTTATAGGTGTCAAAATGTGTTAATTTTCTTTTTTGAAAAACTATCCGTTTAACCGGTTCGGTTAGACCGGTTAACCGCGGTTAACCGACAACTGCTAGTTTCCATTCAAATTTCGGCCGTCGATCATCAACGGCTAGTTGATCTCAGCCGTTGATTTTCAACGGCTATCAAACAGGCGGTTAAACCGGCGGTTAACTGTCGGTTTTAACCGATGGTTAAATCACCGATGATTTCATTTTTTTCAGTTACGGTTAGCCGGTCAGGTTAATCGTAACCTAATCGCCGGTCACCGATTGACGATTACGGTTATAATCGTGACCGTCGGTCAACCGGTTATTAATCGACGATTAACCGGTTAACTGTAACCGGATCAACACCTCTAAGTCCTTGCAGTTCTGTATTAAAGAACGATGATTTTGATCAGGGTCGTGGCCCATTAAGAAATTAATTGAGAAATAAATGGGCCCAAACAGCCCAGATACGCGCACTAATATTGATAACCCGAAATAATTTCGAACTTCGCTGCATTTTCCCAACATCACAGCCGGGGTTAAATGGCGGGAAAGGAGGCGAACACCGGAGTTGCGGCGTCGAATCCGAAAGTCGACGGCGAATCGGAGACGTGTTGGAGAAAAGAAGTCGATCAGAACCTCAAGCGGCT
Organism: Phtheirospermum japonicum; assembly: GCA_014905375.1. Taxonomy (NCBI): domain Eukaryota; kingdom Viridiplantae; phylum Streptophyta; class Magnoliopsida; order Lamiales; family Orobanchaceae; genus Phtheirospermum; species Phtheirospermum japonicum. The sequence goes on from BMAC01000552.1 coordinate 142,261, forward strand.
CCAATCGCTGCTATTCGGCGCAGACGCAGCTCTGGAGAAGGGGGATTTCAGCTCGGCGCAAATGTTATCCCTCGGACTTATCGGCTTCCTCGAATCTCGCTCTCAATCCTCAGTAGATGAGGCCTTCATTCGCCCAATTCGCCGTGAAGCCGTTTCGAAGCTCAGCTTGGCTCGGCGCGCCTTGATTCCCGAGTCTGATCGGTACGGTCTACACCTTCCTATTATTGACTGGAAGTAATAAAACTAGGTAGAAGAGTTCGTTTAGCTTATGTGTAGAAATAATGGTTATGTTTTTGTTTGTAATCGAGCTTATCTAATTCAGTACCAAACAAGAATAGCAAATCACAGTATTCGTTGTTTCATAATGTAAAACTGGAATTGCATTATAGGTTAGGGAGATATGAAGAAATACGAAGAGTTTTGGATTTCGGTGGTTAAATTTCCCTTTAAATTATTATATGAATTAGTATATCTTTATTTGCTGTTTCCATATACTATTTGTATCCACAGTTGTAGAAGATGACTGTGTATAGGGATTATTCTACGACTGTGTGTATACACTATTTAAATTCACAAGTGTAATCAATGATATGATTCTGTTTTCTTAAAAAAAACAAAAAACAATAGCATAAAGTTTTATGAAATTTTGAATGTATGTTAGTATGAATATCCTTGAATTTACAGGTGATTGACCTAAACTTTTCATTTGCTATCCGAATAAATTTTTTGGTTGATCTTTGGTGTTGTTATGCATACGTCTCCATTTTTGCTGCTTTTTCCCCTTTCTCCTGGTTCCTTCTTGATGATGTTTTGAATTTGGACTCTCTAAAACTTTAGGCAAGCTTTCGCGCAAGCAGGCAAAGATCCAGGCTGCATATTCCGAAAGAGAGGTGACATTGACATGCAGAAGATTAAGGAGTCCAAGCATTTTCGTGCTCTTTTTCAGCAGTCCTCTGAAAGAACCACATGTGGATTGGTAGGGTGCCCATGCCATTGCATATTGTCCTTGTTCTAGTTGCTTTCTCATCAACATATATCCAGTTTGCGTTTGTCCACCTTTATTATTGTTATTATTATTTTTAATGCCTCTTGTATGAGCTTTAAAATAATTATCAGTAATCACATGATTTCATGGAAATCTAATTTCACCATTTTTGTCAGGGAAAGCAACTTGATACACAGGACAGTTTAAAGACCTCAAAGACTCTTGTACAGGCAAAACTGACATCCCTGTACGGAAATGGCTCTAAAGAAAATAACCGAAGTTTCATGAAAGATAAGATCTCAGAGGACTGTGTCGTTATCGAAAAAGATTATTCAAGTCGCAACTACCCCAACAATCATTATATGCCTAATGTTATTAAAGCCGAGGAGGAGGAAGGAGTTCGTGGGGTTAATTTCAAAACAAAACGGTTGCATAGGGGGAATTTTAGCCCTAGAAATGAAAATATGAAGTCTCCAACTGTCACTGAAGAAGTTGCTGTAGATGCCCCCAGTAGTGGTCCTAATGGATTTGTTACTGCTAGAGCAAAACTGGTATGCGCTTCACTCCCCAAAACATCTTACAGATTAGCTTTTTTCTACTGTGGTTGTTGTTGATGTCTTAAATTGTGCCTTGTTCTGGTTTTCTCATTGTCAACTCCAGAGTTTTGAGAGGTGACTGTATGCTCTACGCTTAATAGCTCATCTTCTCACTTTTGAAAGCAAATTAATTGAGTGAACTTTTCAGCAAGACCAGTCACCATTTTTAAGCATGGTAGCCAAAGCATCTTTGTTTTCTTTCAGATTTCTTAGGCAACTCTTGGATTCTGTCAGTAGAAACATGTGAAGCTGATCTTCTCATAAATGGGTTTTTACCATCTTTTCAATAACAAAAATAATAATATGGTTTGGTACCAATAATGTTTCGATTTTTGAACCACAATTTAAGAGTTAACTGAGAACATAAGTTAGAGAAAGTGTATCACAAGTGAGAAACAACAACTTCGCTGCAATATAAGCTTCACATATTCATCCAAATTTAAATTTTCAGTTGGCTTAAATCTTTGAAATATTTTTCTATGATTTATGTGTAATTACCCATATTTTTGTACGTCATGCCAGGAAATGGAGGCTAGACAAAAGCGGGGTTTAACTGGATCACCAAGTGCATCTGTCTCACCACAAAGCGATGCTGGAACTAATAGGGGCTATGGAGCCAGATCTTATGGTATTTCTCGCCGTGGAGTACGAGGTAATTTTATTCCTCCCATCAGATCGAATGGAAATAATTCAGGCAGTGTGACTTCTCGCGCTGGTGGGAAGGGTGAAGATGCAATGGAGGACTCGACAAAAAGATGGTAGATATGATATTTGTTTTCTGATTTTCTTTACTGAGGGTTAATCACATCTGTCTTAGTAAACAATGTGTCCACTTATTAATGATTAAGTTCTCTCATTTCTATCCCACTTATTAAATATTTATTGTTTCTTAAGTACTTCGAATGTAAGGTCTGAAGTTCCATATTTAATGTAGTTTGGAGTTACTATGCGGTCCTGATGGTGAGATTCCTGAAAAGTTAAGAAATTTAGAACCGCGACTTATTGAGCATATCAGCAATGAGATAATGGACAGGGATCCCAATGTCCGGTGGGATGACATTGGTATGTCAGAATTCAAGATTTCATAATTTTAGAGAAAATATATATCCTCTAGGAGGTCTGACTTATTTTTTTTTCTCTTCATGTGTGTTGTGAAAATTGTTAGCTGGTTTGGATCATGCAAAAAAATGTGTCACTGAGATGGTGATATGGCCTTTGCTGCGCCCCGACATATTCAAAGGTTGCCGTTCTCCAGGCCGTGGTCTTCTCCTTTTTGGACCTCCTGTAAGTATGTAATATTAAATCAAAGATGTTTGGTGCAACAACAATCTTGCCGCTTAATTATGTTTGTTCCTTTGCTGTAGGGAACTGGTAAAACTATGATAGGAAAAGCTATAGCTGGAGAGGCTAAAGCGACTTTTTTCTACATATCATCCAGCTCTTTGACAAGTAAATGGGTATGTATTTCTGAATTAATATCTCAAATATCACCCCTGTTCCTATGTTATAAGTGGATTTCTAAATAAGAAAGGTTATGCTCTTATTTACCAAGTATTGGTGCAATTCCGAAGCAGACCAAGCGTTGACATTCTTTCTCATATATTGCGTGTTACAGATATCCATAGTCGATTCCTATACAAGTTATGTTAAATTTCTATTGCCCAATACAATAGCCAATGTGTACTTTTTATTTGTTATACTCACCAGGTTTGAGTTGATGTTTGCAGATAGGTGAGGGTGAGAAGCTCGTGAGAGCTCTTTTTGGTGTTGCTAGCTGTCGGCAGCCTGCTGTGATATTTGTGGATGAAATAGATTCTCTTCTGTCTCAGGTATAATAAGTAGCTCTTGCTGTTAACAATTTTTCGATGAACTGAACTGTTAAGAAGTTCTTGCTATTGGCAAAAATGAGAAACCATTAAGCATTCAATATTTGTTGCAGCGAAAGTCAGAAGGTGAACATGAATCCAGTAGGCGATTGAAGACACAATTCCTCATCGAAATGGAAGGCTTTGACAGTGGGAGCGAGCAGATTCTATTAATAGGTGTTTGCTGAACCCTTTTATTTCAATGTTTTTAGGCTAAACATATTACAGCACAAGCAGTTTTACTAGCTGGGATCTATGACTTGGTGAATTTGACTATATTTTTCTTGAAACAGGCGCAACTAATAGACCTCAAGAACTTGATGAGGCCGCAAGGCGACGACTCACAAAGAGACTGTACATTCCACTTCCCACTTCAGGTCCAAATTTTTATTTTTATTTTTTTGTCTAAGAAAGTTTTATTTGCTGTAACATACATATATTAGTAATTTTGAATTTAATTTGCAGAAGCGAGAGCCTGGATCATAAAGAACCTGCTGGAGAAAGATGGATTGTTTGACCTTTCGGCTGAAGATATTGATACTGTCTGCAAATTAACTGAAGGTGGTAGCTGCTTTTAAGAACTGATCACTACAATAATTATTTTCCTGCAACTTAAATAAAACTGTTATTGGAAAATCCTTATTATTTTTGCATGTTTTTAGGTTACTCGGGATCTGATATGAAGAATTTGGTGAAAGATGCTTCAATGGGTCCACTGAGAGAGGCTCTAATACATGGAATTGAAATTACAAAGCTGAAAAAGGAGGATATGAGAGCAGTAAATCTTCAGGTAATTTTGATAGAAAATAGTGGAGAAAAAGTTTAGTGGAGTTTGAAAAACGTGTTTTCAACTTTCTTCACTTTCAAACGCACACTTACGAGTTTGTGTAATAATAATAATAATTAAAAAAAGAGAGAACTTTCAAAATTACTTAACAACTCCTTGAAATTTGATTCTTGGGTTACTATAATATTTTTATGAATGTAAGAGGGGTTTTTGTACTTTTGAAACTTTTCTGTATTTTTTTAAATACTACAAACCTCAGGGTGTTTTTTGTAATTATCCCGCTTATTTGATTCTCGAGTTCATTTTGACCTTTATTGCACAGGACTTTGAGAAAGCGTTGCAAGAGGTGAGGCCCTCAGTTTCACTCAATGAACTTTGTACTTACGAGAAGTGGAACGAGCAATTTGGTAGCTTATCATTGTAGCGACTACTTAATCATAGCGTTGTATAATGTCACAGCTTACGTCATTTCTTGCAAATTATTTTTGTGAATCGAATCTAAATCCAACTTTGAAGATTTATCAGTGATATTCACAATTCCTAATCATGGGAGCTGAACCAGTTCATACCACCTGTATAAAGTTCTATGAATTCGTTGACAAAAAATGTGCTGTTAGGATATATTCCCCACATAAGCTGATAAGCATGCCATCTCTTTTGGTATTATAAAATTAAAATTTTTTTATTGTAATTCTTATATTACATGCATGTAATTATCATGTTTTTCTTTAAAAAATATATATACTTAAAATATAATATAAACTTATAATAGATGAGTATCTAAAATATCACAAAAGCTCCCAGTTTTGGCCAAGTCTTGCGGCCGCACATGGCTTAAAGGCTTAAATGTGCCTTTTAATTGACACAATATTTTAAGTTCCACTCTTGACTTCAACTGACAGGCGGACGCCTTATGGATCAATGCGCCCACCAGACCTATTCAAGTATCGTTGTATTTCACTTCTTGTATCTTACAAATAGCAGATGCCGTGCGTATACAAATTATCTAAAAAAAAAATCACAATTTATGAAAATCAATATAATAAATTTTTATACAAGTGATAAATATGGAAAAAAAGATCAAATACTATTTGAAAATTGAAGGTGTCGGCCATTCCTGAACCAGTTGCTTGTAAATCAGGAACAGGGGAAAAAAAACAAACAAAAAAAAACTGAAACTAACCAAAGTTGCCAAACTGTTGTATCGAATATCAATGTGTATATTATCTTCGTTGAACAAACACTTGAAATCCTCTAGCCATGTGAGCTGTGAGGAGGGGCACAAACACGGGCCGGTCTGTACTCACCGGTTTGATTACAAACCGCTTCAAGATCGAAGCCACTGCATACTTCATTTGAATAAAAGCCATTTCCTTCCCAGGGCAAGCCCTTGGACCGGCTTGAAAAACGGGAAACTTGTACGGGCCCACATTCTTCAACGACTTAATTCTACCTTGTTCCATCTCAGAAATCCATCTACTCGGTTTGAACTCGAATCGGTCATCCCCCCACAAACCCTTCATCCTCCCCATACCATACGGGAAATAAGTAACCCTGTCCCCAGCCTGAACCCGAGTCCCATCCGGCAAGAAATCATCCGCGATAGCATGCTTCGAGTCCCATGCAACCGGCGGAAAAAGCCTCATGGACTCACAAATGCAAGCCTTTAACAATCTAAACTCCGACAAAGATTCGTACTTCAACGAATTCTCATCATCATCAACACACCCTAGCTCTTTCACAACATCATTTTCCACATCAGCATGGCAAGAAAGTAAATAGAAAAGCCAAGTCATGGCGGACGAAGTCGTATCCCTTCCCGCCATGATAAAGCTTATCATCGTATCCCTTATAATCCAATCCTCTTCCCCATCCTCCACCATCTTCGACAGAAGATCGGATTCGTAATCCCGCGATCGACCTATTCTCTTCCTCTCCTGAACTATCTCATTTATAAACAAATGAATCCTACTAATGGCTTCTTTAAGCCTTTTCTCCGATCCGAGATCGAAAAACCTCTTAAACTTCCACGTGGCTGAAAATGGAGCCGTGTTTCGTCTTGCACACATATCCGAGGCCACATCGAATGCTTCCACGACGGGATGTGTTGCATCCAAAGAGTTGTACTCCAAGCAACAAGGATCGTACCCTAACGAAACTTTACACACCAAGTCAAACGCTAGCCTTCTCAACAAATCTTGCAAGTCCAGAGGTCTACGCTCGGCCGCAGCAGATTGGAGCACCGGCACCAGCTTTTTGTCCACCTCATCCTTAGTATATTGTTCTCTACGTAGTGTTTCAAGGACCTGGCATTGAACTGGTGCATGACTAACTTGCGCTGAGCATACCACGCATCACCATCCACGTTGAAAATCCCATTGCCAAGAAAATCTCCAAGGATTTCGGTGAAAGGCTTTCCTTTTGGAAAGTTGGTGAAATTTCGTTTTGAGGATGTATTTTACGTTCTGTGGGTTGGCTGTTACGATGGTCCGCCGCGCACCGAATCGGGAGATAGTGATCGTCTGCGACGGGGACACTGATAGCATGTCGGTGTACCAGTCCAAGAGGCGGTATCGGTTCTTGTAGAAAGAAATTAAACATCCAATTATTGGATATGAAGTTGGGCATGGCTTTCGGGCTGGCCCGAACTTCCGATGGATGAGTGAGTAGAGAAGTAGGAGAATGGAGAAAAATGAAACAAGCATTAAAGGGGCAGACATGGATAGTAATGCGGCACATCGTTTTCTTATAATTACACAAGTTTTGATTGTGGGGTGTATTTGTTTGGAAGTTGGAGCTTTTATTGGTGGAGAGAGGGAAAGAAAGAGGTGTGATGACTCATGGGGAGAGAGAGAGAGAGAGTTTGGAGCGAGTCAGATAAATGTTACGACTTGTTCAATTTTGTGACACTTCGTAGATCATGAAAAACTCTAAATATTGAAATAAGTCTTAATTAGTGGAATGAATTATAAATTGTGTTAAAATATCAATTGATTCGAGTTTGATTTCGTATTCAATTTGGGTTGAGCTTATTTTAGCTCAACTCATTAAAAATCAATTTGAAGAATAAATTCAAACTTTGAAGCTAGATAAAACACCAAACAAATTTGGATATTTCATATGCGATTCGACTCGAGTAATTTAGAGTTTAGAGTGTACATTTAATCTCATTGGTAGAAAAAGTATATAATTAGAGATGGAAAATGATTAATGCATTCATGAGGTCGTGTATGGTGCCACCCAAGTGCATCATGTTGTGATGAATATGTATATTATGTGTAATAATACATGTATATATGTATATATATATTATAAATATGAGTGTTATATATAATAAATATGATTATTGATAATAAGTCATTTTGTTATTCGCTCAACGGAACTTACTTTTTACAAAGATTGTGCAATGGAAAAATCCACCTTGACTATTAAAATACGGTGAACGAGACTCGCATCTTGTCAAATATGAATATTTATATTTTATGAGATAATATATATTATAATTAATACAGCACATAACATTCATATTTATCACACAAAATATATAAAAATTTATATTTGCCATGTCAAATAATATAAATATACATGTTTCACTACATAAAATATAAAATTCAGAACCGACTTCACCGTGCAATTTATCATATATTAAATATTCAATTAAAAAGAATAGCATAATCGTAATGGAGCACGTGTTTATGGAAACTCGGTCGCATTTCTCAGGCATCGAGGTTAGTAATCTAGAAATATTCAATAATTGAATATATATATCAAAATTTTTTAATGATACAGGTAACAGCCGCCCACACCCATTCCTTCCAAATTGCAGCCCACGTTCACTCTAAATATTTCAATATGCATGTAATATTATTAATATACTTGTTGAATGAAGTGAATTGGTGATATAATATACAAAATACAAAGCGATATTAAAATAGATGACCCCAAGGGGGCCAACTGTTTTTTTTTTTTTTTTTTTCCTTGAAATATTAATGGAATAGGGATTAATCACCAATTAACTCGTCATCAATTCTACTTGCTGTACAAAATAGTCTCTCACATTTAATTATGAATTTGCACGTTAAATTTCTTCATCTAAAATAATTTATTGCGCACATTCTACGGTGTAGATATTACCGTATTTTTATGTTCATCTGATTCATTTTAAATAATAAGTCTAGTGAATTTTTATTTTCATTTAATTTCTTTTTAATAAATCAATTTTCAAACTTTAGTATAATTGAATTAGTAACTCCAGGCCTCACTTTCAAGGTTGTAGTTAGGTTAATTATCTGCTACCAAATTCCTAATAGTATAAAGAAAACACGAATAGTTTCCATTAGTATTTGATCCCACATGATAACCTTTGTAACGATTTTTTCTCTCATTCATTTTATGTACTAATTATACAAAGATTATTGAATTTTGGTATTTGCATATACAACTTCTACAAGTCTTTCCCAATAATAAAAATATAAAGGTCTCGTTTGCTTAAATGAATAGGATAGGATAATGATAGTTATCATGCCATATCCCATGTTTGGTTAGAATAATTGAGGACCGTGTGATAAATGTCAGCTCATGATAACACCCAATGTGGCTTGATAAGTTGTCTGGGTTATGGAGGTGGGATTGTTTTGTCCAAGTTTAGTGAATATTTCTGAAAAGTCTAAATTGTTCTCACCTTTGCATATGTATAAATCAATTATTGAGTTCTTAATAATAAGGTTAATTTTGTAATTTGATTGCTCTATCCCTACATATCCCAAAAAGCAAATGCATGGTAGGATTATAAATCAAATTTGGCAAAAAAAAAAGCAATCACACCACCAAACATAAGATTATATTATATGAACAGTGCTATCATTTGTAATGGCTAACTATAAAGCAAACGAACCCATAGGAGATAAATAATTGAATACTATTAACATGTGGGGTTAGGCAAGAGAGACGTCATTGAGACTATAACTCAAAACTCTCTACGTCATCCCCAACTCCTTTGCATTATTTGCCCCAACAAAGTGAATGCAAAGACTAAAATTAGATTTATGCAAACCAAATCTAGAGCAAGATCCATTCTAATCAGTTGAGTTTCACCATCGGAATGATTGGGACGAAATCAAACGCATTGGTTTGTGATTTTCTAATTTTGGTACTTAAATACGTGCAAGATCGATCGATACGGTATACTATAATATTTATACTGTACCATATATCATATCAAAAATTTTGGTATGAGAAAATATCATACCGTTACCTTATCAAAATTTTTCGGTATGAAATTTAGATATCGATGCCGTGTTGAATTTTCGATATACCGAAATTTTCGGTACGGTAACGGTATATCGAATTTTAGATATGTCTTTTTTGTTTGTTTATATTTTCTTTGTATATCGGTAGATACTGGTATACCGTTATGACCTGCTTGGTTGAGCTTATTAAAGTGCTTATAACTTATTCTATCATAATAAGTTCTTTTAGGCTGCTTGGTAAGAATCAAGAATAAGCTCCTGATAAATTATTCTACCTATTAAGCTCCTGTTCTGAAAAAACTACAAATCGTAGTTTTTTCCAATAAACTCCTACCTTATTTGGTAAAATCCTTTTTTATCCTTTTATATTGTAAAAAATATTTTATTTATAAACTAATATATTACTTTATATTCTACGAAAATATTTTTATTAGTCACAATTAAAGTTTTATTTATATTATAATTATCTTTTTAATTATTTTTCAAGTATTTGTCTTTTTTTTTTTCTGAAATAATCTTTTGGGAAGTCTTCATTAATAATTATAATTTTATTTCTTTTATTTTATATTTTTTTTATGTATAATATTTTATATTTTATTAACCTTCAATCAGCTACTTTAATCAACTAATTTACCAAGCACTAATTGAAAATCATCTACCATCGATCAGCTATCAGTTATCAGCTATCAGCTATTTGAATCAGCTCAATCAATCAGGACCTTAATTTTGAAAATATCATACCGTTACCATACCAAAATTTGCGATGATATTATACCATTGCAAAAATTACGATATACCGAAAATTATGATATTTTCGATAAATTTCGGTACGATAAATAATATACCGACATTCTCGGTATTTTCCCCGCACCACCCCACCCCTAGATATGTGTAGTGGATGAGAAATATCAGAAAGAAAGTATATTAACAATCTTTGGTAAATAATAAGCTACTTGAACCCAAATTATTGACATATAACCAATCAAAATCAAATGCATATTCTAATAAGGGAAAATTAAAGTCATTAAATTTAAAAGCCCTTTTCATTTGATAAGATGTGAAACTCAATTTGAAGAGATTAAATTTATTACTGTATTTTTATTATTACGTTGGTTTCTACGTGTACATTCGTGATTAGCTCACTAATTAATACACTTGCTTTTTTTTTTTTAGAGTAACACTTTTGAAAAACGTAATTATCCCCACATAATGCACGCATCACGCATGTGCGGGTAAAATCCATTTTCTAGCATCAGGCATCTGGCCCACTACAACCGAAAACAATGTATCTTTGTGGGCCCCACTTAGCTAAAGAATATATATAACGATTGCTCAATCATCAACGGCTAGGATTGCAGTAAAGATATCCAAGCAAGGACCACCGCACATGTTTACCAGAGTCGAGAAAGATACCACTCACTCATGTAGTCCCTGCAAATTAATTACCAAATTTGGTATATTTCATGATGTTTGCTTGTGACTTCGAATATTGCACATCTCGATTCTATAGTCAGTGACTGTATTGTGTCCACTTCCCACACAGTGCTCAGCTGAGTCATCCAACTTAAAGAGAAGGGCCGATTTTCAAATACTCATTTTTAATTTTACAAAATATTAAATAATTCAATTCCAAATATATAATTACAAAATTATTCTATTAAAATAAGAGAAAAATATTTTTTTTACCTCCAACTATGACCATTTTGACACTTTGCCTCCTAAACTTTTTTTTCAAGCAAAGTACCTCCTAAACTGTCCGAATTTTGCATTTAACCTCCTGAACTCCCATTTTTTGTGGAAATTCTAGCCGGATCTCACTCGTGTGATATGCACGCTAATATATAAGGTGTAAAATTGACTTTTCACCCCCTCCTCATGACTCCTGCTCAAAACAATAGCACGTGAGCACTCGTGTGACCTGTTAAGATAATGTTCACATTAATATATGTATACACGTAGGATTTGGAACCTATGTAGTGCTCACGTGCCATTATTTTGAGCGGGAGTCATGAGTAGGAGATGGAAAGTCAATTTTACCCCTTATATGTTAGCATACATGTCACACGAGTGAGATCCGGATAGAATTTTCACAAAAAATGGGAGTTCAGGAGGTTAAGTGCAAAATTCGGACAGTTTAGGAGGTACTTTGCACGAAAAAAAAGTTTAGGAGGCAAAGTGTCAAAGTGGTCATAGTTCAGGAGGTAAAAAATATTTTTCTCTTAAAATAATATTAATATAAATAATATAATAATAATATCAATAACCGACACAAATACCATTATCCTATTCCACCTCCACCGATTCACCCACCGCCGTCAAAAACTTTTCCAGCGAGTTTTTTTTTTTGCCTAATTTTTTTTTCTCTTTTGTACAGTTTTTTTTCCCAAACAAATAACAACAAGAAAAATCTCACTATAAAGTAATAAATTTTCTTACTTTTCTGTACACAAGTATGAATCTTTCACTATAAAATAAAATTTTTTCTTATTTTTTAAGATAAAGTAAGAATGTATTTTTTTTAGGAAAACTATAAAATAAGAATCTTTCTTACTTTCTCGAATATAAAATAATAAATTTCTTACTTTATATGATACAAAGTAAGAAATTTTCTTACCATTTCTACATAAAATTAAAAAATTCACTATAAAATAATATATAGTTGTATTAAATAAGAAATACATAGTAATAATTTGCTATTAATTAAGAGATAATTTCCTTTTTTTTGGAAATTTTGTTTATATAATAAATAATAAATACATAACAACATTTGCACATCAATCAAAGAACTTTTGCGATGAAGTAAAATACGTTTTGTCATCAAGTGTGAATTCTTGGACATTAAATAAGAAATTCGTGAACATATAATAAGAAATTTGGACATATAAATGTTTTAGGACATTAAATAAAGAAATTCTTCGGCCAGAAAAAAAAATCCACTGACTCCATGACATAAAGTAAGAAATTCAAACATATAGTAACAAATTTTTTGGGAGGAAAAAAAAATCACCGGAAAAAAATAACGGCGGCCGAAAAATATTTTCTGATGAACGGAAAAAAAATATCCGACCGCCAAAATTTTTTCCTGCCGGATGGTTGTAGCAGGTATAGGCAGCAACCACCTGCTGCCCCTATTATTATTATTATTATTATTATTATTATTATTATTGTTGTTGTTGTTGTTGTTGTTGTTGTTGTTGTTCTTGTTGTTGTTGTTGTTAATTAATTAATTTATTTTTATTAATTTTTTCATAGTAAAGATATTGGTATACTCATATCATAATTTTGAACTATTTAACTGAAAATTAAATACAAAACTAATTGATAAATAGACATCTACTTAAAGAATCATTTGCCAATTTCCCCTGAATATAACACCCTTCGTCTCATAGACCAACTTTTACAAAAGCCGAATAAATAATTAATTAATCACATGAATTAAATATAATATTTTAATTATACTAGCCGTCATTTTATTAAATTAAATTAAATAAATATAGGTCTATCATTATGTGATTTGTGTTATACTATTGTATAGTGAGACAGTGATATTTTATTTACTGCAGTGATACTTATTGAACATTAATAAATGCACATGTTTTTTTTTTGGTAAAAATAAAAATATTGCTTTAACAATGAATGTCTTTATTCTATGTTTAAAAATATTATGTTTGAAAAAATTAAATTCTATCTCATGTTATTTTACACGTAATAAGAACATTTTGATTAATATAGTTATATTGTTATACTTTTCACACGTCTGTGCCTAATTAATCGTGCATCATTGTATATTCGGTTTCTATAAATTTATTTATTTTTTATTTTGTTAACAGGAGGATTTGAACCTAGGTGTCAAAGGAGATTGGATAACCCACAACCTATAGGCCATCAAGGTTTAAGCTTTCACCAATTTCCATCTCATTTTAAATTATTATTATTATTATTATTATTATTATTATTATTTAAGTGAGATATAAGAGTTGATATGTGTAATTGTTTTACCACTCCTCTCATTCCAGAAATATTATTATTTGTATTCAATTTGTATTTATTTATTTTAATAATAGTAATAGTAGAAATAAACAACAACAATAATAATATATTGACAGTAGGGTGACTGTCTCTACTACCTCCTACACCAAGTCCGATCGAAAAATCATTCGCTAGTGGTGTTACTACGAGCATCACCAATAAATAGTGAAGTGAATAAGCAACATAGTATTTAAGCATTGTCTATGAAAAATTTATCTACAATAGTTAGTGAAAGTAAAATGTGAAGATGATTTGCGAAAGACACTGTGAAAAACAATGTCTATATACGGATATAATGAAGGAGAATTTGAATATTATGTCCAAAATAATTAACCATTAGAAAGAAAATTATAAAAGTGATTGGTAACTACACAACACATGTCCATTTCCATCCAAATAATAACACACAAGTGTTTACTACACTAACCATTGTTGTAAATTGGATTAATTCTAATTAAATGGTACAGCGATAATTCATGTTAATGAATTGTATAGGATTATTCTACGTGTCGTGTAGATAATCGTAGCATTTTGAATTTCTCAAATCCATTTATTGGTGAGTGAGAAATGATGCTTGGAAGTTGAACGGTTTGCTTTAATGCTTTATCGGTTATCCCACATTGAATGTTAGTCAATGTGGAAGAGAGTTTAAAAATGATTACTTAGTCAATGTGGAAGAGAGTTTAAAAATGATTACATTTCTTTAATGTACATCAAGTGGGCCAGAGAGTGTTGTGGGCTTTGTGTAAACGAAGTTCACGCGGGCTCTTGGACTTGGGTTCGCCAGTCCGCCTTCGGCGTAGCCGAAGGCGGAGCCGAGCCCGGTCCCGGACCCGGACCTCGGTCCTGGGTCTGGGCTGGGCAATTGGTCCGATTGAGTTGGTCCGATTGGGTCCTGGTTCTGGTTTAACCCTGGCTTACTTTTTAGCTTAGTCAATGTGGAAAGAGAGTTTAAAAATGATTAC
>BMAC01000552.1:162127-172179 GCA_014905375.1 Phtheirospermum japonicum
CACGTGCGGTTGGACCCCTGACTCCTTTACGTACACAAACGTCATGGAGACGTTTCTTTGACCAGGCTCCTGGCTGACTTCTGCATCAGCACGCTGAATCTGTCCAGGTTCATGCTGGATGATGCTGAGTGTTTGGGTGCTTTTAAGAACGTCTTTAATAGTGCTGTAACCTCCCAGATGGCAACCCTATAAAAGGGTGAGAAGCTCAAGTTCACTCTTTACTTTCCATACATGAATAGCACCTGAAAAACATACGAACACTTGAACCATACAACATACATTTCTGCATTATTCTTTGTACGTAGCTCGGTCCATCTTCAACCAGTTCGCCGGAGCTCTGGTATTTACGGTGCTGTAATACCAGAGACGAAGTCGTTTCATCTTTGGAGACGAATAGCCAAAACCGAAGGGCACTACCGGGGCTATTTCGTCTTGCGGACAGAGATTAAATCTCGACTCGACATTATTTATTTTCTGTTTTTATATTTCTTTTTCCAGTTTTGTGCTAGGATTATTGTAACTATTCCAAACAATCGCAAGACGAAATATTTTTCTGTAATTTTATTTTTCTGTATTTCTTTAATGTACATCAAGTGGGCCAGAGAGTGTTGTGGGCTTTGTGTAAACGAAGTTCACGCGGGCTCTTGGACTTGGGTTCGCCAGTCCGCCTTCGGCGTAGCCGAAGGCGGAGCCGAGCCCGGTCCCGGACCCGGACCTCGGTCCTGGGTCCTGGGCAATTGGTCCGATTGAGTTGCACGTGCGGTTGGACCCCTGACTCCTTTACGTACGTTTTCAAACGTCTGAAAACTCCTGACCGTTCAAGTCATGCGTCTTAATGATGCATGGAGATGTTTCTTTGACCAGGCTCCTGGCTGAATTCTGCATCAGCACGCTGAACCTGTCCAGGTTCATGCTGGATGATGCTGAGTGTTTGGGTGCTTTTAAGAACGTCTTTAATAGTGCTGTAACCTCCCAGATGGCAACCCTATAAAAGGGTGAGAAGCTCCAGTTCACTCTTTACTTTCCATACATGAATAGCACCTGAAAAACATACGAACACTTGAACCATACAACATACATTTCTACATTATTCTTTGTACGTAGCTCGGTCCATCTTCAACCAGTTCGCCGGAGCTCTGGTATTTACGGTGCTGTAATACCAGAGACGAAGTCGTTTCATCTTTGGAGACGAATAGCCAAAACCGAAGGGCACTACCGGGGCTATTTCGTCTTGCGGACAGAGATTAAATCTCGACTCGACATTATTTATTTTCTGTTTTTATATTTCTTTTTCCAGTTTTGTGCTAGGATTATTGTAACTATTCCAACAACCATTATAGATGCTATTAATGAATTTAGTAGATAGTGAAATCTAAAAAGTTCTACATCCACGTAAGTAAAATAGATAATTAAATAAAATTTATATTTCCAATGACAATGTCAAAGTTTCTGAAATGCTTTGTATAGTTGTCGACTCCTGTATGCACTTTTACACATACTAGTGTTTTTTATACCCGTACGATATATGGGGCAGAAATTTAAATATAGAAATGCAAGTTGTATTAATATTATTTTTATTATTATTTAATATGTGAAGATATAAATAAATAGAGAGATAGAGATTGAGAGAAATAACTAAAAAATCCACACTTGATAAATTATATATCGAATTCACACTACGTACATGAACGTTAAAATCATACCTTAGTAAATACTTCTTTATACACCACATAATTGGTCATGTTCGATCCCGAATCGTCATCACCACAAACTAATATCTTCAGTCCCTTTCGATGGGTGACACGCGACACGGCAACATATAACTGACCATGACTGAACACGGAATTCTTCAGATAAAGGCCGACGTTCGAGAGCGATTGACCCTGACTCTTATTTATCGTCATCGCATATGAAATCATGAGCGGAAATCGCCTTCTTTGAAACTTGAAAGGTATCCTAACGTCGGAAGGCGTTAGACTCATCTGGGGAAGCAACACTTTTTGACCGCCTTTGCACCGGTTAGAATTTTGCATTCAAGGACGTGCGTGGAAAGTCTCGTAACAACCAATCTCGTCCCGTTGCACAATCTCATTGATTGGTCTATGTTCCTCAACAACATAACAAGAGTCCCCACCTTTAGATGCAACTCGTGGTTGGGCATCCCAAAACACTTTATACCATTCAAGAATTCAGGCGTGTGCAAATCACTCAAAAAATCACTCCCACCGTCGGACTTGCAGGCACTGTCCGAACTCATATAGGTGTACCCCTCGCTCGAGCTCAAAGTGTTCATGTACTCGTTGATAGAGTCTACAACATCGAGATTCGGGGCCAATATGGCCCTATCCTTCAGGAACATCGGGTCATCAATAGAGTCCCTAAACATCGGATATGTATCCTCAACAATAGCAACAATAGGGTCGCCCGAATATCTGAATATCAGAGGAGGATATCATCTGAAATTTCTATTGCAGCACAACCGTCATTCAGTCCTCCTATCTTTCCATCTCCAATGCTGGCAATCCAATCGGAGAACTTCTCCAACTCAGCACGTTCTTGTCCGTTACCGAGACTCGGGAGCCTCATGTTCTGGGTCAGCCTCAACACAGTGCAGTGCCGCCACATGCTGGATGCATTGATAGCCGCATTGACTATGTCCTGCCGGCTGCCCTTGGGGACAACAGACAGTATCAGGCGAAAGTCTCCACCAAACACAATGGTCTTTCCACCAAATGGCTTGTGCCTGTTGGCCGAATCTACATCCTCCATTATATTCTGCAAGCTCTTCTCTACAGCCTCGAAGCAATTCTTGTGCATCATTGGAGCCTCGTCCCATATTATGAGTTTTCAACGAATCACCAATTCCGCAAGCGGGGTGCCTTTCTTAATATTACAATTCGACCTTTCGTGCGGATTCAGAGGGACACCGAACTGGGAGTGCGCGGTCCTTCCACCAGGAAAAAGCAGAGAAGCTATGCCGCTCGATGCCACATCCAGCACGATATGACCCTCAGACCTCAACCTAGCGGGCAGAGTTCTCCACAAGTACATTTTTCCCGTACCTCCATAGCCATACACGAAAAACATAGAACCACTATCGGATTCGATCCCACTCATTATCTTGGAGTACACACCCATCTGCTCACTCGTCATATTCGAGAGAAAGTCGACATGCTCAGCGAACAACGCCTTACGATCATAGTTCAACTCATCCTGGATTAATCTACTATGACCAACACCGCTACCATCGGTATCCAGAAATGACATGAATCATAATCGCGCAGGCTCTTCCCTTGACGTCTCAATAATTTCTCAATCTCTACCAAAGTTAAATCCTTTACCTGAGACTCACTCAAATTCAGTCCTGCCAAGTAACAACAAACGTTTAGGTCATAGCACACTCAAACACAATAACCATAACTAATAGAGTACATTCAATAAATTATAATCACACGATTCATTACGCACCAGCACGTGCACATACCTGGATTTTTAAAAATCAGACGTTGCATGTAGAGCACATCCTCCAACAGAAACTGCCAACTCTTGTCCCACACTTCCTCGGGCCTAGCAAGAGTATCAGCTGACAGTAGCGACACAAAAAGACATCTGAGAGATTGAGCGGAGGCCCACTCACTTGCTTCGGCGATGCCATCAATGTACTCCTTATCGTCATCCAACAAACCACGTGCATAACATGCCTCACGGTACGACGCATGCTGAACACCATCATGCTTCCTATAGTCTACATAGCAAGTAGCTCCGCGGACATCAGTAAGAAAGCACCTCAGGTAGTAATTATCCTCACAGCCAGGGGGAACGTAATACAACCTACCAACACACGGAACGCATTGCCTGGGCTTCCACTTCCTCACTTACCTGTCCCATACAAACTCGGAGGGTGCCTCTGCATACGTCAGAAGTCTCGCCTGAGGATATTTCTTATTCGCCTCCATCCATTCAAGGAACATGCTTTCTTGTACTGTTTTTTTATTCAGGACATCCTCTATATCCTCGTCCTCTTCATAAACAATGCTCTATTTGTTCTCCAGATGAAAGCTGATATGCGTGACCTGAGGGTACTTATACTGTAGTTCGAAACCCAATAACCTCCATGCTGCCTCACACGAAGAAACATACCTGCAGTCGTAGTACATGTTCACTTCGTCAACGGGTTCGTCTGATTCACCATAGTCAGTGCTCTGATAGAAAGCAGCGGTCACACGATCGTGTCCCTTGTTGACATACTTGAACAGATACTTGATAGACCTTGATTGGTTGCACCATTCCACATTAATGTGTGCACCATATTTCAACAGTCGATGATTGTGAGGGACAACATATCTGTTGTCCAGGGGGACACCACCCTTTTCCAGTGTTCTCCCATTATCTCTACGACTGTAACGCGGATAACCCTCATCGTCAATCAACGTAGCCTCCACGTACTGTTTCGGAAAATGCTTCGTGCACCGGCCCTCAACCATGCACGGGGAGTTTTTCTTTATAACACCGCAGGGTCCGTGCATCATGTGTTTTTTCATGGCTTCATAGTACGTGGGGTCGGATGCCTCATCGGGTATTTCGGCCGAAATTATCCTATCTATATCCACAGGAGTCAGATACTTGGTCCCTTTCACCAGGAACAACAATATGTGAGCATGCGGCAACCCACACTTCTGAAACTCTATCATGTACACAACTGCACTCATTTTAAAGAAAAATAAATACATATTATAATCGACGGTTTAAACAGAAACACATACATATATTAATGAATAATACGTACACCCGACACATGGTAATGGACAAAGGTAATATTTTACTCACCTGTAACGGCCTGCCTGAATATTTGATTCTGGTGAAGATCTTCTATCATCTCGTCCAACTTCACCTTAAAAATTCTATAGACGATGTCCGGCCTATCCTCGGTTCTAAGATTACGCGCATCTAAGAAACGAACAATCTCGGGCCAACTTGGGTTGCACGTGAACGTTATGAACAAATCCGGATAACCGATTTTGCGGCATATGGCCATCGCATCTTGATAGTTTTACATCATGAAGCGGGCTCCACCGGTAAAGTTAGATGGCAATATAATACGCTTGCCCCGAGCAGATGGATCCGCATCACCGCGTATGACAGCATTAGCCAAAACCCCTGTACATCTCACATCGAAGTTTATTCTGATTAAATCGAATATACTTTAATCTAGCCGTCTCGACCATGGTGTATGCATCCACGAAAAATTGCTGAAATAATCGTCTGGACGAAAGAATAGTAGAGGGCTCGTCCTCCCTTTCATGAAGCCTGAATGCAAAGTATTCACGGGCGCTAATATATTTCCGTCCCTTCTCGAATTTCTTCTTTCTCTCCGTAAACGGGATCTTCTATGTGTAACCCTCCTCCCCATAAGGTAACAACAGAGGATACTGCAAGGCCAAATACGATCCATTCAGCTCATTTATCCTGCGCAAGGAACCACTGCGAGATTCAACCACTATGTCCCTATCCCCCAGAGCTACATCAAATTCATCGACAACCAACATGGCAACTTCGTTGCAAGTGGGGAAATTATGTGTACGTTCGTCACTATTATTGGTCCTCTTGCCAATAAGACGCACCCGAACATCGGTATGACCACACTCCTGCATTTTATCCTTTGCCTCTTGAGTTCATGAGCTATGAGTTTCACAAGTTCATTATGGTCGTCCAACATTTGCTTCAACCCGTCGACAATCTCTTCACACAGGTTATTAGCCAATCCTACTTGCCTATGTCACAACACAGTCGGCACAAAAGACGTTTCATTAAATATAAGTCATGCTGTAAACAATAGCAAGACCTTCACAATTATAATTATTATAATTATTATTGACGCAACAAACCTCACTGAATTCATCCGATGAGAAACTTCATATTCCGTATCATACATGTAAAGCTGTGCAAACTTAGGGGTTCCACCATTTCCCGGCAATATACCACCAATCAGGTGGTAGTTCTGACCATGTATTCTGAAAATGGGAGGACCACGTCCTTTGTTTACATCACTATCAATCTTCTCCCTCATGGACGTAAAACAGAACATACTTTTATACGATCTAATGTTATCTTAAAAGTGTTTCCTTGTACTGTTGGTTCCGTGCAACAATTCACGGAGAAACGCAGGCGGCTCCATCAACCGAGGGAGGTCAATGATGCTGCGACTACAACACCCATTGTAGTCTGGATTCGTTGCGTTGTTCTGGGACCTCGACCTCTCCTCGTACCAAAATACCGCACCACAAAACCTACAACGATAGCTCGCATCTCGAATATCCCAATACTCTGCGAATTAATTAAATATATCATACTGGATTGACAATGATGGGAATATTCATGGGAGTGATAATCAAAAGCACAATAAAATAAACATGTACCCGATGGCAATGTGTTGTTGCTGATCGGTTCGTCCGTGAGATCAATTACATTTCTTGAGCTACCGGTCCTTTTACCGATATTCTTCCTATGCACGTACGGTCGTCTATTAATTGGAGCTGCAGCTCAAAATAGAAAAATCTCTCGGTAACGAATAATTTTAATAAAATCTAATCAAAAAACGATTCAAAAATTCATTAGATTACGACTGACCAACACTCGTAGAGGTTTTTTTTCTTTCGGCCGTTGGAAGATTTGTCTATCTCCATGAATGTAACACTAGGAAGATTTGGAACAACGTTCTTCCTTCGTGTATCTTCTCTTGACCGGGGCTCTAGACGAAATAATTCAAATCAATAGATCAATTTTAACTACGAAACTTATAAATCAATTCCAGAAGTACGTTTTATTTTTTTAGTCTTGAAAATTAACTGACCAGTGCTCAAATTAGACGATATTTGATTGACATGTGCTGGATTGTCAATATTTGGGACTAAATTCCTCACAAAGGTACTATCATCAACAATTATACTGTTCGCTAGATCATCAATTGTGAGGTCAACGAATATTCTTGAATTAGAACCATCACAACCATTATTTGAATGTTCATTGTGGGGTCCAGACAGCCGCCTCGAATGAATAACTACGATTTTTATAAGTCACAAACATTCACGTCAGATTTACCAATTTCAGCGTAAATTATTTTAATTCATCATTGGAGCGGAACTAAAAAATATACCATTAGTGACATCACTAAAGGCTGAGCGTTGAAAATGTGAAATTCTATCACTAGTCTTATATCTTTTCGACTTGATAGTTAAATTCTCATTTGGTATAGAGGAGCCTATAAGAATTGTTGGATAGCTATTAGTTCCAATAAATAAAATAAGACAAACATCGGTTTTAAGCGTACATTAACATAACTACATATAAATCATTGAATCCAATGTATCGAGATATATACAATCGTGCGAGCAATTTAGCCTTAACTCCGTTAAATGAGCTGTATTTTCACTTGCGCTCGCGCTTGATAGCACTCTTGAGGTCACGCACGAAAATGTATTCTCAGACACATTCACACTGTCTATGACAATCATACAGTTAGAGAACAAATCATGAATATTTACATAAATAAAGTCATAAATTTTGAATAGTAGAAATTTAACAAATAATTCATAAATACACAAGAAAATGAATAAAAACATGAAAAAATAAATAAATTAAATTAATAAACATGAATGAACCTTGAACTTATAATCTTAAATTTATACATTCCTGAATATACTGTAGAAATTGATTTTTGATATATAAAAATATAATAATAAAAAATAATAACCTAACTCTCTAGGTTATCTAGATCTACATATATATAGAAATTAAATACAACAATTAAATAATTTAAAATATTTACATTGAATTAATACTAACGTATTCTTTTGATTAAATAATCTCCTGACATAACACAATTATACACAATTCGTTCATAAAACGAATGAACAAAGCAAATAAAATTAATATACGTGAATGAAAATCAAAATAAAATTATCAAATCTAATTTTTACCATAAATATATATTACAATTTAATAAAATTTACTCACCTACTTAAATCTACAAAATTACAACTAAATCGTAGTGATAATTCACTAAATATTAATATATTTGATAAAAAAAACAATCTTATTAATAATTATGTTTAAGTATATACTCAATTATTAAATATTTAATCACCTACGTAAATCTATAAAATTACAATTAAATCATATTGATAATTTACTCAATAATAACATATAAATATCCTATAAATTACATATATATAAATATTAGTGTAATTTATTATACATCTACCCAACTACTTGAATCTAAACAATTACAACTAAAACCAAATTCAAATTTTATTGAATAATAACATAGTTGAACGAAAGTAATCAGACAATACGATAATAAATCTCTAAGTTACAAACAATTCGATATTATATTTATATTTATTATTATTAAAATCAGAAGAATAAATTAGATTATTCTACAGTAATAGAGAATGATGTCAAAAAAATTTCAAATATATACTATACCATATATATATAATAATTAATTAAATACATATAATAAAATATCTTACATCATAATAGATAATCAAAGATAAAAACAAAATTAATTTAATATACGTGCATGGAATTTGAAATTAAAATTTGAAATATATCCGTTAATGCATAATTAATTAATTTAATCTAATGGCAATTAAAATTTATTTAATAACATCATAATATAACTTTAAAATTCCTATAAATTTAAAATAATTTTAAAATTAATTTATTAATATTTTATGGGCTTGAATTAATAATTCAACCCATTTTAATATTTAAATCCAACCCAAACATTAATTTAGTCTGAGTCTATATTAAATTCTCTAAAGTCCAATATGATGAGCCCATAAAAGAATTCAAATAGGCCCGTTAGTAAAACCTGATCCGTCCCATAACCCAACACATAAAACATCGGACGGTCAGGATCTAATGATACGAATCGAACGGTCAATATCAGACCCGTGTGATTAAACCTAGTTTTTCGGGCCCCCAGCCTGTTTAGCACATATTTGTCCTTATTTTTAGTAGGTTTATAGCTTGTTTTTCTTATTGTTTTTGGTATAAGTTGGGTAGTTTAAGCTCTATTTCGTATATCTGTATTCTCAGCTTATTTTACCGCGTTTTGACCTAGATTGATGCAAATAAGTGATTATTTGTGGTTTTTCACTTTACAGCTAAGTAACCGGACGAGTTCAGCGCCTAATTAGATGAAGTTGATGTTCGATAAATGGAGAACGGGCTTTCCAGTGAACGAGTAGCAAAAAGATAGAAAGAGACGGAGGCAGACGCGCAGCCGCGTAGACTGACGCTCCATCGACGCGAGCCATGACCCGCGTCAATCGATGCAGTGTCGACGCAACATCGACGCTACTTGCTGAAGCGTCGATGTCGACGCAACGTCGACGCTACTTGCTGAAGCGTCGATGTCGACGCAACGTCGACGCTACTTGCTGAAGCGTCGATGTCGACGCACACCGTCGACGCACCCGCCCAGCCGACGCGCGTGCACCAGGCAGCACCGACGCCGAGCACTGGCACACGTCAATCGATGCACCGTCGACGCGACGGCCCAGAATCGGGATTTTAAGGTTTCTTATGCTCCAAGTTAAGGGAAATCTATATAAACCCTCTAAGTCCGTCCCTAAACGATACACCTCTCCCCCATACTCTGAAAATACGATCTCTTGGGTTCGAGAACAACACCATCCGCATCCATATAGCAAAAATTGATCGAGATCGAAGATTCGAGGATCGCTAGCTTCAACCGTCCGTTCGTGATCCGTTCTTCGACCGAGATCAACCAACTCTCCGAATTAGCTGGGGAATTTACTACGCTTTCTAGTTTAATAAGTACTCTAAACRCTTTATTCGCTTTCGTAGTTTAATTTATGCAATTAAGTAGCTGCTTTTCAATAATTGTTCTTGAGTTATTTGATTTTTCGAACCTTAGATATTTTTGATATTGCAATTCGTAATCTTAGTTTAATTAATGTTTAGTTGATTCTACCGAGTCTCCAAATCAGCAATCAAAGCAGTTAGCACCGCCTATAAGAGAC
>BMAC01000552.1:177002-187625 GCA_014905375.1 Phtheirospermum japonicum
AGTTATGAGCTTCAAATGTGTTAAGTGGCTTGAGCTTCAAGTCGGTTTAGAGTTTCGAGTTGGGAAATAGCCTATGTTTAAAGGCTACGTTATGAGTGTTTAGTGAGGTTTTTATCTTTGAATGAGGTGAAGCGTATTGCTTCTTGATTAGAATAGGTTTGGTGAGTTATTGATCACGTTAGATCGTGAGTTAGCCACACGACTTATATTTCATACCCGTCCAAAAAGCCTTACATTACAACCCGAAAAGACCTTTTCCGATTCTTTGTTCGACAACACACTTAATTTGCGATTGAAAAGAGATTGATTTTTGGTGCTTGTTTATTGTGCTTGTATTTGTATGATTTGAGCGTATACACGTCCTATGCAGTAATGCTCGAGTGCTTTTGAGCGTACACCCCTTATATTTCCCTTTTGTGAGGATGCATGAATTCAATTTTGAAGCGACAATGTAATACGGGTGGAGTGTTTGAAGTTGCATTGCATGTACCTATATTTTCAAAATTATTTAAGTAGCATCGCACGACTCATTGCTTGGACTGATTTTCATTTCTTGCTGTACTTTGAATCTATCGTTCGTTCGAGGACGAACAAACCAATTAAGCGTGGGGTAGTTGATTAGCACATATTTGTCCTTATTTTTAGTGGTTTATAGCTTGTTTTTCTTATTATTTTTGTTATAAGTTGGGTAGTTTAAGCTCTATTTCGTATATCTGTACTCTCAGCTTATTTTACCGCGTTTTGACCTAGATTGATGCAAATAAGTGATTATTTTTGGTTTTTCACTTTACAGCTAAGTAACCGGACGAGTTCAGCGCCTAATTAGATGAAGTTGATGTTCGATAAATGGAGAACGGGCTTTCCGGTGAACGAGTAGCAAAAAGATAGAAAGAGACGGAGGCAGACGCGCAGCCGCGTCGACTGACGCGACCGTCGATGCTCCGTCGACGCGAGCCATGACCTGCGTCAGTCGACGCAGCAGTCGACGCAACATCGACGCTACTTGCTGAAGCGTCGATGTCGACGCAACGTCGACGGCTACTTGCTGAAGCGTCGATGTCGACGCACACCGTCGACGCACCCGCCCATCCGACGCGCGCGCACCAGGCAGCACCGGCGCCGAGCACTGGCACGCGTCAGTCGACGCACCGTCGACGCGACGGCCCAGAATCAGGATTTTAGGGTTTCTTATGCTCCAAGTCAAGGGAAATCTATATAAACCCTCTAAGTCCGTCCCTAAACGATACACCTCTCACCCATACTCTGAAATACGATCTCTTGGGTTCGAGAACAACACCATCCGCATCCATATAAGCAACAATTGATCGAGATCGAAGATTCGAGGATCGCTAGCTTCGACCGTCCGTTCGTGATCCGTTCTTCGACCGAGATCAACCAACTCTCCGGATTAGCTGGGAATTTACTACGCTTTCTAGTTTAATAAGTACTCTAAACTCTTTATTCGCTTTCGTAGTTTAATTTATGCAATTAAGTAGCTGCTTTTCAATAATTGTTCTTGAGTTATTTGATTTTTCGAACCTTAGATATTTTTGATATTGCAATTCGTAATCTTAGTTTAATTAATGTTTAGTTATTATTCATGCTTGGTTAGTTTACTTCGTTTACATTTCGTTCTAGATAATTGATGTTCGTTTATGCTAGTTGATTTTGTTTAAAGTTCTTAGAATAATTACTCTAGTTTATAGTTCAAATTGTTGAATTAAAATACCTAGTTTTAATTAGAGTTCATGCGTTTTAAATTCCTAGATAATCAAAACAATCAAACCCCCCCTTTTAGTATTAGTAATTGTGTTTGAACAAACTATTTGAGATTTCCGATTGTATGTTCCTCGAGAGACGACTCGAGTCAAGTTGCCAAACTACGCGCGACCCCGTTCTCTTGCGGACAAGCTATTGATCTTTTGACAAATTCTCATAAGTAGGCAACACAAAAGCTTGAATCACAGCCTCATTTGCGTCCTTCGACAAACCCTAAACCAAACCCCTCCAGCTCCTCTCCAAAAATGGCCTCTCGTCCACTCCGCCGCTCATCCTGGCTCTGCAATTCACTCCGTCACTCATATCCAACACAACCTCCCTAAATTTTATTTAAAAATTGTTACTACCAATTATCATTAAAATTAGATTATCTAATTTTTATTATTTTTTTAAAAAAAAAGTCGCGAGGTTGCTGCATGTCAATTTTCGGAAGGGATTGTTTTATTTTAAAATTGTACAAATGTGGTTTTTGTCTGCATGCTGTTTGATGTACATGCAATGAATTGATTAACTTAATCACAGCATGATTAATCTATGAGGCATATTGAAATCTGATTTGTTTTTAATAAAAAATATTTCTGATATTTTAATGTGCTCACATTTTTCTATGAGTATGACCACAATTGATTCTGTATGTTAATGTGTTCACAGTCAGCTTTTAGTATGTTAATGTGTTCACATTTTGTTATGAGTATGACCACAATTGATTCTGTTATTACTTATTGTAGTTAGTTGCATTTCAGTGTTGTATGATTACTATTGTTTGGTGTTTTTTCTTCGATAATTGACAGAGCAAAATACTTATGAGAAATCTTTTACTTTCAAACATAGATGATTGCTTCTTAATTTATATGTGGTGTGTTATCTTATAGTATTATGCATGTTGTTTGATCTACATGGCAGAAATTTTTATGTAACCACTAAAAGCCTGATATGTTGATATATGGGTTATTTTTATAAAACAATGTATTATATAAAACAATTTATGTTCAGCACATAGTAAATTTTTTTATTCTGTTTGAGTATGTCTAGAGAGTTAACATTTTGCTATTGAGTATGTTATGTTCAAAATTGTAATCTCATTACTTTTTATTTACTTAAGTTAGTTCAGTTTAACATACTTCACTTTCACATGGAAGATGCTACTCAGGAAAGGGAGGAAGCAAGCAAGAACATGCAACAGAGTACTAACAACAGAAAAAAGATAAGTATACAAATTAACTTTTTGCACATAATACAATTCATACTTTTACAACTTGATTTTTTTTTAAAAGATATGTCAAAGTTTATCGTCTGGAAACCTGACATGACCTATCGTAGTATGATAATGCTTATGAATGGAGTCCAGGGTCTAAGTAGGTGTAACAACGCCACGAATGAAGACATATCTTTTAAAAAACTAATATTTGAACAGAGCACTATATAATCTACTGTTATATATTTACAGTGCAATATTAATTTTTATATGTTTAATCTAAAACTTATTGCATTAATTTTGCAGGTTAAGAAACATAGTACTCTGGATAACAAACACAACAGGAGAAAAGATAAGTACCACAATGTCATCCTTACATTATACAAATAGATTCTATATTTAATAAAATACAATTAAATACTAACTATGTATTGTTGCATCACAGGTTCAAGAAAACTGGCAAAGACACACATCTCAGGAGATACAACTCATAGGACTGCACTTAAACAGGTACAAAAAAACTTATGCACATGATTCCTTTAAGTTTTTTAAAAAAACTTAATAACATATTAATAAAAATTTAAATATGTTATTAATTTCTGCAATTTACTAACTGCAGATATAAAGGTTGACAGGAAAACAGGTACGACAAATTTTTAATGATATTAAACTTAAAGCATAAAAAAAAAATTACCTGTCATTGTACTGTCTGTTTGTGCCCTTTTTCATATGGTGTCGGTCTTACTCCCCATAATGTTTACTACCAATGCGCTGCTCCAAATTTCGGTTATCCGTTATGTGTTTATTTGCAGATGTATGTATGCGTGTTTGTTCTTTTAATAATAGTGTAAACCCTATTAAGTTGCCGGCTACGCGACAGTAAATTTATGATGTTAGGGTTAGTTATAGATAATCTTATAGGCATACGGAGAGATATTTAAAATAATTTTTTTTTAAATCGGTAATATATGAATCTATATTTTTATAGTTAATAGTTAAAAGATAACATAATACTTATCTTCTAAATAGAATCTTCGGTTATTAGGATTCTTAAAAATATAAAATACTTTTTAAAAAACGCCGATGATTTACCTGCAAAATATAAAAAATCCTTTTCTAATTTTAAATATATCATATCACAAACTTCTCAATAATCAATGATTTAATGTTTTACTAGAATTTGATTTTAAAAAATATTTTTTTTATATCTATTATTATATTTTATACAGTTATTATGGAACATTTATTTTTAGATAATTATATCGAGTTTTTACAACTTGGATATCAAGAAATACCGACAATTTGTGATCTTTACAAAATATTAATATATTCTTATATTTATATCCGATATTTTTTATGGTTCAAAATTTCTACAAATTTTAAATAATATTCTTTTCCGTATCAAGCTTTTTTTTTTTAAATACTTGTACATTAAGAAATAACTTGTTCGTTTCTAATATTTTTTTCTCAACAACATTTATATAAACAAAAAAGGTTCAAATAACCATTTCAATTTCGTCATAATTGAAAGACGTAATTTCTTATTAAGCTTGACGTTCATAAAACGTAGTTCACAACTTAAAAGTGTACTCAATTACCACCGTTTGGCGATGATCAGAGAATGCGTTAACTTTCTGTACTTTATTAAATTATGCTATGCCACTTTCTTTACTTTATTTCTTATTAATAATTCTTTAATATCGGCGATGATCAGAGCATGCGTTAAATTTATGTACTTTATTAAATTATGCCATGCTAATGTGTTTGTGTATAGTATTAGTGACTGTAATTTATTAACTTATTTTATCTGATGTATGTTCTAGTTGATAAATAATTCATGTTATAGTTATAGATTATAGGACACTCCACCCAAAACGTGAAAACAAATAAACCCTCCAACGTTAGGCAACAATCTTTTTTAAACTACTTCGAGGATTAATCTTTAAATACTAGTATTTCATAAAATATGTATAAAAGATGAAGAAGTAATATACATTCACATAAAAGACTGTTATTTGTAATTTGTAATAGTTATCTAAAAACAAAAGTTAATAATAATATAACGATTTTATTAAGTAATTTAAAATCCGAAAAATATCAGATTTTAAATCCATAGATATTGTCTGAGCATATAATGCTTTCTACCTCAACTTAAAATAAATTCAAAATCCCAATAACAATATTCAAAGCAACACCAATTGAATAATAAAACAAAGCAGAAAAATAAATAATTTAATAAATAGTAAAGAAATATTTTATTCCTCATCGTCCTTCACAATTCCTCCAATTCTTGGTTCGTCTTCCTCATCTTCATCATCAATCCCACCAGCATCACAACCTTCTTCGAAGTCTAGGACTTCGTTCCGCACCGATTTTCCATTCTTATATAGAACCCTAGATGTCTTCGACGAAGTAGAAGCTACCTCATCGCCATCGAACATCAGCTTTCTCACGGTTGAACTATCACCATCCAGCTCCACGACTTCGACCTTTTTAATAGGAGTAGTAATCTCGTCCTCGGAACATGCGTCATGTTCAATAGTTTCAATTTAAAATCAATCAACGCATGTAATTTCAAAAATCTGTTTCGTATTTGATTTTCAAAAATACAAATGTTCAACTACGTTACCATTCCATTGTCGGTCTCCTCCCTTTGAATCAAAGTCAAAAAGTCTGATTCCTTCAACAAAATAAAATGAGAGTTGAAAAACGAAATGTTTTCAAAAAATTTCGAACATTTCAAAAATAATTAAATAATTTGATAGACTTTACTATCTTTGAAAATCTATAAATCTCGAAAATAGTCTAACTCACATCCTCCTCGACGGTCCAATTGTTGTATTTTGCCACTAAAGATGGGTCATTAATCAATCGCACAACAGAAAATGCGCTCGATTCATTGTGAATTTGGCCCATATTGACCTTCACCTTGAAAAGAACCGTTTGATCTATGAGTTTGAGCAATTCTTCGGGAAGATCTTCATCGGTGCGACTCTACATTACCAAAAAAGACCATTAAATTTGTTTAAAATACAAAAACCTTTTGCCAAAATATTTTTGAAATTTATGCCCTACCTCCATAAATTCGACTCGAAGGTCATGGCAAGACCTTCAAATTAATTTTTCAGCCTCCCGATCCCAACATAGTAGGGATGCGTTAGTTGTAGAGTCCAAGACTTCAACCCTTACTTTGTACATTCATATCAAGAAAAAAAACGGTGTTAAGTAATTGTTTAAAAGATTAGTATTGGGTCAATCATTTACTTCAATAACTTAATTTATTATCTAAACACGCCCGAAGAAATCTGTCTCATGCATCCACCGCACTTGAATTGATTTTCATCTTCCTCGAGCTTTCTATGGCACTTCGTGCATGCGTTGTACCACCAATCAGTGATAAACGAACTAATAATAGCACATATCCAAGATATGCACGTCTGTATTGAAAATAGTACTCTATTAAAGAACTAAACATTAAAAATAAAAATCTAAGAACAATACCAATGCACGACAATTGTACCTCTTCAACAGTATACAAATAGTCGATCGAATGGAAGACGACATTGCCGGTGGCAATCTCATCAACCTCACTACGCGATAGCATTAAACTACCGTGGCTAAAACTCTTCGTTGGATTAGCCGACCCCTTTGGAATTCTATATTTGATAATGCACAGTTTAAAATATATCAAATAAATAAAAAATATATTTTTATCAAACACTAATAGAATATAATTCAAAAAACATACCTGCTTCTAAATTCGACAATTTCTGGCACCGAACCGGAAGTAACTAACTTTGTCACCTCAAATGAATTCGATAGAGTGACGGAATCTATAATTATAAAATTACAATTATTTCAATAGATTAACGAATGGTTTAATGAGATTCTTTCCTAAAATAGAAATTAAAAGAACGATTTTTTAATTAAAAGAATAAAAAATAATT
Organism: Phtheirospermum japonicum; assembly: GCA_014905375.1. Taxonomy (NCBI): domain Eukaryota; kingdom Viridiplantae; phylum Streptophyta; class Magnoliopsida; order Lamiales; family Orobanchaceae; genus Phtheirospermum; species Phtheirospermum japonicum. The sequence goes on from BMAC01000552.1 coordinate 183,924, forward strand.
AAAATAAGCAGAATCTAAAAAATATGCGATTCAGAATCTAAAATCTATTAAAAAAACAGGATTTATAAACAAAAAATAAACAGAATTTAAAAATCGAAGTATAACACATGCTGAAATTGAAAAATAGTTCAGAATAATAATTCGTATAAAAAAACTGCAATTAGAAAATTTCTTAGATTATACAGAATCTGAAATTTATTAAAAAAATAGTTTTTAAAAACATAAAATAAACAAAATTTAAAAATCGAAGTATAACACGTGCTGAAATTGAAAAATAGTTTAGAATAATAATTCGAAAAAAAACTGCAATTAGAAAATTTCTTAGAATATACAGAATCTGAAATCTATTAAAAAAACAGTTTTTAAAAACATAAAATAAATAGAATTTAAAAATAGAAGAATATAACATGCGAAAATTGAAAAACTGATCAAAAATATAATTCAAATAAAAAAAACTGCTATTAGAAATATAAATATATTATTACCTCTATAAACCTTTGCACGACACATTTGCAAGATCATCACGGGAGGTCAGTCCACTTTCAAAAGTCAAAACTTGGTCAACATATTCTCCACAAAGTGTACAACTTAAGCAACGACCACTATAATACCAAAAAACAACAAAAAATAATTATTGACTCCTAAATAAATACAAAACAATCTAAACAATTAACTTATTAAATAATTGATAATTGATTAGGCAATCTTATAACTAAAAATTACCACAAGTCTTCGAGAATAATCTCGATCAATCTTGCTCGACGTCCTCCCATCAACTCTTTCTCTTGAGGGTTACGGATTTTCGCCACCTTTCCAATAACATCTACAACAACAAATTCAACTAAATTAGTTAAAAGATGATTGATTTGAATGTGTTTGTTACTATTCAAAAATATTAAGAAACTTACCAAAGAGTATTGTCTCGTCAACTTTATTGACGTCGATAAGTGTTGAAAAAGGTCGAAAATCAAAGACGTAATTGGGGAAAGAATTCTCTTTCACGTCAACCAAGAATGTTTTCGCATGAAAAATAATTTTAAAATTGGCCATGGTAGTGCGGAACTTGCCAGTATTGTTCTCCACGTAATAGTTTCTAATCGCATAAACGCGACCTTCCATTATATGATTTTCGAATAACTTGACATTGATCTTTTTTATCACCCCAGTAATGCGTCCTCCCTATTTTTAAGTGGTCAAATACAATTTATTTTAATTCTACACATTAATTGACTAATAATGAGTAGGTATTTTGGTCCTATATAAATCTCTATTAAACATTGACGAATAATTACCTCCGAATCATGCAAATTTAAAAACCCTAGCTGCCCAAGATTTAAAAATAAACCGAAAACAGAGGTACATTCGGAAGAGAATGAAATTGATATTTTGCAAATAGTTAAAACACTATATTTATAAAGTGACTTGCGTGACAATTCATGAAACCCTAAAGATTGTGTAGTTGGAATACCGTGTAACCGAGAAAAGATCAGATTTAATATCCCTTAATTATAGACAGTGCATCTGTTTTTTTATATTTTTGTAGATATATATAGGTGTTTTTGGAATTAAAAAACTATTATGCTCTTATTGGACACAAATGAAACGTCCCTAATTAGGCTGAAAAATAGAATGCAATCGGTTATTTTATTCAACAACAAAAAAATACTATCTTTAGTTGCCTAATCAACAAAGATTTTTAAAATCTCACTTTTTTTTTAGGCAACTACGGATCTCTTTTCTTGAATGATCTGTATAGGACCTGCATTAATAAATACATTTTCAATAATAAATCTGATTTAATGTATTTTCCTTCTTTATTTTTATTAGAAGTTTTTACGGTGATTTCAGAATTAAATAATATTCTGCTTAATTTCCCACAAATTAAAACGTCTTTTATTAAGCTAAAAAACTATATTCAATCTGGTATTTAAAAAAATATATGATATAATGTTTGGTTGCCTAATGTACCGCAATTTTTATTTCAAATCTGTCAATATCGATTTTATTTTGTTGCCTAGTTCTATTTTTTTAAACGTTAGTTATTGGCTGATTTTATTTATAAATAATCGGCTTTATATAATACTAATTCTGATTTAATGTATTTACCCTTTTTAGGATTCTAATTCTGCAAGAGAATCGGATTGAATAACTACCTATTTTTTCGTCAATCCAGCGTGTGAATGATGCAAGGAGATCAGATTTTAAAGTTAATTTCGGTATATTTGGGGCATGTAATTTAATTCATTATCAAACTTTGTTTTTCCTTTTTTTTTTCTTTATTCTTGGGCCTGTAACTAATTTTAAATTTATTTTCTTTTGTCATGCTTGCTTTTAGTTGAAAGTTTTAATTGAAAATCAGCTATAAAAAGTGGACAATCCGAAATATATTATAAGATATACGAAATGAAAAATTGACAATCTTCACAGATTTCATACGGATCTGACTAAAAATCATCAAACAATTTTGGTAACAAATTACAAATAATAACAATAAATGGTATCCCAAAAATACAATGTTATCTCCCACATATTCGGTGTATCTATGAATCAGATAAATCACACGCATGCAATATTGTTGCTGTGGTATTTAATTTTAAAAAAAAAAAAAAAGTTGAAAAGTCAACAATAGTGACTTTGCGCCAAAAAAGTTTGTTTGGGCGAAGAAAGAAGTTTTGGCGGCAAATAAAATAATTGACTCATATAACCAATACTGTTATTATATATAGAGAGAGAGAGAGAGATTAATGAAATATAAAGATATTAAACATAACGAGAGAAAAAAGAGTAGAACGTGAATTTCATTGGCGCGACAAGAAAAGAGATTTCATTCGCCCAACAATAACATTTGGGGTACATTGATTTAAAATTACACATTGAATTTGTTTCATAGCTTGAGGAGAACCTCGATTATCAGTTACACCTACTGAGCAACAAATGGACTGAGAATGTTTTTATTATTGTTTAATTGGTTTTGTTATTATTTTTTTTTATATTAAAAGGTTTAATAAAGTTCCATGTTGATACAATTTATAAATACGGATGAGATCTATTGAAGATCATTTTTTAATTAGACAATATTTTTAATTCACATTAAACTAAATATCGTCCACTAAAATGCCACATTCTCGATAGATATACTAAACATTGAATATGCTCTAATGTCCATATTTTTAAGCTGATAATGATTTTTTTTTTTTTTTTGGAATTTGATGTATACTTCATACAAAATGAATAATAAGCGAGTAAGTTATGTTACTTTAAGACTAGTATTGTGCCCGTGCGTTGCACGATAATCTTTTATTTTTATTTTTTTAAAATAAAAATAATTATTTTAAATGTATTAAAGTATTTAAATAAGTAATTGTATATATATATACTTAAGTCATATGTGTGTGTGTGTATTTTGGTGAGAAACATCACTGGTTCTCAAATCAGAGATGATATTTACTACCATAACTGCTCCATATATATAACTCATCTAAATATTATTTAAAGATCTAAAAGTATTGAAAATAATATAACCTGTTTCATAGAAGAATTGTTATTATACGAAATGTAGTTTATAAATTCTGAAAAATTTTCTTATACACAACTTTTGTAATTTTATTACAATGTTTATTCTCATCATCGTCGATCAATATTTTTAAAATCTTACAATTGGTCACCCTTGATATCAAGGCTGACAAATCAATCGTGTCGGGT
>BMAC01000552.1:189225-252182 GCA_014905375.1 Phtheirospermum japonicum
ATTGAATAGCACGACCCTGCAAATAAGCGAAACATTCAGTAGTTTTTTCAAATTGTGGATATGTGCTGGCCACAATTGACGCAACATGGTCATCATCATCTTTCAATAGATAACCTGAGTTTCAGTTTGAGCGATACCATCGTTTGGTCCTCCAACTATTTCATCCCGTATACTATTTATCGAATTGATAATTTTTTTTAACTTGACACAATCGAGATCTGAATTGTGATTTTGCAGCACCACATTCTTGGTCAATTTCAAAACCATGTAATGAGTTCATAAATGGGAAGATTTGATCATCATTTGAAATATGTCTGGTCCATCGCTATTTGAAACAACCGACAAAACTTGATGAAAATCTCCACAAAGAATTATTATTTTGTTACCAAATGAAAGCTGCGTATTATAATTATTTTGCGATCTCATCACGTCTTTCAATATTTTGTCTAGAGTATCAGAATAATTGATATGCATCATTGGAGATTCATTCAAATAATGAGATGGGCATCCACTACTAATTTTGCAAGTGGAGTACCAGGAAACATCGAGATCTTGTTGGATATTAAAAGGAACACTAAATCTAGAATGCCTAATTCTTCCTTTCGAAATAAGAGAAGTTATGGCGTTAGATATTATATTAATAATTCCACTATTAGATTTGTAGAAAGCGTCCTCTATATCCATAGATGAGAAATACACCAACCTTGGTTAAATGTATAACATCAATGACTTTATCAATTTTGGCAGAAAATATATTAAAATATTTAAATAAGTAATTATATATATGTATACTTAAGTTGTATGTATGTATGTATGTATTTCGGTGAGCACCATCCCTAGTTCTCACACCATAGATGGTTTTTACCGAAATCACTCCCTATATATAATACATCTAAATATTATTTAAAAATCGAATAATATTGAAAAATAATATAACCTGTTCATAGAATGATTGTTATTAGACGAAATGTACTTTACAAATTATGAAAAATTTCCTTATAKACAACATTTATAATATTATTACTACGTTTATTCTAATCATCACTGATCAATATATTTAAACCCTTACAATTAGTCACACTTGATATAACAACGTACAATTAACCATGACTGAAAACTGACTTATTTAGGAAAATATTTGTTTGGTAATTCTAAACTTTTGCAACACCATCATCTCCAAAAATATTTGTTTGATCATTCTAAACGAATTATTTTACTATCCAGCATGGATTGTAGGTATGCTACAAATTTGGTATGAAGAGAATTTTTTACATTGTTACCTCTACATAGTGATTAAATAATAGTATAAACATACGAAACAAAATATGAATATTCAAATGAAGTTAAAGTGATTGGTATGTAAAACGTAAATGCATATCTAATAGAATTATCTAGATTTTGAATTTCGATAATTAAGTATGTCATGAATGCTTTCAAGATTACCGTCATTAGTAACATTTACTTTTAGAGGCGACTTTCCCTTCTTGGTTTTGGGATTAGTTGATCTTTTTACGAACCTATTATAGTTGGTGCCACAGTGTTCATTCCACTCGATGCTAGTTTCGCGCTTGTGTTGTTTCGCACTTGATAGCCAATAAAGCAAATGCTACATTGTGTTGCACTGTGCAATTTCGCATATTTTATTTTAAAAAGTGGTCAAATTATTTTTGAAAAAAAATGATAAATTTCATATTATTGGACTTACAATAAAAACCAAAATAACATACATATACATATATTCAAATGATCTTATTAATTTTTTTATATATTAATTAGGTATGTTAAGAAAGTTCTTGCATAATTAAAAAAGAAACTAAATCATCATTAATATTAAACATTATTTATGAGATCAATTCAAATAAAAAAAGTATTGAATCATAATAATATTTGATAGCTAACACGTTGATAGCCAATAAAATAAATACTAAATTATGTTATCATTTTTATATAATCTAATTTAAAAAATTAATCAAATTACTTTTGATATTATTTGGACTCACAATTAAAAAAACATAAAATAAAAAAATAATATTTATATGTACGTATATATATGTATATAAAATAATCGTACGTGACTTTTTTTTCTCTCTTACATGGTTTTTTTAGGTCTACTATAATTTCGTGTGAAGATAATTTTTTTCCTTCGCACAATGAGCAGATGATAGTATAAGTATTAAGTTTAAATATAAATATTAAAATGATGTTGAAGCGATTAGTATGTAAAATACAAATGCACACCTAAGAGAATAAATTCGATTTTGAACTTCAATCGATATTAAGTATGACATTAATGCTTTCAAAATTAATGTTTTTAGCAAAGTTTTCTTTCAAAGGCGGCCTTCCCCTTTTTTTGTTTTTGAATTAGTTGATATTTTTTAAAATCTATTGTAGGTGATGTCATAATGTTCATCCCATTTGGTGCTGGGTTTGCACTTGTATTGTTTTAAGTGGTTTTTGAGATAATAACAAAATGCATTATTTTATGAAACCAATTTAAATAAAAAAGTGTTGAATTGTAATAATATTTTATAAACAACATGTTGATAGCAATAAGAATAATATCAAATTATATTATATTATGCATTTTTGTAAAATTTAATTAAATAAAGTGATCAAATTGTTTTTGAGAAAAAATGATAAATTTGATATTGTTGGACTTGGAATGAGAAAATAATAAAAAATGTAAAAGAAAAAAACTCATAATAAATATTAAAATAATATATAAGTGATTATATATATATAAAATATTAATTCTTATTTTTATAAATATTAATTATATAGATATAATATTATTTCTTATTATAATATTAATTAGAGTATCTATCCTAATTATGTTAAGAAGATTTTTACATAATTAAAAAAGAAACTAAATCAAATCATCATTATTATTAATTATGGTATCTATCATAATTATGTTAATAAAATTTTTACACAACTAAAAAAAGAAAATAATCCTACGTGACATTTTTTCTCTCTCCAAACCTCTGCTTTAATATATATATAGATATTAATGTTTTTATTCAAAATTTGAACAATCCTACGTAGCATTGAGTTTAAACCAAATTTGAGTTGTTTTTTCGTAGAATCCCGGTGCTTTCTATATTGCATTACAAAGTCTTTTATAGTATACTAAATTAGTAGTTATAAATTGACTTGCACTAACTCATTTTTTATATTGCATTACAAAGCATTTTATAGTATACTAAATTAGTAGTTATAAATTGACTTGCACTAACTCATAATTTAATGCGGGAATTTACACGATTATCTCGATGACTTGTTATGTTTTTAGCCATTTATATAAAACGTTCAAATACTTAGATTTGTCCCTAGTTTCACACCAGGCTTGATTCTCATGATAACCAATCTCTCTATATATAATCTTATAATATAATATGTATAAATAATTATTTTTTTATATAAAAATAATATTTTATATAAAAGTGATAATATTTAAAAACCATGAATTCATCTTACGAATTAAGATTTGTGTAACAGTTCCTCTGCGGGACAATTGGAATAATTATTCCCAATTGGAATATTTACGGGACTTGTTTTGTGGTATAGAGGAAGTGGGGATTGAAAAGGAAACTCAAATGTCGAAAACTGAAATAAAGTGGAGAAAAAAAAAAAACTTGGAAAACACAACAGATGAAAGATCACGCACAACCCACTTGTACTCTTATTGAGGTCAGAGGACAATTATGAATATAATTTAAAAAAGCTCTATAATTGTCACATTTGAACCAACACATATTATTGAAAAATTTTGTCCATACAATGCGTCAATAAATCTAACAGTCGAGCCAAGTATCCCCCACCACACACACACACAGATAAATAAATAAAATAATAATAATAATAAAACACTATTGCCCACGCCATTACAACCCTACAACATGGCAAGAACACTTGTAATGTTCTACAAAAAGTCAAAACTAGAAAAAAATAATAATAATAAATGATGCACACTTAAACCACACACTAAATAAGTGATGACACACTTGTCCTTATACGACAAAACATTATCTCAATTAAAGCAGATTCACCAATACTCAATCAATGGAACTCATTTCTAACACGTGCTCTACTTTAGAAGCCACTGAGATATATCACCCCATAGATAAAATGTAAACAAAATATTTACAGACTGAAATAAAGCAAACTCCACGCTCCAATTTTTATTTATTTTTTTAAATCCAAAAAACAGACTCAACAAATATCCAGCCACCCTTCTCAACCACTTGTTACATTTTTGGGCATTTACAAAAAGGGTAGCATATGAAACAGTGAGACAAGGATACGGCTCATTTCTTTACTTATTATAGATTTGAGTGACCAATTCGAACTTGAACACGATGCCATGAGGTGTTTAGAATCCCCCTCAAGTTCCAAATGACTTCTACATTTTCAGGTTGGACATTTCCAGCTATATCCACCTGGGAATAATCGAGAACACAAACATTAATTTAATACAAAACCATAGTATAAAACGTTGACTGTACAGTTCTAGCCTTTTACATTAGGAATATTAGACCTAATTAAAGAAAAGTACAATTATCTTTCAAAATACAAATACGGTGCACTTCGTAAAAGAGAAACAAGCATCGATGAAATATTTATAATTAGACTAAACCTCAGTGGTAATTTCGTAATTAATTCTATACAAAATCATACTCCCTCCGTCTCAAAAAGATAGGCTTACGGTTATATCACATATAGTTAAAGTCTTGTCTTCTCATATATGCCACTATAGTTAATTAATTGTTTGATCATTGTCTACTCGGATTCCGCAAAAGTTAATTTAGGTAAGTGGAGTAGTGTGATTTTAATTAATAATTAAATAAGGGTATGGATGGAAATGAAAAAGTAAATATCGTAACAAGACTATCATTTTGGGACATCCAAAATAGCAACCAAGCCTATCTTTTTGGGACGATTGAGTATTTCATTTCTTGGATTATCAGAGGACTACCAGACTTATTGATGGAGATAAGTTAATAAATATATGTAAATTTTGTAACTTACTGCTTTGGCAACTATCTCAGTGTTCTGAGCAATGTCAGCTTGGGCCTCGAAAAGGACCCAGGCCCATTTATCACTACTTTCATCATCAGAAATGTATGGAACGCCAGATTTCTGTGATTTGGAAGCTTCCAACCATGTTTTGCCGCCATCGATAGATATATCCACTCGTTCTATGCCTCGACCGCCTCCTGATGCCGCATAACCTTTGATAGTTATCTGAAAAAAAAAAAGTTTATTTTACAGGGAAATGCATAGGAGGTGGATTTTTAATCAAGCAGGTCATACATGAAGAAATATATTCATACAAAAGTGATAATAGTAAATAAATAAATGAATAAAATCCACTTATCTTTCAAAATTACATATACCTCCTAACGAATTACAAGAACCCCCTTGAGGTTTATAATTTTTTAATAAACACCCCCTACTGAAATATGCAGCATAGAAACAAATACCAACGGAGTGTTTTGTAATTCTGAAAGATAACTTCTTTTTTTCTTTTTTCTTTTTTTTTTAATAATTAGACTAAACCTTAATGGTATTTCTAGCAATTACCCTTATACATAATTATTATTTCAGTTCTTGGATCATCAAAGGAATACCAGACTTATGTACAATGATGGTTATATTTAAATCAAGCAAGTCAGTTATAAAGAAAGAAGAAACACGATGCACACCAGAAACAAAAAGGTGCAAAAAACTCAAGAAATTACAATAATATTCAGTACAAGTCATAGAGGCCACTGAAATAGTTTGTCAGTTCACCAGTTGAGATTTTTATGGTATCTCAATCTTTAAGTGCAATGTTTACCAAACTGCTCTGGATTATACACTTTTATGCATCATTTAAAATCTCGTCTGAATTCAAAACAAGAAAAAAAAAAAAGATGCTCCATTGAAATAGTGTTCTGAAGCAGCTGTGGATAACTGTTTTTCAGCATATTTAAGTGGTTGGTATTCAAAGCCTTTCGTTCTTCAAAGGTTAAACTGAGGTTTCAGAAGCCAAAGTAATGGCTCGAAAAATAGGCTTAAAAAGCTTTGTTGTCGAAAACACAAAATGCATTATGTAAATCTAATTGAAGTGCCCAGGTTGGCATACACATGATAGAGATAAAGAAAGACTGCACTGACCTTTCCAGGCTTTACCATGTTTACATCATCCAGAGAACAAATCGCACACTGCAAGCAACACAAATTTAGAAAATCACTCATCTTTATTGTCAAGCAACCTTAAAAAAAAACAAAAAAAAAACTATATGCATAGGCTGTCAGCAGTTTAATAAGATTAAATTATTGTGTGCCCCATGATTGCATTTAAGTCAATTAACGGAGTTTTTTTTTTCTTTGACCACGTTAAAGCTGAAAAGTTGGATAATCAATCTTGAAAGTGTAGTCAAAGAAGCAAGAGGATATTTATAATTATTAAAATAGCGCCAGTTTCTCCGGATAAGGGTAAAATTGTTTATTTTAAAAAAAAAAAAAATCTACTCCAGTAATCATTAACAAAGTGCACAATATTACACTTACTAGAACTGCAGCTTCTCCTAATAATTCCTCATTTCATTTACTACCTATTCATTAAAAAAACCATGTTGAATTTTGATACCTGAACAGGAAAATCCATTTGTGGCCGCCTTGTAGACCAATCGATATTATCCCAATCCACTGAAGGTGGAAACATTTTATAATCCCTTTGCATAAAGAATCCCTGCACAACACCAACATATATTCATAAAGCAATGTAGTAACTGTGCTCGAGCACAGGCATAGACAGTTCTTTCTTTACCTGGCACTCTTCTTCAATAACGTTGATGGAATCAAGCCACTTGACAGATCGAGCACCGATAACACCAGGGACAATCACACGCAGTGGATATCCATGATCCCTGTTTAGAGTCTTTGCAACAAAATAAAAATAAAATAAAATAAAAATGATATTGGATAGTGGCATAGCCAGAAATTTTTATTAGTGGGGTCAGTAAATTAATATAATAAACATTTATATATATATATATATATATATATATATATATATATATATATATATATATATATATATATAAGTAATATGATTATATTTTAAAGCAATAAAATGTATTCAAAAAAGATGTAAATAATATAAAATAAAACGAAAATATAATTAAGTCTTCTTAAATTTTTTCAGTTTTTTTTTTTATATTCAATACTAGATACTAAGGTAATATTGACCCCTCAATTTTATAGTCGGGTCAATTTTTACATTTTTAAAACAATTTTATGTATATTTAAAAAAAAAAAATTACATATATTCTAAAGAAATTTTTAAAGTGTAAGTAGAGTCATTTGACCCCACAACTCACAATGTGGCCACGCCATTGGTATTGGGTTATCGGTGGAGAAATAAATGACTAACTTTAAACTTAGTGGAGTTATAGAATACCTCTCCATTCATCTCGTAAGCTAGTAAAACATCAGCCTCGGGGTTTGTGGCCTGAATCAGTGGAATTGATGCTTTGTAAGGGCCTCCATTTTCCTCCTGTAATATTACAATGGCTGAATGTCAGGTGAAATCATCACTTACACGATAGACCAAAAATAAATGACAAGCTAAATGCATATTTAATTTTACCTTACACTTGTCAATGCTTACGAATTCTACATGTTTTCCTCCGGATGGTGTTATACGAGAGCACTTTGGAATTCCAACGAGTTCAAGAACATCTGCTAATTTGGCCCCACCCCAAACAGCTGTTTGCACAAATTAAGTTTGCAGCCAAAACATTAAAATACTAAAAGCTTGGCATCCATCAAATGACTCCACATTGCCTTATTAAGATAATGAAATGCAAAGAATAATATATTTGAAAGTATCAACCTCAGGAATAATATAGGTAGATTCACCAGATAAGAATAAAATCCAATTGATATTTGCATATACTAACCATTTCCTATCGCAGCAACATCCCACCCAACTCCTTTCACCTTTCGAGTTTTACTCATGGCGGTCCTCCTATTGCCAGCACACTGGGAATCACAAAAATTAGGTTTTTAAGAAAATATAAATATAAAATAAATAAAATCCAATCCATCTTTCTACTTCTAACTTCTATTTTTTATAAATACACTTACACACAAAGTTACTCTCTATCTCTTACACACTACACACATTTCACACACGCGAAAGAAAAAAAAATATAGACAAACACACATTACACACACACACAACACATCTCACTAGTTCACAAATTATATATATATATATATAAATTTATATTTTTATATTTTTTATTAAATAAAATTTAAGAAAATAGATAATTCGTCATGGATTGAAATTTTCACAAATCCGCATTACACCCAAACAAGAAATGTAAAGGAATGTACTTCAAATCGACAATCAAAATGGAGCCTAAAATAAATTAGAGGGAGAAAAAAATACCTGTAATGTGGCCGTGACGGTATATTTTGGAAGTTTCCTGTTATTCATAAGACAAAGTTAAGGCGACTCACAGGAAATGGCAATGATAACATCATAAGGAGAACAAATGATTCACTCACCATATATCTTTCATGAACAGCTCTTCGACGCTTCCCGTTAGACCAGTGAATGAAACACTGTATCTGGTCGGCCAAATACATTTTGTAAGCTAAAAATCAAACTAAGAAATACAGAATAAGTGGTTAGAGCAAAGCAAAGGCAAAACCGACTTGTCTAAATCGTCCACAACTGGAATTGGTCCGTGGTTCCTCTTGTAGAAAAATTCCACTGGCGTAATGTAAGACCACACTAAGTCCAAACGACGGGGCTCAGCATTGAAAGGCTCCTGAACAAAAATTCAATTAGTACCAAATCAACCAATTTGTTTTCCAGAAAATAAATAAATTGTCAAATCAATCATTTTGTAGTGAAATCTTGTTGTGCCGCGTTCTTTCAAATTAATTTCTATTCCCCACTGAACATCAAATCACTAAACTCAAAAATCTACCTAAAACGAAAAGGAGCTGAAATGATGTATTCAATACGACCTCAGGAGTCAGGAACATTACATATTCTAAATAAATGAAGAGAAAAATGAAAAAAAAAAAAACTACAATCGCAATATATCCGATCAAATTCCAGAAAAATACAACAACGCAGATCAACAAAAAGCGAGTGAATCAAAATTATGTAATTGAGGTTTAAGTACAAACCTTGGAATTGATTACGAGGGCAGGGTGACGAGGAGGCTCCAGCGTATAATCAGAAGGTCCTCGCAGTCCAGGCATTTTTCCTCTCACTCGAAATTCTAAGTCTAAAATCAGTGACAGCGTGGGACTGTGTGAGACGGCTATATCCAAGTGTATTCGAGCGGGGTCACCAAAACGGTGTCGTTAAAGCGATAGGCTATATATATACAAGAAGGCTAGAAGTTTGAGTAACGATTTTGGAACGGTGATAAAGGCAGTGGTGACATTAGTCTTCCTCACCCTACTGTGACATTAGCTCATAAGTTGTTTGTTGGCCTTGTTCTGTGTGCGCTCTTTGTTTTCTGTGTGCGTACTGCTTATTTATGTTGGAGAAATATTTTATTACAATCGACGGTGCACTTCCATTTTTCCAAATATAATGATTTACACGTACTTTCCAATTATACATTTAAACTAATATCAATAGTTCATTAATTAATTAAAAATGGTAAATGGTCAAGTATATTAAATAGGAGCATATACACGATAATGCTTGATAAATTGTGGGAGAATGAGAATAAGTACTAATTTGATTATCGGGTCAATGAATTTGAAACCTTCATTTATTGGGGTATGATTCGGAATTAATTTGGTTTTTATTCTAATTATGGGAAGCGAGTTTACATTTGAGGGGAGGATAAAAAAAAATAAATAAAAAAGTAGTTTTTGGTTTTGTTTTTAGAGCTAAAAACATGAATCAAGCTAATAATTGAGATCAATTGTTAAAAAAAATTGTGTTTTTCAATTTGTAATTATACTTCAAAGTGATTTGTGTTCGATTAAAGCGCCTAATAACAATCTAAAACACGTTGACTGAAACTCATAAGCATTTAAAACAAACTTGAATAGTAATATAGGTGGGCCTGGCTTAATTCATGTACATGTTTTTATTAAATTATTTCCCTAATCCCCTCACTTATACAACAAAAGCACTCACATAGTTGAGATCCATGTAGGATCCCAAACAATATGGTCAAACTTCATTTAATAATTAGAATGTAATATTGTACTAGTGGTAGCCTCGCAACTTGCAATGTAGTTCAATCACTATTTTTTAACACGTTGATGATTAGGAATTTATTTAAGTGAATTGAGCATAATATATACGAGATAAAAGAAATCTATTTTAACTAGTGAAATGAAATATTTTAGTGAGAATATGATTGGAAAGGAAAAACTTTTTACCTGAATAAGTGATTGGGAAGGCGGACTCATTCACAATTTTGGTGGTCAAGTTATTCAGTCACAAATAGCGGGCTCGCGGCTTCTGACAGTAACTGGCCCTTCACTTTTGCATGAATATTTTGGGCCATGTAATCTCAATACATATATTTAAAAATAATTTACTTTGATTAATGACAGTACACAGAAAGTTTAGGTACAGCTTGCAATGGTCTGGAATATTGTTAGCCGTCTAAATGGACCTAGCTACCAATATGAATGTGATTATTAATAATAATATCATTATTACTAATCATCAATACAAATTACCCTGTAAATCGAGAATCAAACACTTTTATTATATGCCCAACATTCATTATATTGTTCCTAGTCACACACGTGAAACATTGAACATCCTCCGATATAATATATATGATGACCATATTAAATTTAGAAATGTTGAATATTGAATCTTATGATCCTGGGGCATGCTTTTTGTTTTATGGCTCCACCAATACGGATTTCCAATAATTCTACAAACATCAATGTTCTAATGAATTCACACTTCATAGTTTATATTATCTACAAACGTAAATATGAAAGGTGAAATGGTCAGAATTCAAGAACATGAAACAAGTCATTATAATTACAAATTCAATGATATTGGAAAATATCCCCAAGCGCATCAACAATGAAAATTGTGCTCCGCATCTCCCGGTCGATCAAGCTTGCTTTCGCGCCCATCCGAACACAACCGCACGACGACGGTCCTCGCTTTTAATTTTTGTGAACATTGTTCGTTTCATGGGTTGTTCAAGTTTCTCGCAATCGTGAAAACGTCATCGGGTAGGTCCCCCATTGCCTCCAGTAACTCCAACGCGTCTACGAGGGAAGCCGCACACTCCGATTTCACTGGATTGCAATTTTGGCATTGCCAGTTCATAAGCATACAACACACATTATAATTCATATTTCAAATAATTTAATTGATATAATTTTGAAATATAAGAGGACAAAAACCGTCTGCATCACTTTGTGAGTATACTACGCTATTACTATTGAAATTATAAGGACCATGCCTACAACGTAACGGCTTTTTTAAGAATTGGGAGTCATAGAATTAGTCATAAACACAGAAAATCTCATTCATCTTTCCAATTTGAGCGTTAAAAGACCAATCGCACAATAAATCGTCAATTTTTTAACCGTATCCTCGGAAAATCGGGATTAAATATTATTTGAAAATAATTTTTCAAAGCTAGAATAGAGAAGTACCTTCCATCGTTTCCGCGGTGGAGAGTTGACGCTAGGACTGCCGGAACATACTCTCGTTAATGGTCGCCGTCGCCACCTCAACAAATAATACTCTCTGAACCGGTGGAGATATTTCCCCCAATTGAACTTCCGCCATGAGACTGTCTACTTGTTGCGATTTTATAGCTCCAAAGAGGCGCAATAAATATAGCAATTAATCCGAGCGGGTCCGATGTGATCGATTTCTTTACGGGTCGTTGGAGTATGAATTAATTGGGCTACAGACTAGAGGAATGGCTTTGTGGCGGTGTTCTGGCTTTGATATGAGGTCAAGGACGAAAGGGGGGGAAATAATTATGGCGAAGTGTAAATGAGGGAAGAGAGTGGAATAAATTGAGAGGGAGTTACCTCGCATTTATTTGGTGAGATGGTTTTTTTAGCCCTTTTTAAAAGCAGTCAACGGAATTATTTTTTTAAGCGAGACAAAAAGGAATATTTTCCGTTTCCAAGCGCACCCTAAACTATTAGCAGGATTTTAGTTCTCATTTTAAAGTTCAAACTATACCTAAACCTAGTCAAAGCCAAATCAAATTCAAATTCTTTTTTTTTGTTACACTCTAAAAAATCTCCATTTCGAAAAAAGGATCAACTGTGACGATAATGGGCTTGACATAACAAGTGAAACTAACAAATCCACCTACCTGTTATGGGCCAAATGGCCCAACACATATTGCCTTTGCCTGGACTTTTCATTCGAGAGCATAGTGCAATGCGAAGCCTGATCCACCGCCGTACCATAACCACATTGTCTTCCCGGCGAACACCATGTCCGCCATCTCCACCACCAGCTCAAGCGTCCTTCTCTCAATTGGCGGACAAATGCAAATCAATGGACCAGATCAAGCAAATCCAGGCCCAAATGATCATCACCGCCCGCATTCACGACATCTACGCCGCCAGCCGCTTGCTCAACTTTTCCGCTCTCTCCGATTCCGGGGACCTTAATTACGCCCTCAAACTCTTTCACAGTATTCCTTCCCCCAATCTGTTCATGTGGAACACTGTAATTAGAGCACACGCCGCCAGCTCGAACCCTATCAATGCTCTGCTTCTTTACGCCGAGATGCGAATGGATGGAATTTCACCTGGGACCCACACATTCCCTTTTGTCCTCAAGGCTTGCTCGAGTATAAAATCGGCTAAATGTTGTCAACAGGTCCACGGGCATGTTTTGAAATTCGGGTTGGACTCTGATTTGCATGTCGCCAATGGTTTGATTAGGGGATATTCAGTGTCGGGTAAGCTCAGTGATGCGCGCAAAGTGTTTGATGAATTGCCTGAGAGGAATTTGAGTATTTGGACCACGATGATAAGTGGTTACGCTCAGAATGATTATTCAAATGAAGCAATCACGTTGTTCAACGGAATGATATCAAATGGGTTCGAACCAAACGGCGTCGTTTTATCCTCCGTTTTGTCGGCGTGTGCACAGTCAGCATGCTTGGATTTGGGTGAGCAAATTCATATGTATATTGAGGAAAAAGGAATTGGACTAGATGTGATTCTTGGGACTGCAGTTGTTAACATGTACGCAAAAAACGGGGCTTTCGATAAAGCAAAACAGTGTTTCGATGGGTTGAGAGAAAAAAACACCGCGACTTGGAACTCGATGATTTCTGGGCTGGCCGTTCACGGCCATGCCGACGAAGCCATCCATTTTTTCAGAATGCTGGAGGAAGAAAAGATACAGCTGAACGATATTACCCTTCTGGGCGTTTTATCCGCGTCCTGCCACGCGGGATTGTTGGATTATGGAAGTGAGGTTTTTTACTCAATGAAAAGGGTTTATGGTATTGAGCCGAATCTAAAGCATTATGGTTGCATGGTGGATTTGTTGGGACGGAAGGGGAGGATTCTAGAGGCAGAGAGTTTGATAGAAGGGATGATTTGGGAACCCGACGTGGTGATATGGGGAGCATTGTTGAGTGCGTGTAAGGAGTGTGGGAATATTGAAGTGGCAGAGAGAGTGGTTAAGAAAATTCATGATTTGGATCCAGAGAATCATGGGGTTTATGTTGTTTTGTCGAATATGTATGCCGAGGCGGGAAGATGGGGGGATGTGTTGAATCGGAGAGAGGTGATGAAAGAAGGGAGTTTGAAGAAAACTGCGGGATGGAGCTTGGTTGGCGGTGATAGTACATGATCGTTGCGTTTTTTGTCGATGAATATGTGTATCGTTTAGTGTTACTGCGATTGATGATTGTCACGCGTATATCTTAAATAGAATCCCTATAAATTGATGCTTGACTTTTACTACGTGCATTACAATACAATAGGAGTAGAAAGTGAGGTTAGGTTTGTTCATAAATGTCGATTCTTTTTGGTTTTCAGTTCGGCTCAACTTGTTAAAACTTTTCAGATCATGTAATGAGTTTTAGATTGTGTTCTGTAATATTTAATTAATTGATTTTTTATGAATCGAGTTATAATCAAGCTATAATAGTGTTCGTTAGAAACATTGATAAATAACCCTGAATGGGTTCGAGCCCAATTCAATGTTTCAATATACTTGGATATATGAAGATTATCCTATCTTACCATAAATGAGGTTTTCTTGCAATGACAACCTTGAGACGAGCTGTTTATATATAATAATAAAGTATGGGTAGCCATCTGAGAAATTTGTTAATCAACACTTAAAAAATGTATTTTCTATCGCTAATGGTGAGAAGTTGGAATATACAATTCTACTTGGCCACTAGATTCCATTTTTTAACTCATGACACGATTATTTTGCAGCTACAATAATTATTTTATGTATGTCTTTTAGTCCTTTGCACATATGATGCGATTATTATTCAAAGTCAACGCAGCACACTGAAAAGTCCTAAAAACTCTGGATGACCTCAAAAGTCCCATCCATCCTGCTCCAATCAGATGAAGCTACACACAATTCTCATCTCATGCATCTTGCTGCTGCCAACTGTTTCTGCAGGTAAGCATTACACACAAATTAACTTCTTCAAAAAAAAATTCTTGCAACCCCACCAATTAATTAACTCTTTTTTTTATTTTTGTAATTTTATTTTTAAAGATATTTTACAGAATCCAGATTTCGGGCTCCCGCCATCCAACTGGAACGCGAGCTCCCCATTCTTCAAATTGGACGAAATCAGCACGATCCCAGGATGGTCATTTGAAGGCACTGTACAGTACGTAACCGCAGGGGCGAATCTATCGCTGCCTCAAAACGGCCGGGCCATACTGTTGGGCCCGGATGGCAAAATCAACCAAACGTTCACAGCCAACAACGGCGCGCAAAGGGAGTACCTTTTGACCTTGGTGTTGTCCAGAAACTGCAGCAGCGCTAATTACAATGCGAGTCTTTTGGTTTCAGCGCCAGATAGCTCTGCTGAGTATTCCAAGTATGGGAATGGGAGAGAGTTATGGGAAGTGTACGGTCACCGGATAGGGAGCTGGGGTGGTGGGGAGTCTATAAATCTCGTCATCCAAAGTCAAGCTGTGGATGCAGATGATCAAAACTCCACGTGTTGGCCGGTGGTTGGTGCACTGGACTTGATCATCCTTGGCTCAGTCAAACAAGAGACTGGTATGTGTGTCTATGTTTTTTATTCTTAATTTTGTTTGCTGATTTTTTAGTTTTGGTATTGGTTTTTATATTTATTATTATTTTATTTATTTATTTTCTTCAAAATCATATGTTGACTGGTAGTTAGTTGCATTTTGTATCAATCCAATAAATTCATGGTTGCCAAATGTCGAGGATTTAGTCAACTTATTGTGTGAGCGTCTTGCGGGGAAATTATTTATTTTTTTTTGGTTATATTGTCAATTTTCTAATTTTGGATCAAGATATTATCCACTATCAAAACACATACACGAAGTTGACAAAATCATCAAAAAATGTACAAAATTATCCAATCCGGGCTTGATGGCTGCCAATTTTTATTTAATTTTAATGCAGAAAAAAAAAAATTTGAACTACCCAAACTACCCCCATCCCTACTAAATGTATGTCAACTGTTACAAACTATTTGCAGAAACGATCAAGATTTATTTAAACAATTAACAAAATATAAAGTAGACAATTAAGATTCTATACAAACAAACCGTACAAATGAAAAACAAAAGCTGGTCTATCATTGACCGTGTATATTTTGGTAATTTTGAAAATATAATTACCTGAATGAAATAGAGTTGAGAGCTGTAGCAAAGTCATTCATGGCGCCATAGCTCTTGGAAGTGAAGCCCAAACAGGCACCCAACAAACCCTGCCTATACGGCAAGAATGTCCTCTTCCTTATCTCCTCCGCCTAGGCCCTCTTCTCATTGTAATGCAACTCATGAGCTGAAATCACTCTTTTTTTAACATCTCTGTTTTTGTTGTTACTTTTACTTTTACATTCCTCCTTCTTCACGATCTTCGTAATTACTTTCTTATCGTTGATAAGTCAAAAAAGTTGAACCAACAAATAAAGGGATACTAACCTCAACAGATCAGCGACCTGACACTGCTTCCAAATACGCCACAGCGAACTTCAAAGCCTTCGACTAACCTCCAAACGACCTCGCCAATCCTGCAAAATAACGCCTCGAACGAGTCGGATTTGGATTTCGAGTCCGTTAAGGCCCTCCGACGCTTAAGTTAATAAGCGAAAAACACTCAACACTTCTCTTCTCAATAATAATGCAATATAATGATATCGACTTGATAAATAATGAGAGGTATGCACCCCTTTTATAGATACAAGAGAAATCCTTCCCAAGTAATGTTATCTTCTCCTATCACAATTTCATAAATACCACAACTGTCTTAGAATTAGAATTCCTCCAATATGCTAAGTTCCCATAAACAATAAAACTCTCATTAAATTAATAGAATAGACCTGGGCCCATTATTCTTTCCATACAATCCACCGAAACCTCATAAACCACTCACACTAAGCCCGCAGGCTTGATATTCACAAGGCCCATAACCGAGCTCAAGTACACATCTCAAACCACAAGAGGTCACGACCCTATATGAGAACTCATCCTCATACTCCAGGTCGCTACTCCACAAACCAGCTCGCTTACTCTTCCACTGAAACCACTCAGCTCGCTCACCTCCCAGAGGAACACCCTCTCCAGGAAATGAGGTCGCTTACCACAAATAACCTCATACATCAAATAATATTACGTATGGACATTTTGGTCCGCATCGCTTTTACTTTTACATTCCTCCTTCTTCACGACCTTCGTAATTACTTTCTTATCCTTGAGGCCAGGCGAAAATGACAATGAGCCCCAAAACTTATTGTGCCCCTCTCTGTTTCTACCTTCGCTCTTGCTCCTGTAGAGAAGAAACTCCTCGAGCAAAACCCACCTCTTTGACAAGGATCTCGACGGCGTCGTTTCGATTTTCTTATCCTCCGCGTCCACGTGGCTGCTGTTTCCTCGTGAAATCTCTGACTCGTTGGTGACCCAATCAAACGGCGTCGTAGTGTTGTTTCGAGATGGAGACATGGATCTGGTCCTCCGGCGTACTGACCCAGCCCGAAACTTCCTCAATGCCCTGCCGCGGGCCGAATTCAGCGAATCCTGTTCTACGCGTCGTCGGGCTCAATCAAAGGGGGGAGAAATTAATTGAAATGGTGAAAAGTAAAAAGTTCAGTCACAGTGACACCAAGCAGATCGGGAGGGATGTGAAGGGTTTGGGGGTAGTTCAGATTTTTTTTTTTCTGCATTAAAATTAAATAAAAATTGATAAATAAAGATTGGATCTTGCCACGTCAGCCATCAAGCCCGGATTGGATAATTTTGTACATTTTTTGATGATTTTGCCAAATTCATGTATGTGTTTTGATAGTGGACAATATTTTGGTCCAAAATTGAAAAATGGACAATATAATAGACATAAAAAGCAATTTTCCCGTGTCTGTCAGAATGTATTTTTGTAAGACGGAATCCAATTTTTTTTCCATATTTTTTGAATTTTAAACTAGTCAACTTAGTTGCATTGTCATCAACAATATTGTATTGAGAACATAGAATTTTGTTGGGAAAATATAACTTTAGTGTAATAGAAAATGAGTTTTTATTGGTGTTAGAAATACTAGCAATCATGATTTTTCTCTTTTAACGTTAGGATGTATCTGGAAAAAGTATGTAAAATTTATTTTAACTATATTAACTGTCTTTTTTTTAATTTTGGTGAATGGAAATATGTTATGAATTTGGGATGGGGGATTAATAAATATGAGAGTTAATTACCAAAACTACCAATACTCCAATGACATTTGCTCATATTTCCCAAATTGCACCCTCAACAAGGATTTTTGTTTAAGAAAGACAAACCTAAAGTTAAGGGCTACTTGTAATTGGAAACATTAGTTAACATCACATCTTAAAAACACACTAAACTCACACACATTTCATTTCTAGTCAATCTTTTCTTTCTCCTCAACAAAACACTCACTTTGTTTGATCAACCAACAAAACAGATAACCTCCTGCTGAACGGCGGTTTCGAATCCGGGCCCGCCTTCCCAGAATTCTCGAACAACGGAGTCTTACTAAACTCAGAACCGAGCCTCATCGAATCTGCACTCCAGCAATGGACAATAACTGGGACCGTAAAATACATAGACTCGAAAAACCGCTTCGTCCCAGAAGGCAAAGCTGCTATTGAGATGGTATCAGGAATCTCTTCAGGCATACAAACAGCCAAACAACTAAACCAAGGCTCCAATTATAACTTAGAATTTATACTGGGGGATGCAAATGACTCTTGCGTTGGCGATTTTACGGTAGGGGTTGCTGCTGGATCATCTGTTCAGAATTTTACTATTCACAGTAACGGGAGTGGGTCGGCCCAGAAACACTCGTTGCCGTTTAACGGAGCTGGACCAGGCCCAACACCCATAAGCTTTCAAAGCTACACTACAGGACAGAGGGAGGACGGTGTGTTATGTGGTCCGGTTATTGATGGTGTCGTTTTACGCGCCTCTGGTGTGTGCAAACTGAATGTGCATGTGGGATTATTCATGTCTTTCATCTTTGTGGCCCTTGTGAAGATTTTTGAGTAACATATGTTTGCCAATAATTTTATGAAATGTTTTCCTTGCTCTAGGGAAAAAGTTATCATTTTCTACATCTATAGGGATAATTACAAGAACTACACTTGAAGTTCGGCTAAATTAACACACATACAAAAAAAAAAGTTTTAAATTCGTCTAACATTTTTGCACTTGTTGTTAGTGGAGCTAACGGAAATTGCTGACATCATCAAATATATTCACAATTACATCTCTACATTTTTCTAAACATTACAAATAGCCCTTAATTTCCATCTTGCATTGACAGTTACATCCCACAACTTTTCTTTAATAGCCAGACAAAAATATTTGATGACATCATCAAGCTCCTGTCATGTATCAAGTGAAAATTTGAGCAAAATGGGATTTGGAAATTTCCAAATTAGCTGAAGTGTTTTTAGGATTACTCGAAACCTCGGGGTAATTTCGTAACTAACCCTTTTCTATATTTAATAACGAGATTTCACTATCAACGATAATAATCGGAAGACATTATATACAATGTAGTATCATACATAGAAACAACATTGTTCAATGGCTTAACTAACAGACCCAACCACATGGGACAAACCCCAACCTGTGCTCATGTACTAATACCTCACCTGTATAAAATTCTAAAAGACAAAACGGAAAGAAAAAAAAACGTATTACTCAAATGAAGTGAACGATGCAGCTCCATTCTTATCGATCTCCATTCAAGCATCTACACAAAGCACAAAAAGAAAACAAGTATCCACTAATTCACATCATAACGCGGAAAAAAAATCTCCGAATAGACAAATGGGCGAGCAAAATTTCTAATTTAATCAACAAATATGAAAATGGAAAGCTCATGCTATACCTGTACAAAAAACTCGGTAATCATTCACAAATTCCACGCCTTAACGTAATACTATACGTTTTCAACCGAGTTGACCCACTTCACACGCTCAAGAAGAGATCGATACTCTGTACTTCTTGACCATTCATCAATCTCACGTGCACGCAGAACCGGAAGAGGGTGTGAAAGTTGCCTAGTTTGTGCATTCCTGAAAAAACCACAAATTACAAATATGCCCTTCATATTTAATTTAATTTTACAAATCGCACCTGAAAAGAGGGATTTGTTATGTAAACACAAACCTGAAACGGTTGTCATAATTATGAAACGTGGTTTTTTTTGGGTAATTAGATTAAGCCTTAGGGGTATTTTGTAATTTACCTTATATACCACCCGATCGGACTAGAAGAAGCCTTCTCGTAAGAGCGAGCTTGCTCCAGGAACGCATCGACGTTTAATTGATCGGCCATAGAGGGGCATCCACCAGCTAATTTCATCAGAACAGAGATGACTACCTCTTGTGGGACATCGGAGAACGATTAAAAGAATGTATATAATATATTAATTAATTAAAACTCAATTACATATTGCAAAAAGATTATTATTTATATATTCTCAAAGGTATCTACCTTAGGGTCTCGGGCAACGAGAAGGGCTGCCCTGTCACACGTAAGCTCAGCTGCTCGAAGCCAACGGAAAAGCTGTTCTTCTAATTGCTGTGCAATCAAACTACCGAGGCCTGCGAGCAAGGAGCTTGTGAAATAGTGCGAACAATTTATTTATTTAAAAAAAAAAAACGAAAAGTGAGATCATACCAGGTACAGAATAAGCTCCGAGAGTAAGAATATTGGCAAATGTGAGCCAAACACCGTGGTCGCACTTTAGATGACCTAATTCATGAGCCAAAACGGCCTGTACAATGGTACAAGGAAATTTGAATTAAATTGTTAGAAGTGAGATTCGTTGAATCTGTAATTCACAAAAAATGAAAAATAACAAGTGTTTTATGTTAAAGAAGTTAGAAAAAATAAAAAATGAGGACCTGCAACTCCTTTCTCGATAAAAGCTCCACCAAGCTCGTGTGAACAACGACAAACGGCTTTTTTCCGCTGATTGCTAAAGTGTATGCGTTGGGCACAGGACTTTGGCGTAAATATAAATCAGGTGCCTCAATGTTAAGTATACTGGCAGCCTCAGTCATTAGGTCATGAAGTTCAGGGAGCTATAGAAACAAATCAAACCAAGTTACAAGTTAATAATAATAATAATAATAATAATAATAATAATAATAATAATAATAATAATAATAATAATAATAATAATAATAATAATAATAATAATAATATACTTTGCTTAGAGTTAAAAGGATGGAAAAAAAGAGAGCATAAACTCTCTTTTTTTTTTTTTAATTATGAACTAGTCGACATCAGAAGAGCTATTTACTAAACCTGGTTTTCAGAAACAAGAACAGATGTGCCGATATTCTCCAGAAGCATAACCTGCTCAGCAACAGTTCCTGCAACAGCTTATTGATAAACTTAAAAATAAAATAAAATAATTGCTCATTGGGACTTCTGAAATTTGCTTCAAGCAAACTATGAGTTTTTTGATTGTTTGTTTGTTTGTTTTATTGAATTTCCAAACACCACTATCAGACTTAAGCAACGAAGGTGGTGATGATTGGATATGATTTCAATTTCAAGAAAATTCCTTAATGAGATTTTTCCAAAATGAAAAAAGAAATGGACATAAAATTTTCCGAAAATCCACTATTCATCCGCTTTCACTTTCAATTTTTTCTCCCACCAATCACTTCGACTCTTTTATAAATAATTATCATCAAGTCATTATTCATTTTTACACATTTTTCCATAATTTCACTATCACCCGCTCACATATTTCTTACTACCAATCATATCCAATCATTATCTCACTATTACTTTTTTTTTAATCAACTTTCAACGTTTCATTTTCATCTCTTATCCATTCACACGCACAAAATTCAAAAATTCTAATTTCAAAAAAAAAAAAAAAAAAAAAAAGCACTACTCTCAAACCAACAGGTATTTTGGAAAATAAATAAATAAAATGATATCGAATCTCCCACGAAGCTCTAATTTTCTCGTATTTACAAATAAAACCCCCAACAAAACGAATTGTTTATACAAGCTACTATATTTTCAACTAAACAAATTGATCAATGATAGAATATTGCCGTACCTAATAAAGCTTTTCCGATTTCGTTTAGCCCTGGAATCGCTCTCAAAATCAACGTGTTCTGGAATCACATAAAAATACAGATGATACAAATATCTCTCAAATAAACAAACATACAAAAAAGTCAGATTAAAAAAAAAGTTCAACAACGTACCTGTTTATCCAAAGGATGTCTAATATCATCGGCATCGAGATCCCGAATAGCAACAGATGAAGCAGCTCGACAAACAAAGTTTCTAATCCTCCGTTGATTACTTCCTAACGGCTTAAGCTTAACTACGCCAGAAAAGGGGATTAGCGGCTTATTAGCGGTACTGAAGCAGAAGCTAGTTGGGGATGGTTTTTCGGAGAAATTGTGTGAGGGAAGATAAACTGCAGCCATTGAGAGAGAGTTGTGGTGGCGCACGTTAGCCTATGAACATAGAGGTCTGCGCAGTCGTACCATTTGGTTTATAGGCAGACACGACATAGTTTCGTTTCGTTTCGTTTCGTTTCGTTTCGTTCCTTCGTATGTTACGGTCCACAGCCGTAGTCCTGGTAATTATTTGCCGGGATTTCGCTTTCCTTTGACTCTTTTACTTCTAAACTAGAAAATATCGAGATTTAAAGATAATAAAATAATAACACTAAATAAGTAGTAATAATAATAATGATAATAATTTTAAAAAAAAAAAAAAAAGATTGTGTGGTCTTGAAGGCGTCTAGGTGTTCAATTGGGGTGTGAGAAATGTTGCTACTCGTGGGTCTATTCTAACTTTACATGAGTAATTTATTTGGATTTTATAGGCATCACTACAAAAATAAGTCAATTATCAATTAAGGATCCGATATATAAACCTTATCAATTTGAGATCGAACCATGTTAATCTATCAATACAAGATTTTAAAATTTATCAAGTTAAAAAAGAACTTTAATGTGATGTGGTTTTTTATTAATTAAAAATTCCCAAAGTACAATGATTTGATTTTAAAATTTATCAAGTTAAACAGGAACTTTAATGTGATGTGGTTTTTTATTAATTAAAACTTCCCAAAGTACAATGAAAAACTCATGCATGGGATGATCTAAGAGAAAAACTATCACTCCACGACCTTTAAACCAACGTTCTCTATTGTTCTCTATTGATATCTCGTCTTTTTGTTATATTTCTCTTGTTCGATATATTTTTCGTTTCCGTTATTGGTAAATTCAAAAATATTAGTTACCAAAAATATTAGTTACTAACCTCAAATATGAGATCTGCTACATGAAACAGCTTTCAAATCCGTCACAACGATCTGCTAAGCCTGCGAATGATACTCCTGACGACCTAGTCAATCCTGCAAAATAGCACCTCCAAGCGGGTCGGATTTCGAACCCGCGAAAGTCCTCCAATACTTAAGTTAAAAGCAAGTGGTAGTTCAAAACGCCGAAAGTATGATAAAGACAAGATCAACTTCAACTTAGAAAATAAAAAGAGGTATGCACCCCTTTTATAGAGATAAGAGAAGTCCTCCCCAAGTTAGGGTTTTCTTCTCCCGTCACAATTCCATAAATACTACAACTGACTTAGAATTAAGATTCCTCCTATATGCTAAGTTCCCATAAACAATAAACCTCCCATTAAATTACCAGATTAGGCCTGGGCCTGTGACTATTTCCATACAGTCCGTCGGAACCCCATAAGACCATCCATATGAGCCCATTCAGGCCTGATATTTATAATGCCCATAATC
This sequence comes from Phtheirospermum japonicum, assembly GCA_014905375.1. Classification (NCBI taxonomy): domain Eukaryota; kingdom Viridiplantae; phylum Streptophyta; class Magnoliopsida; order Lamiales; family Orobanchaceae; genus Phtheirospermum; species Phtheirospermum japonicum. Next base: position 212,721 of record BMAC01000552.1, read on the forward strand.
GAGCTAAGAGACGACGCCCAACTAAAGACATAAGAGGTCGCGACCCTATATGAGAACTCATCCTCATATTTCAAGTTGCTACTCTACAAACCAACTCGCCCACATCTCCAAAGAAACCATCCAACTCGCTCACCTCCCAAAAGAAATACCCTTTTTAGAAAATAAGGTCGCTTACCACAAATACCCACATATATCAAATAATATTACGTATGGACATTTTAGTCCGTATCAGCTAGTCCCCCATGTTCTAGCTAATCGAGGCACGAAATCAGGTATAACATGTAAAATAGAATGTTAAAAGAACAAATAAAACACACAACACGCACAAATCACCTCACCACTCTACCAAGACATACTTTAGAACCACCCAACCCGATATACCGAGCTTTAGTACCAATAACTTCACAGAAATTCATCAAATAAGCCCGCGGCCTCCAAAAGGTCAGCTCGCTGAGCCCACTCATCCTCCAATAAGAATGCTCCTCTTGAAAGAGAAACTGGTGAGTCCCCAGGCCGAGTCCCCAAACTCCATTCCTGACGACCTGAGACCATAAAACCTTCCCTTCACTGCCTGAAGCTATAAACGGGCGCAATAATACAAGAAAATACAATCATATGCCTTTGAAAATTCAAAACACCATAAGCCATTTACTCGACCTAAAACAGGTCGATCAAGAAAATATTCCATACCACAAACCATAATCATTACTTAAACATCACCTTATAACCATAACCATTTCGTTAGCTCACCAAGACCCCATACTATAATCCACAATAGCCCAACTCTCAATATCGAGCTGTTATAATACCACTTATCTGACAAGAGCTCACCAACTAACATCATGACCTCTGAGAAATCAGCTCGCTCAACCCCCAGGAAGAATGCTCCTCCTAGAAGTAGAGGTCGCTTAAAAGTCCCCATATTTCATGTTGAATGGCCTGAAATATCCATCGACCTATAATCACAAAAACCATTCATTCCCGACCTACAGTCGTACGCAGGCACAATAACCCAAAATATAAATCATGTACAAAACCAAACCATATATAAAGCAAACCCATAAGTTTAACATAGGTCGTGCAAATATATAACCAATCGCAATCACACTTCCCATCCCCAAAAGACCACGAGATCCTTGGAGAATAATCAAACCACGACCTATAAACAATCCAATAGAGCTAAAATCAGCTCGCATATAAAATATATTAGCTCACAGACATAACCATCCATAATACTAGAACACAATATCTTGAAAAAAATATGCAAGTCAAACATATCTCTTCCAAACACATAAAATAACACAATCACAACTTTTAACCATATAAAAATCATGAAAATAACTCGCCAAGTGTTATTGAAAAAAGTCATCCGCCCCGAAGGGTATAATGCACACAGCCCGCCCCAAAGGGTAAAAAAAACAACCGCCACGCAGGGTAAAAACACACAATCCGCCCCAAAGGGTAAAACACACAATCCGCCCCGAAGGGTAAAATGCACACAGCTCGCCCCAAAGGGTAATGAAACCAACCTCCGGTCCAGAGAGTAAAACACAAACTTCCAAAACACAAACTCCATACGGGAGAAGTGCCCTCCGGTCCGGAGTTACCTTCTCCCGCCACAAAAATACAACTTTCCACAACACAAACTCCATACGGGAGAAGTGCCCTCCGGTCCGGAGTTACCTTCTCCCGCCACAAAAACACAACTTTCCACAACACAAACTTCATACGGGAGAAGTGCCCTCCGGTCCGAAGTTACCTTCTCCCGCCACAAAAACACAACTTTCACAACACAAACTCCATACGAGAGAAGTGCCCTCCGGAGTTACCTTCTCCCGCCACAAAAACACAACTTTCCACAACACAAACTCCATACGAGAGAAGTGCCCTCCGGTCCGAAGTTACCTTCTCCCACCACAAACACACAACTTCCAAACACAATCTCCATACGAGAGAAGTGCCCTCCGGTCTGGAGTTACCTTCTCCCGCTACAAACACCACAACTTCCAAACACAATCTCCATACGAGAGAAGTGCCCTCCGGTCTGGAGTTACCTTCTCCCGCTACAAACACAAAACTTCCAAAATACAATCTCCATACGAGAGAATTGCCCTCCGATCCGGAGTTACCTTCTCCCGCCACAAACACACAACTTCCAAAACACAATCTCCATACGAGAGAAGTGCCCTCCTATCTCCATAAATTTAAAGCACATAAACTCATTTATCCACCAAACCAACCATCACAATCGTTACTCAAGATCGTCATATATGACCCCAATTTGCATACGTTTCATTTTTAAAGAAAATAAATACTTATCTTAATTTTTATTGCGTTCGGTTGATACGCCTCATCGCCTTAGACTCCAAGCAACAAATAAATCGACCTTGAATATTTGGACACGCGACCTCATCGCGTTTGCTTGCATTGACCATTACCGGGTTATATTTAAGTCCACATATAGAGTAAACCTTAAAAACTAATATTAATACAAACTAAACAAATAGACCTCCACTCAGTCCGTTAGTACATGATCATAAAAATAATCGATAAGTAAGATGCGAGTATCACAACTCTTACTCGCGCCCATAAACCTTCAAACCCGATCTCCACCACATATTTAACCACTATATATCACAAATATTATATCCAGAATTCAACTTCATCCAATAGTTAAATTGTGCATAATTTAATTTTTAAAAGAAACTAGACAAACAGTTTTGGGAAGCAGGATCAGCTCTGTTTAAAATTCGTTATAAAAATTTTCCGAACTCATATTCAAATCTCTACCGTTCAGATTGAACTTCAATATGTTAGATTAACATATAGAGTTTTTGGCTTGATCCAACGGTTTATTATGCACAATCGTATTTTAAAAAATGCTGCGCAGAATTTTCCCAAAAATAAAATCTGCTTTACTCGAAAATTTATATATATATATATATTCTCGCATCTCAAAATCCGATCTCCACCGTTCAAAACGTAATTCAAAAGGTCCTTGAGGTTTTATAAAAATTTTGACGCGATCCAACGGTTTAAACATTAGAAAATGATTTTTCAAATTTATAGCGCAGTCAGATTTTAAACCTACGAAAATTGTGTATTCTCACGTCTTTTGCTCAAGGACTCAATGTCCCTCTTTCCCTCAGACGGCGCCACTCTATAAATCCAAAAGAATTGGTTACCAAGAATATGGGGTACTAACCTCAAATATGAGATCAGCGACCTGAAACAGCTTCCAAACACGTCGCAGCGATCTGCTAAGCCTCCGAATGATACTCCTGACGACCTAGCCGATCCTGCAAAATAGCACCTCCAAGCGGGTCGGATCTCGAACCCGCGAAGGTCCTCCGATGCTTAAGTCAAAAGCAAGTGGTAGTTCAAAATGCCCAAAGTATGATAAAGACAAGATCAACTTCAACTTCAACTTAGAAAATAAAGAGAGGTATACACCCCTTTTATAGAGATAAGAGAAGTCCTCCCCAAGCCAGGGTTTCCTTCTCCCATCACAATTCATAATTAGGATTCCTCCAGTTCCCATAAATAATAAATCTCCCATTAAATTACCAGATTAGGCCAGGGCCTGTGACTCTTTCCATACAGTCCGTCGAAACCCCATAAGACCATCTATATGAGCCCATTCAGGCTTGATATTTATAATGCACATAACCGAGCTAAAAGACGATACCCAACTAAAGACATAAGAGGTCGCGACCCTATATGAGAACTCATCCTCATATTTCAGGTCGCTACTGTACAAACCAGCTCGCCCACATCTCCAAAGAAACCATCCACCTCGCTCACCTCCCATTTCAGGTCGCTACTATACAAACCAGCTCGCCCACATCTCCAAAGAAACCATCCAGTTCGCTCATCTCCCAAAAGAAATACCATTTCCAGTAAATGAGGTCGCTTACCACAAATACCAACATATATCAAATAATATTACGTATGGACATTTTGGTCCGTATCAGTTATTATAATAATTTTGTGATTTATTTTTTTATGGAAGGAATTATATCAATATCTCGTTTGTTATTATATTCCACTTTTTTTTTAATAAGTTGGGCCAAGTGATTGGAAAATAGAAGATAAATTTCAAATAATTTGAGAGGTTTAGGGTTCATTATATTACACTTGTTCGATATATTTCCAAATTTGAGACTTATCATTTATCGATATCTCGTTTATTCATAAGTTTTTCGATATATTTCCAGTTTGTTCGTAATATTCTACTTGTTCGATATATTTTCAGTTTCGAGACTTATTGCTTTGTCGGAATGTCATTGATCATATATCAATATATGGGTCCTGTGAACTTGTTCGTGTCAGTCATTCACAAAGGTGATACTTTCTGCTTTATATTTACAAGAAATGGGCCTTCTTCATTTTACCTTTTGAAGGTGATGGTTTGGGACAATTTATTACTCAGAAACTTTATTCATATACTGCGCAAATGCAAAGAGAAAATTTCTCAAGTACTCGATAGCACTTCAATATCTGGTTCTAGAGGATCTTCAGGAGTTGAATGTCAACCAATATCATATCCAAATTACATAAGAGGTTGAATAGAGCGTAAGGTTTCAGACTAATTCGTTCAAGTGTATTTCTAATTTCACAATAATTTTACTGCGAGACTTGAATTATACTAATAGTATGTTCAAATGTTTGACATTAAACTGCTCACCCATTATTAGGGCTTTTTTTTTTGTTATTACTGTTGGAACATATTACATGGAACTTTAAATAGTACCCAAAAAAAAAAATTTGCCAAACAGAAAGAAAACTTAAGAGAAACATGCACAACTTTTACAAAAAAAAACTGTAATAATTACATAAACTACCCCTAAGATTCAGTTAAATTACAATAAAAATAATTATATTCCAACGTTGCAAATAACACCCCAACATTCATTTTGGTGTTAGAAAGTACACCCTGAAAATGGAACAAGGGGGCCAATTTATAAGTTAACACAAACCTCAAAGGGTTATTGTAATTGTTTTTTAAGTGGGTCTTTTTGCAATTAGACTACACTTCAGGGGTAGCTTTTTTAATTAACCCTAAAAAGTAAAAACTAACGGAACCCTTTTTGCATAGCATAGAAACACATCTGGCATTTACCACATGGTGGCCGTTACTCGGCCTCCATTTTTCTTACAAACAACGATTACAAGGTTATATATAGAGAAAGTGAAGCTACTTGCATCTTCACAAAACACCATTACATTTATTAGGCCACAGACAAAAGCCAAACCTACGCACAACCAGATTCGCCTCCCAAGCTTGCGCTCCTCGGAAAAACCTGTGAAAAGCATACAAGCGATGCTCCACGAAAACTACAGCATACACATACACACAACTACAACTTATATTTTAAGCTGGGCTGATATTTATGTCGACATCAGCATTTTGCAAACCGGCTTGTTCACACAGATCTAGCAAGTCCAATGTCTGCAAACAGATAAATAAAAAAAGTTGAATTAGTTAAAATAGAGTGACAAATAAGTTGTGAAAGTCAAACAAGAATTATTTCACACAAATTAAGAAAATGCTGGTTAAAAAAATTAAAATAATGTATTTTCCATTTATGCCCCTATACCTGAATAATTGTTTATTCATTGTCTACTCATTTTCCGTAAGTCCAGGTAAATGAAGCAGTGTGATCCCAAAATAATTAAATAGGGGTATACATGAAAATGGAAAATTAATTGCATAATAATGTAACTAATGTTAAGATTAGAACTAACCTCAGGGACAGAGAGCTCAAGACGAAACTTGGGGCCATCGTAGTGATGCAAGACTGGCCTAAAAGCATCCTCCTCGAGAGGCTTGCAGAATTTCCTAACACGAATTCTTACCTAGTTGAAAATAACATATGAATAGCCGGTCAAAAATCAAGGTGAGAGAAACATAATTCAATTTCAAATACATAAAATATCCGTAGCTAATGTAACGTCATTTTTACCTGAGCAGGGAATCTCGATTCACCTTTGCACTTTTTATCTTCCCAAGCAGTGGGATCAATGTTGGAACCTCCAAAAGTTACTGCCTGTGCAATCACAATGTGTTTTACAAGACGCTTTAAGACAAAAACTTATGTAGTGGAAAATGACCTACTCATAGCCAAATTAGGCTGAGTGTGTGTATTAAGTAAACCCTTCAAATAATTCTCACTCCAATCATATTCGCAATATATATATACGAAAAAGATTAGTTCATCGAAAAGCTCATCAAATCTCATCTTTGTCAAAGAAATATGTAATTAGGCTGAGAAAATTGTAACTCGGGTGAAAACAAACTAATTGCGCGAGCACACACACGCACAAAAAAACAACAACAACATACCTCAAAGATACCATGCAACTGGTGTGTGGTGTAGTTGTAAAGGAACAGAGGTAAACCGGGAGTTATTGCCCTCACAGAGTCTCTGTATCTTGGGGGCAAACCTACAAAATAATGCAAAATGGTTTATATCATCAATGCTGACAAAAAAGCTGAATATAACAAAGAATAAGCAATCAAAATCACATTAAAGTCACAACTATCACACTAATGGGACAAAAAAAAAAAGGGTATTTCATATAATTACCAAACAGTTGTTTCTTCAAATCCTCCTGCATGGTATCATTGTTGCACACAATTTTATATCCACCAAGAACCTCGTTCCTCGGGAGTGTCTCTGCAGCAGGTAAGGTCTTATACCTTTTGTCGAGTGCATTGTTGTCCTCCTTGTTGTTGGCAAAGTTGCTATTGCTGCTGTTAATAGGCTCCTTGACATGGTTGATATTGTTGTATTTGCTCCCAGATATATTTCCCATAGAGCTGGCATTCGGGTTCGGATAAATAGCGTTCATATTATTATAAATACCATTCCTAAAGTTACTTTTGGGCACATTCTCGTTGAACTTCGCCTCCAAGTTTAACATGTTGAAGTTTAAGCTTTCAAACTTGTTTTCTTCCTGAAACACGAAATTATTATCCCTGGGCCTCAATTCAGCAGGGCCCTTTGAGAAATCTAGGTTGACCCTTCGCTCGGGCTTTGACCTTGTCTGCTCGGCCAGTTTCGAAGCGGCCACCGACCATTTGTGGTCCTCTGAGACTTTCGACTGTCCTCGGAGATCATCGCCCAACTGCCAAAAGCTGTGGATACTCTCCATTCTGGAAAACCTAGAATAAATAAATAACAGAATAATGTCAGATTTTATTTCACTCAAAAAGATAACCCAGCCAACCAACATAATCAAAAATTGATATTAAAAAATAATAATTAAAAAAATACAAGGTAATAATTATATTCTGATTTTAATAATACAATTTCGTCAAGATTCCTGTAACAGATTTTTGTAATTTCACCACCCAGATTTTCTAGTAAGAAAAAAAGGGGAAATTTTTCATTTTACTTGGTAAAGAAATTTACACTATGACACAAATTACTGTAAAAGTATATACAGCATGTTTTAATTTGTTCGACCTCAATAAACTTAAAAGGAGAATCCTCATATGAATAATGTTCACCACTTGGCAGACAATATCCAAATGGAAAATAAAATAACGCATTAACGAGTTAAAAATATTCTATAAAAACCGACACATACCCAGATGAGAAAATGAAGTGAATAGAAGAAAATTGGCAAGCTTAGACCCGAAATATTAACTTTATATCTTTCTCTTTTCATATATATTAGCTCTCCAGGGTTGACTAGAACTGAATATTAGAGTTCATGCAAAATTCATACTCCAATGCTGATAACATCATAGTAATAAGCCACAATACTGCAAATCCGTAAGCAAACACACATATATTTTTACAATTTTCACCGATTAAGTATGAATAAATGATTGTCATTTATCAATAAATAACCTAAAATTCAAGAACTTGTAACAGAATGAGACAATTAATGGATTAAACTCAATAGATCAGACAAGAAACCATATTCGCCAGCTAAATCAAGCTATAGGGCCTAGATTTAAGGACCAGGGCTTAAAGCTAAAGCAAGAGAGAAACAAATCACGCACCTTCTAATTTTATCTCTTCGACAATGAATTACCAGAAAGATGCAACAGAGGAAAGAATATTGTACAGATGTTTAGCCTCTTATATCACCTAATTCAGCGGATGCCCTTGACCTTTTGCTTTAATTACGAAATTATCACTGAGTTGTAAAATGTTATTGGGGAAAACGACAATGTAATTTATTGTGATTTGTAGCTTGCCTACGAATGCGAGCCCACATCCACTTTTCCACCGTCTGGCTGGTAGTATTGAAAAATTTAAATTTGAATTCGTTTCTTTTTTTTTTTTTTTTTTTTTTTTTTTTTAAATAAGGGTAATTGCAATTTACAATGATGGCTTTTGAAATTGGGTTTCAACACAATTGTCCAATTCTTCGTATGCAATTTTATTTTACGTAGAGTAGGTTTTGGGTGAGATCGGTCTCATAAAATGAGATCACTTTTTATCATTTTGTTAATTTAACCCGAATTCTCGTTCATACCCAAACTCAGATCCAAAAACAAACCCCCCAGAACCAGACCCAGACACAACCCCCCGCAGCCCACACCCCGGTCTCAAGAACCAGACCACCCCAATCTCGGTGCTCCCCCACCTCCGACCGCCACCGGCCGCAACCTCCATTATTTAATGGCGATATTTTTTTACAAATCTTATATTGTTGTAATCGTCTCGTCTTCCTCGTTCCAAATTCGCAATTGGATTTATAATTTAATACTCCAATCACCGTAGATCTGAGGTCAAAGTCACATATTCATCAATTTTAACCTCTAATTTACAGCGATTTACCGGACGAAATTTCGATTAAACAAAACGTATCACACAATTGAGTAATTGTCTCGATCCACTCTACAAAACTGCAAATTCAATCAAAAAAAAAACGTCGCCGGAAAAAAAAATCTGCTCAGTTTTAAGTATTACAAAAGTAGTTAAAAGTATCACAAATTCAAGTAAAAGTATCACAAAATCGACACATGTTATATTTTATATTTTTACATCTTTTTTTTTTTTACAAAAATCAAAGTATCATAAAAATATTATTTACGAAATATAATTAAAATATTACATATTCTATAATTTCATTTCTTGTACTTACATATGTGCCTATTACATTTAAATAATTAAAATTATTAAAAAAATTGATCGCATATCACAATTAAAAGTATCGCATATTTTATATTACTTGTACATTGTACTACATTTTGTAATAAGTGTATTATGTGATACTTTTAATATCTTTTCTAATACTTTTAATATATTTTGTGATACTTGACCAGATATTGTAAAAAATCATACTACTTTTGTTATACACAAATAAGTGTGTTATGTGATACTTTTAATATCTTTTCTAATACTTTTAATATATTTTGTGATACTTGACCAGATATTGTAAAAAATCATACTACTTTTTTGATACACAAATAAGTGTATTTTGTGATACTTTTAATATATTTTCTGATACGTTTAATATATTTTGTGATACTTGATCAGATATTGTAAAAAATCATACTATTTTTGTAATACAAAAATACGTGTGTTTTGTGATACTTTTAATATCTTTTCTGATATATTTAATATATTTTGTGATACTTGATCAAATATTGTAAAAACTCATACTATTTATGCGATACAAAAATAAGTGTATTTTGTGATACTTTTAATATCTTTTCTGATATATTTAATATATTTTGTGATACTTGATCAAATATTGTAAAAATTCATACTATTTATGCGATACAAAATAAGTGTGTTCTGTGATACGTTTAATATCTTTTCTGATACTTTTAATATATTTTGTGATACTTGATCAGATATTGTAAAAATTCATACTACTTTTGTGATAATTAAAAATAAGTGTGTTTTGTGATACTTTTAATACCTTTTCTAATACTTTTAATTACATTTGTAATACTCTGAATTATTTATTTAAAAAAAACATACGTAATTATAGAAATTAAATATCAAGAATTATGTGATACTTCAACTATTTTTTGTGATACTTGAACAACTTTTTGTGATACTCCAACACCCACCATCCAAAATCTGCATATAACATATGCATATTGATAAAATCATTTTCAAAAGCCACATTAATACAAAATAAATTTAATAAACATCTCAACACCTGCACACACCACATCACCGGCGATACACATGCGCCAAAATCACAATTGTTGAGAGAGAGAGTGAGTGAAAATCGAGACGAAAAAAGAAGAAAAGAGAAAAGAGAAAAAAAAAAGCCTACCTTCGTCGGTGCTTACCGATTTGAAAATATAAATCAATAAAATCGTAGATTGCAACATGAGGAGTTGAACGGTGATTTCCATCTGAAATTGGCCCGATAAATCGTCGTAGATCTGAGGTCAAAGTTAACAAATTATAAAGTTTGACCTCATATCTACAAAGATCGGGACATCAAATCGTAAATTCGATTTCAGATTTAGAATGAGAGCGTTAAGACGATTCAAATGGTATAATTTTTATTTTTTTTGGTCGCCGGAGGACAGAGGCCGCCCGGACGACGGTGGCTGGCGGTGACGGTGCGAGAGAGAAACGGTGAAGATGGGAGGGGGGGCGGCTGGGAATGACAGCAGGTTTTACTTTTTTTCTTTTTTATATCTAGGGTTAGGGACGGGCGGGTGGACGGGCGGGTTAGACAGCGGGCGGGTTGGACAAATGGGCATGGTAAAAAGTGGTCTCATACTATAAGACCGGTGTAACCCAAGTATTTGCCTTTTACATATATACTTATATATATATACCAACCCATCCTTTTGGAATTGGAAAACATATGTTCAGCTTTTTTTAACTAAACGAAATTTTTTTTAATTTTTTTAAACACGATAATGTGTATAAATTGATGATGTGACTCATAAAAACTTATTTTGTAATTTATTATTGTGAACGAAGATTTTAAAAGAAGTGCTTGTTGTGTTCTTAATGTTGCATAATAGACCTTGCAATAAAATTAGGCTTACATAGATATATGGTTGCAATTAAATAAATTTCATGCTTTTGCATAGATCTTAGAATCAAAGCGATCTATCACGAGATCAATTACATATAACTTATCTAAATATACTCATTTGTTATTACTGTCATTGCATCTCTAATTATTTTTTTTTGTAATATTTTTAAAAATATTTTCTTTTTTTGAAAAAGACTTTATAATAAATAATAAATATTTATTTTCAAACTAACCAATACTTAATTAATTTATAATTTTGTTATTATCATTTAGGGGAGTGTATTCATTTAGAATTTTTAAAGACATTTTAAAAATTTTAAAATTCTGATGTATTTAATTAAGACATTTTAAAACTTATTAAAATCTTGAAGTATTTAACTGAGATTTCTAATAAATTATTAAATGTCCATAAAAGTCTCAAGATATTCATTTGAGATATTTTAAATTCTTAAATTGTTATGAGGTATTCAAAAGGACAAATACTCTTTGCAATTGTAATTTGACTGAATTTTCTTAGACTTCTAAGTTAATTATATATATCAAATCTCACTACCAAATCCCATCTTTAAACATGAGATTTCACAATACTTTTATGAACTCCCAATAAATATGTAAAATCAATAAAAATAAAAGAAAATCCATACAAATCTTATAGTAAAATAAATTTTAAAATGTTTATAGAAGTTACAAATGAATAAACCCCCCTTAATATTTAATTGGGTTATTGATGTAGTTATCTACACAGTGAAATTTCAAAAGCGAGGTTTACCGCATGCTCATATCCTTCTTTTCCTAGACCGCTGTAGTAAACTTCCAGAACCAGAAGATGTTGATCCAAATCATCATTTCGGTAGAGATCCCAAATAAAGAAACTCATCCAAAGTTGTACGAATTGGTGATTCAACACATGATGCATGGTCAATGCAGTTCTAAAACAAAGAAAGCATGCCTGAAGAAAGGAAGATATACTAAGGGCTTTCCTAAGAAATACACTGATAGAACTACAGTTGATGATGATAGATACTTAATGTACATGAGAAGAGATACGAGAAATGTAGTAGTTAAGAATGGTTTCACCTTAAACAATAGATATGTTATTTCATACACCTCTCAACTATTGATCAAGTACCAGGCTCACATTAACGTTGAATGGTGCAATCAGTTTAAATCCATCAAATATCTTTTCAAGTACATAAATAAGATTGTGTCACTTTGTCTATAACGGAAGGTGGCAACGATACAAGTGGAAAGGAATAGATTGTTGATGAGACAAAAAAAACTACTATAAATGTAGATATATATCTCCATGTGAGGATGTCTATCGTATATTTGCTTTGCATATCCATTACAGGAATCCATCCGTACAACGACTAAGTTTCCAACTCCTAGATGAACAACCAGTCTTCTATGATGATGATGACACGATTGATAAAGTTGATGTTGAAGAAGACAAAATGGATTCAATGTTTTTTGTTTGGATGGAGTGCAATAAGAAATATCCTGAAGCCAGAAGCTTATCTTATATATAATTCCCTACAAAATTTGTTTGGAATGGCACACAACGTGTTTGGACCATTAAATAACGTGGCATTAAAATTGGTAGGTTAGATTGCGTTCCCCCTGGTGTTGGGGATGCATACTATTTGTCACTAATGCTACATCATTCTCGGGGTGCGATTTCACATGAAAATATACTAACAATTAAAAATGTTGTCTACTCTAATTTTAAGGTTGCATGTTATTCTCTATGATTGTTGAATGATGTTAAAGAGTACATTGATGGTATTATCAAGGCGAGTTATTGGGGTTTACCAGCATTCCTCACGAAGTTTTTTACGTCATTGCTACTATCAGGAAGCATTTCAAGACTAGAATATGTGTGGGAAAAAGACTTGGCAATTTCTTGCAAATGACATCCTACAAAGACAACGCAAAAATCTTGACATATATGGTATTTATTACTTTTCAGTATTTCTTACTATAATTAATTAATAAATTCATTGCAAATTTTTTGTTACTTTCCATATATTTTTTAACTATATGTAATTTTCTACATTGTGTAGCTCTAGGCTTAAGTGATGAGCTGTTGAAAAATTTTACATTTATCGAGTTGGATTTTTTTTTTTTTGCAAAGTAATGGGAAAACGCTCAAGAACTTCACTGATATGCCCATTCCTGATGATGCCTTGATTAATGACGGGAATAACAAACTAATCCAGCAAGAACTTAATTTCGATAGATCCATTTTAGATGTTGAATATCGCAAGCTATGCTCATTATTAAATAATGAACATAAGGCAATCTATTATTAGATGCTACGCCATCAGTCAAAGGTGGTGTTTATTTTGTCTACGGCTATGGTGGTACGGGTAAAACCTTTATTTGGTGAACATTATCAGTTGCTCTACGATCTAAAGTTGACATTGTTCTTAATGTTTCTTCAAGTGGTGTTGCGGCACTTTTACTTCATTCTGACAGAACTACACGTTCAAGGTTTGGTATAGCTTTGACTATAACAGAAGATTCAATATGTATAATTACATCTGGAACTGAATTAAATGCTCTTATGGATCGGGTAAAACTAATTATTTGGGATGAGGTTCCAATGATGAGTAGATTTTATTTAGAAGCTTTGCATAAAAGTTTAATATTCATTGCACCAAAATAAATAAAGAACCTACCATATGGAGCTAAGGTTATAGTTCTTGGTGGAGACTTTAAACAAATTATTCCTGTTGTGTTAACGGGCAGTCGAGAAGATATTGTTTGTACAAGTATATGCTCATCTCAATTATGGGAACATCGTAAGATTTTACGATCGACGAACAATATAAGATTAACTGTTGGAAAATCATTGACCACTTATGTTGCATAGGACATCAAAGAATTCTCAAAGTGGATACTGAAAATTGATGATAGTGAAATTGGTACTTAGGTGGATGGTGAAACTTTTATTGATATACCTGACGATATACTTATAGAAACTACAGATGATCATGTTGCGGCTATTGTGGAGAGCACTTATCCATCTATTTTAGAAAACTTTGGCAATAAATTATTCTTTGAAGAAACAGCTATTCTTGCACCAACTAATAACATTGTTGAAATTGTTAATGACTATGTGAGGTTTATACTTTCAGGTGATGAAAGAGAATATCTTAGTTCTGACACAATTTGCAAAATATTTGTCAACACAGAGGCTCAGCATCAAGTGTACTTCACCGACATTATGAATTCGATAAAGTGCTCAGGAATTCCTAATCATATTTTAAAGTTGAAGATTGGAGTCCCGGTTATGTTGCTTCGAAATATGGAACAAGCTTCAGGTTTATGCAATTGTACGAGGTTGGTTGTTACACAACTTGGAGATTGCATTATTGAAGCAAGGATTCTATCAGACAATAATACTGGGACCAATGCGTATATTCCACGAATGACATTAAGTCCCTCAGATAATAGGGTGCCATTCAAACTTCAAAAAGACAATTCTCACTCATTGTTTATTTCGCATTGATTATAAACAAGAGTCAGGGGCAAACTCTCTCAAATGTTGGGTTATGTTTATAAAGACTAGTTTTTAGCCATTGTCAGCTTTATGTTGCGATTTTCGAGTTAAGAGTCGTAAAGGGTTGAAGATTCTTTGCTACAATGAAGATGGCATCATAGTCAATAAGACATGTAATGTAGTTTATAATGAATTTTTACATAATTTAAAACGAGAAATATATCTTCTTTTTCATATTATTAATTAACTTGTTTACTCTATTAATTATAGATTGATAAACGTTATTATTTTTTAGCACTTCATATATTTGCCCGCAAAAATCGCGGGTCTCACACTAGTTGGAGAGGTAAATGCAAATGGTCGTTGGCTTATGAATTACGGAGATTAAGTGCAATAAGGTGGCTGGCCAATAAATTGGATAAATGATTTTCTTTCATCTTATTTTAAATCGTAATATTTTTTAACACGGACACACATACATAAATACACATGATTTGCGGTGGTCCAACTATGGTGGGGCGGTATAGTTTGAAGATGAAGAAGAAGGAGAAAAAAATACGCCACACATTCCGGATGTAGTTTGTCGAAAGTCCAAAGCGTTGTTAAACTCAAGTCTATTGAACGCTTTAGGGGTGTTCGGTCAGTGGCGACTAAACACAATATTCAATCAGCAGCGGTTAAACGCAACTTAGGACATTCCACGTACCAAAGTCGAACACCCTGTTTTTTCTTCTTTATCTTTGTAATGGACACCCACACCCACCGGTGAAATCCCACCGTCCCCTCAAACTCGCAACTACCATCCCTGGATCCATATAAAAAAATACTAATAATAAATAAATTAAATTAATAATAATAACAATAAACTAACTTTGCCGACAAACTCCATAAATACCGAAAACCATGAAACTTGGATAGTCTTTGTCGGGAAAATGCACTATCTCCTTGAAATCACGTAACCGAGAGAATTCAAGTGTATCAAGTCTTGTGTGTGTTGTGTGTGTGTGTGTGCATAATGTGTTTGATAAATAGCTATATAGTCTAAGTGATTCAAAATTTAAACTCGAGACAAAACTTCTATCATATGAATAAGTAAAAAAAAAAGTGATTGTTCATCAATTTCTAAGATTTATTATGAAAAAATTATATATTATTCAGATTGAAGATGATTAACACACACACACACACACACACACACACACACACACATATATATATATATATACAAGTTTATGAGAACATAGATCGATGTTTATTGGAGATAAAGTTTTATTACAATGAGATGAAGACACGATCATTTTTATCATAGAAAATATGAATATTTTTATGTCTATTACATGTTCATAAATTTATATTTATTACCATAAATATGAATATTTATCACATTATATAAAAATTTATTTTGAGAAAAATAAGTATTTATTACATTAAAATTATTTTTCATTAGTATATAGTTTCATTAATAGTTGTAGTACGACACGCAGCCAAATGTATTTAGGGGGTGTATTTATTTAGGACTTTTAAAGCCATATTAAAAAATTTAAAATCCTGATGTATTTAATTAAAACATTTTAAAACTTATAAAATTCTTGAGGTATTTAATTGAGATTTCTAATGGATTGTTAAATGTCCATAAAAGTCTCAAGGTATTCATTTGAGATAATTTGAATTCTTATATTGTCATGAGGTATTTAAAAAGTCAAATATTCTTTGGATTTGTAATTTGACTAGATTTTCCTAGACTTTTAAGTTAATTGTAAATATAAAATCCCACCACCAAATTCTATCTTCAAACATGAGATTTCACAAAATATTTATAAACTCCCAATAAATATGTAAAATCAATAAAAATAAAAGAAAATTCATACAAATCTTATAATGAAATAAATCTTAAAATGTCCCTAGAAGTTCTAAGGGGTTGTTTAGATCAGGCTTCTTTGTAATTCTAAATTATGGTATTCAGAATCTTGAGTATATTGAATTTTGTAAATAGTAAGAATCTTTGTTTGTTATAGGATTCAGAATCCTTTACTTTTTAACTATAGATGTCAAATCATGTCTGAAAAGTGGATGATAATATATTTTTATGTTGTATTTGATGTCAAATCATGTCTGAAAAGTGGATAATAATGTAATATTATATTGTATTTAGTAATATTTAATTTTTTAAATATAATGATGATGTGATAAAAGAGATGAGTGTGGGGTTAGGTGAAAGAAATGGTTGGTTGTGAATTGAAGATTAGAATCGTAAAACAAACGAGGATTGTGATTCGAAATCTCAATCCTGAAATTCGCAGTTTTAGATCAAATAAGGCCTAAATGAATAAAACCTCCTTAATAATTTGCCGGGACAACCAACAATTGCCCCCATCCTTCACGTATTTGAATTGGATCGTAAGAAGAACCTTAAAATGAAGCCCACGCGTTATTATAAGCTCGTCTCAATGTTTCAAGGCCCAAAGGACGTGCTTACACTCGTATAAATAGAGAAAAGCCCTAATCGTAGAAAATCCATAAGTTCCATAGATAATTTTCCAGAAAGGACAACTTAAATCAGTCGTCGAAAACATGGAAATGTCGAGCGATTTCGATCGTCTGCTTTTTTTCGAGCACGCTCGCAGAACAGCTGAAGCTACACACGCTAAAAATCCTCTGGACGCTGATGTCAGTACAAGCTTTTACGAGGACTTTGTTTTTGTGCTGTTTATCTATTCATTTTAATTTATTAATTATTATTTACTGGTTGTTGCAGAATCTGACTAGATGGGGAGGCGTGTTGCTGGAGTTATCTCAGTTTCAAAACGGCCCGGACTCGAAGAAGATGGTTCAAGGTACATCTAGTACTGTTTGATTTCTATTTTATATGCTGCTTTTGCTTTTTTTGTTTTGTTTTGTTTAATTAACACGTGGATTTTCAGTTAATTTTTGTGGAAGTGTGAATGAATTGTTCGTGCTTATGAAACTAATGGTGAAATTAGGGTAATGAAGCTGAGAATCTGGATTTAGGGTTTAGAATAATGGTAAAAAAAAGCTATAACTATCCCATTTGTACTTTTACTTTGCTGTCCACACAATTGGTAGTTATTTTTATCAGAAATGTGTTGGGAGTTATTAAGATTTGGTTTAACTGAATGAGAAATAATTATGTTAATTTTTTGCGAAATCCAGGCATTTGCGTATGGAAAAAATAAATTCTGTGTTAAACTTGTTAATTAGGTGTTAACACCAAACCTGAGCTGCTTAATTTTTTATAGATGCTATTGACAAGCTAGAGGAGGCACTGGTTGTTGATCCTACAAAACACGATGCACTCTGGTGCCTTGGAAATGCATATACATCTAGTGCATTTCTTATTCCTGATCTTGACGAGGCTAGGGGTTTCTTTGATAAAGCAGCCCAGTACTTTGAACAAGCATTGCAACTGGTACACAAACTGAACAAGAAGCTTTGTGTTATACTTTTCTGATTCCCTTTTTATTTGTTTTCTGAATGTTTGTTCTTTTGGTGCAGGAACCACAAAATGAACTATATAAGAAATCTTTAGAAGTAACTGCCAAGGTACATTCAATGTTCCAAACCCTTAATTTTATTTTACTTTTCCACAGTGGCACAAGGTGCATTTAATTTTTGTCTTATTTGAAAGTGGAATCTCATATTACATGTAATTGTTGATAAGTTTTCTAGGACATAAGATGATTTGATGAATTAGCTGAATTTTCATTTTAGAATTGGTTTGAAGTGTATTTACAAATATACCTTGATGTATGATCAGAAGGGTTTCTTAGGGTTTTCATTGTTTATTTTTAAAATTATTCTGGGTGGTCATATTCTTACTCACTCTCAAAGTTTACTTTTGCTCTAGCTGGATCTCTGCAAATTTATTTCAGCGTGATTTTGATCTCTATCACACACACACACACATGTATATATATACGTGGGAGGGGGAAAAGTGCCCACCCGCGGCCCATTTTTTTTTCTTTTTTATCCTTTCTTTAATCTAAGGCCCACCCACCCACCCAGAACCTCAGACTCAACAAAAGGAAAAAAAAGGATGAAATTCATCATCGCCTATTTTGAACCAGAAAAAAACACAAACTCCAAGATCTCTTTCAGTCTCACACCAAAAGCAGATATCCCGTTTGGGAACCAGGAAGAGTACAAAAAAAGAGCTTGCGGTGGGAAAAAAAGGACCTCTCTCACGCTGACGATTCTTCATGCGTACGGACTCCGATTCCAACCATGGGGCTCACGCTCTGAGTGCTCTTCAATTTTCTTCCTCACCAGTAAAGTGTTTTTTTGTTTTTTTTTTTTGAAATTTTTGGTGAAAATTAATATAGAATAATTGATGGTGCCGACAAGCTGAAGTTTTTTTTTTCCCATCTCTCTTGGTGGTTGTATTGTTGAAGTTGAGGTTGGATTTCTTTATATTCGCAGTTGGTTCAATTTTGTTGTGATTGTGCTGATTCTCAATGTTTAATTTTGGTTTTCCATAAAACGTCCAAAAGTTGGGGAAATGGAAAAAAAAATTTGGGGTACGTTTTCTCGTTTAGATTTTGTCTGACGGAGACAGACAGCTTCAGATTCCGGCAGGTAAGTGGCAAAGATTTGGCTTAGGGATTGAATTTTGGGGCAAGAGGTTTTGCGTTCACTTTCCTCCCCGAGAACTTTTTTTCTTTCTCAGTTCGTTTTTGTTCCTCAAAGTGATTATGTGAGACCCCAATTTGAAGCAGACTCACTTTTTTTTTTCCCGTTTTTCTAGGGATAGGGTGGAGTGGCTTGGGAACAGGGGAATCAAATTAAAAATGAAGAAAAAAAATAAAAATAAAATGTTGACTGCTGATGTGGAGGAGCCATGTCATCGTGGGCCTTTACTTTTACATGTCATAACATGTGATATTTGTGTGCCTGTCATTTGTTAAGATTATATGCAATATGAATTTTTCTTCGCAATTTGCTCTGAACACTAGTAAGACAGAATGTGGACACTCAATGTGGTTATAACAATATATTTCTTGTTCGTCTCTGATGCAAACATTTTTTTCTGTGAACTAATCAATTATATTCTTGATGTTATGTTAAGGCCCCTGAGTTACATGCGGAGATCCACAAGCACGGTTTGGCTCAGCAGGCTATGGGACCAGGCCCTTCATCATCTGGTAGTACAAAGGTAAACTGTCTTGTTTTATTAAATAATAATTATTATTCATAATTTTTTTGTGTTCTAGTAATAATTATTACTCCTTTTGCTTGTAATTGTAGACGTGTTTGAAATGCCTTCCTTTATATTGTTGTAATATATCGGGGATTGATAACACTTTGTTATAACTCACTTGCAGTTTTTCCCCCCTAAACCACTCTATATTTTGATAGCATTTCATTTCACACCTTGTTTAATGACTCTGTGTTGCATTTCCCACAGCAGCAGAGTACGAAGAAGAGCAAAGGTAGTGATCTCAAATATGACATCATGGGATGGGTAATTCTTGCTGTTGGCATCATCACATGGGTTGGATTTGCAAAATCTAACTTGCCTCCACCACCTCCTCCAAGATAAGTCAGTGTTTGCTTCCTCTCGTGTTGAAAGAACTTGCTTGGGTAGACGGGATAGTTTCGAGAGAATCAGTTTTTGCCTCGGCTATTCTTTTTCCTTTTTCCCCCCTCTTTTTTTTTTTTCTTATTTTTTCTTTTATAAATTAAGTAACTTATTCGATAATAAAATCTTTGAATTGTTTGGTTGACATTTTGCTACCTCTTAGCTGTATTCCTTGAAGCCTTAATCAAATTATTGCTTATATTTGTGTGGAATGCCATATCCTTGTTGCTACACCTTGGCAAATCTTTAGAACAAAAGTTGGGTGGTTTTAACATTCTTAAATGAAACTTCTAATCATGTTATTCGTGATTGAAACTACAGGTCTGTGAACGCAGGCCCTTGAGTGTCAAGAACCACAATATTATGCCATAGGCTTGTGAAATAACTATATAACTTGCTGGAATGATTGTACAAGTCTTTATGTTGTGAAAGAGACCCTCTGCAATCATTTCTGGGTATTCAAGGTGTTTTATAAATTGCTATATAGCCTGAATGATTTCAAATCCAAAACAATGAAGATCAGGTCAATTGCAACCTATGATTATCTGCTGTAGAAGATGACCCAATTTGAAGGAGAATAAGGATTTCCATAGTCTTAACAATTTGAAAGTTTGAGCAATTGGACTCCATGTAAAATTGAGTGGTATGATTATTCGTAGATTCTATGACACTGTTTCTATGATGCAAAACATTTTATCGTTGTTTTCTGTTCTATTTAAATCAACCTAAACAGTTCAATTTTCATTAAAACAAAAGGCACAATCCATTTTACTTGCACCATTACAATGCGTTTTTTGTTGAATGAATAGTTGAAACTCCAAAATCACAATCCTTGTTCTAGTGATCCAAGTATGTGTAGGTCCCCTGTACAGACACATTAATCTCCTTTCATTTCATGTGATGAAGTCTATATTTATCCCAAAGGATCCATTCAGTAAGCTGGATCTCATATAGAAGGGATTAGACATTTCCCAACTCTATCTCTTCTTTGCCTTTCTCTCTTATCGTCCTCCACACCACTAGATGAAAAGTTCAGCAAAAACCCTTGCGTTTCCGTTGTGAATTTAATGTCGCCCAACCGCCGATTGTTGGGGACTTAGCGCCGCAACTTCAAACAACTAACCGCACCTCCCACCCCCAAACTGTTGTAGTTTCCCTTCGTTGTTTGTTGTCCTTTTATAAATTACATTCCAATCTCTTCATTCTTTGTACCTATTCGTGTACAAATTTTTCGATGTCATGACAAGCACTGTGTGTAAAATTAGTTGTATATTTGTCTAGTGATAGAATAATTATATCTATTATTTTTCGTTGTAACTAATTTAGTGGTAGAAAAGTGTCTTTCTCTTTAAACCCTAATTATTTTTTCTTATAAAATTGTCACTTAATACAGGCAATCATCACTACATTGTAAAACTTGTTATATATACAATATACTGTAATTTATAGAAAGTGACGCTTTCTCTATAAACTTTGTTATTTTTCCTTAAAATTTGTCACTTATTCTAACATTATCTGTTTGTTGGTTATTTCAACTGTCTGTAAAAATTGTTATTTTTCTTATGGTATTAATTGTTTGTAGGATATTTGAAATTAATCATACAATTATCATTGTACCTATCTTTTTGGCGCTTGTGACTTGCTGAGATATGTGTTTGATTCGTTTTTAATAACCTTAAAGCAGTATATGGGGTACTTAGTAATTTCTTTTTATGAGCATCATGATTTTATTATTGAAAATATAACAATTTTCCTATTTCTTTCTGTTTGTTTCAGAAGCTAGGTCTCCCGTTTACACTCGTAGTAGCTGTAAACATAAAGATAAATTTTGAACGTTAGCAGAGTGGATTGATGTATGGTAGTGAGGTCCTAAATAATGTGTGTGTTTTTTTTCATTCTTATTGTTGTTTTCATTATTGTTATTAATGTTATTGGTTTTTATTAGTAAACACACGTCAAAATTGAGTGATTGATTAAAATATGGCGTTGATGAGTTGTTACTTAGTTGAGAATTGAAATATATAAAATGGATGTTTGATTAAATCAATTAATTGCATTGATTTACTTTATAGGTTATGACATCGATTGTTATCCTACTAGTCTGTTGAACGTTCTGTTCTTGCCTGTTATTGCCAGTACGATTGTACTTTACAGAACGATCAATCTACGACTTTGTTCATTGGTTTATAAATTTAATGAATGTTGTCTGCTACAGACTTGTCTTGGATGATAATAGCTATTCTCTTTTGCTCGTTGCCTCAATTTGTTTACAATAGTTTCTCGTTCTATTATAATCTTGGCATATAATTTTTTTCATATCAAAATTTCCTGGATTTTGTGCATCCAATTTAATTCTTCAAATTCAGTAAATGAGAATTGGATGAACAAATATCCATTATGCTTGTTGTGCTTGTTAGTATTCTAGTCTTTTGTATTACTTTTACTTTGATTGTTATTAATGTGGGGGGTTTTGGCTAATATTTACAGCAAGTACCATGTTTTCTTTGAGCAAATATATTATAGCTTATTCACAAAAAATTGTTGTCAATGCTTAGCATGTGATTTATCACGCTCACTTTTGACTCAATGAGCATCACTTTTGTCACTTTTATACATTACAATCACTTTTGCACCAGCAACGTTTACTCTTGCTCTTTCGTATTACTAGTGCTTAACCCGTGCGATGTACGAACAAAATATGATGGTTTATATTAGTTCAATCAATGTGAAGATAATAATATTGAATTATTAATAGAACATAATAATCTATATATGTGTGTGTGTATTTAGAAAAATCATAGGTAAATCATTACATAGTCGACAACGTGGGTTAACTCAAGTGATAAGATTGTCCATTACATAAGACTTATATTATCTATTTAAGTGACCTAAGAACATGTTTGAAATTGTTTTTTCTTTCTTTTTAAATGGATTGAGTTTCGGGTGTTTAACCCGTGCGATGCATGTGCCCTCTATGTTGGAATTTGTGTTATAAGCGATAATATTTGTACAATATAACACTATAATGATAGAATAAAATACATTTAATCTCTCAAATTATATCGACCAAATACTGAAAAGTCGATAACAAACTTGCAACTAACTGACAAAAATGTTGTAGGTATTTACTAACAGTTTAGATCATGATTGCAAATATTTACCGATTACAGTTTTACCTATATTTTTAATTTTCATAGTTTTTACTAACAACTTTTGTAGGTAAATTGATTTGATTGTAGTGGAACTTTGAAATAACCGAAGTCCAATCACCACACATCTGAATTCTAAATTTACAAATTGAATATTTTCAATATAATTTATTATTCACATTTCTTAGTTATAATATTTAGTTGTCATCTATAATTATATTATATCGTATTATTCAGTTCAAATTATGTACCTGTTTCGATTTTTTATAGTTGATAATTCTTAAATATTTGATTATACTCGTTCATCAAGCACTATGAAAGTAGAAAAGTTATTGAATTCATATCCACATAATGGAAACCTCCAATTATAAAAATATTAAAATATACTCATTCATTTATTTTTAATTATCATTTTTTAATTTATGTTAAAAAAATAAGTTACAAATTATAGTTTTCTCTAATCAGCTGATAGTTGATTGAATATTTTTCTTAAAAATCATATTCTTTTTTTTATATGCTAATATATTAATTTATAGTTTTATCATTTTTAGACATAAGGAAATTCTTATTTATCAATATAAAGATAAGGCATTTAAAAAAAAACTTTCTCTTTTTTTTCCCCAGCTAATCTATCTATTCAACAAATAATTGATATTGTTGTTTTTTTTTCCTTAACTTTTTAAATATTTTTTAAGAAATCTTTATTTATTGTTATTTTATATTTTTTCTTGTCTTTTATGTATATATTTTTGTATCACTCGGTAATGTTTGTATTGATAAATTAATTGTCAATCAGCATAATGTCAAACAATAATTTACAATCAACTATCATATATCAGCCATCTCAACTCCTTTAATTATCTCAGTCAAGTAGATCTTAAATAAGAAAAATAAATTATGAAAATTGTTCGCAATAATAATAATAACCTGATTTAAGTTTTGACTAATTATGATAAACACGCATTTCCAATATTATTTGTCATCACAGTAAAATAAATAGATTTACTCTTACTATCGTTATATTATAGATAAGGAAGATTTAAATCACAATTTAACAGTATCAAAAGAAAATTCAATCCAATTGATTTGATTATTATTGTGAATATTTCGAATCAATTATGAAGATTTAAAAAAAAAGATTCAATATATATATTAAGAACTTTAATAAGTAACAAAGAAGATTTAAATTCATATTTAATAGTATCTAAAGTTTAATAATCACTATATAATAAAATATAAGAATCCCTATTTTATACTTGGTCCAACCCGACCCGACGGATTGACTCGAAACCTGGCCAAACCAGCACTACCTGGTGCGAGTAGCTTTAATAGACTATTTCGTAGTCCACCCGCTTTGGACCTGGCTACTTGGGCTAGCTAAGCATGAACCGCTGACCCGCGGCCCGAACAGTCTTCTAATTTGAGACTTAATTCATTGTTATCCTCAAACCATTAATTATAGTAACCTTTTCAATCTGAATAACTTATTTAAACTCGATGTGGGGTACAAAATAAGTCCGCAACAACTCTTTTTATCGGTACTCAGTGTTGTAAAAAATGCACATATTTTTCTTCTTCTTTTTTTTTCCCCTCTTTTTTAAAGAATTCACTTTTTTCTACATAATTGAAAATTTATTATCATTTTTTTTTATATTCACTTATATATCTCTATACTCTAGCCCATGTAACCATATTAATAACATTAACTTTATTTTATTCATATATATGTTTTTTTCATTTCCTCTTTTTAATATTTGAGAATTTAATAAGTCATAAACAAACACTCATATATCTCATGAAAAAATATTATATTTTAAACATATCAATTCATATATTAATTTTTTTGAATTTTTTCACTTCGTCTTTATAATATTTGAAAGTTTAATATATGAATTGATATGTTTAAAGGATAAAATATCCATGTTCTTGAAAAAATGTGAATGTTTGTTTACGACTTTTAAATGTGATTTATATGTATATAAGTTATTTAATTTACTTATTTTTTAAGTTACAAAAGTAAATATAGATTTATATTTTTATTATTTTTTGTCTGGGTCAACAATTGACCTGGTGATCCGGTGGTTGACCTAGTGACCTGGTGACCCATATGCGAGTTCGGGTCAATGTCCGGGACTAATTTTAAAATATTAATAGGAATATTTATAGTCTAAAAACACACTTTTGGCGGGCTGTATTTACTATTTATAAAACATGTTTATTTTTATATATTTTTAAATATACATAAATATATGCTATAGATAAACTATAAAATTATGAAATATGGATTATCCTACTAAGAAAAGATGATAAAAATAATATAATGTAATATCTATCCCTAAAATATAATGTAATTATTATAATCATAGCTAGATATTAATTAATTTAATATTTATATCAATGTATTTTAGAAACAAATATATATATAGAAAATTATGCATTTGGAAATATCCTTATATATCTCAAATCATTATCAAATTATTTGGTAAGTAATTAAATAATATCTATAACTATAAATATTTATTATTAAT
Source organism: Phtheirospermum japonicum (assembly GCA_014905375.1). Classification (NCBI taxonomy): domain Eukaryota; kingdom Viridiplantae; phylum Streptophyta; class Magnoliopsida; order Lamiales; family Orobanchaceae; genus Phtheirospermum; species Phtheirospermum japonicum. The sequence goes on from BMAC01000552.1 coordinate 238,479, forward strand.
TATGTTAATGGTTTAAACTTTCCTTAAAATGTGTTACCCAATTTATTAACACATTTTGGCGGGAAAATTTGCAAACTACTATTTATAAAACGCTAGCCTTTTTATATATATATAGATATTGTAATTAATTATTTAACTTGAAATATAATAATATTACTTTTGTATTAAAATATATCACTTTTCCACTAAAACGTGTCACTTTTAAATAATAAATGTTACTTTTACACATTATATTTATATTATAATCAAGTTTTTTTTATGTTAAAAATAATAATGTAATTTTTCAATTATTATTGTCACTTTTGCACTAACAATTATCATATTTACATATTACATTGTCATAAGTCATTTAACTTAATATATGACGTTGTCATCTTTTAAAGTAATATTGTCACTTTTCCATAAAAAATGTCGCTTTTCCATTTCAAAAAACTGTCACTTTTGCATAAAATGGTGTCATCTTTACACATTATATAATAATCAAGCATTTATCTGAAAAGATAACATTGCCACATTTATACTAAAATGTGTCACTTTTCCACTAACATGTGTCACTTTTGGATTAAAAACGCCACTGTTATTTCTATCACATTTGACTTCGAATGTTTCACTTTTCAATTAAAATGACACAAACAACATTGATTTGGACAAAAACACACACTAACACACTATGCAACACATTATAAAATCTCATTTTCAATACATTCATAAATTCATTCTAAATCTCACCTTGAAAATATGCCCAATAATGTAGAAATTTGATTCACCAAGTATAAGAATGAAATATAATGGCTAAAACCTAATTCGGAACTCATGAAATAAAATTTGAAATACTCAATCAATCAAAGAAAGAGAAGAATTATAGAACAAAAGATGCACTGTATTTCTTAATTCATCCTCCATTTTCTTCTTCGAATTACCTTTCTTCAAATCAAAAAACCAACAACCTCATCTCTTGCTTCAAAGAACGTTGTCTAATTCACACTTCCTCTTGTCTACAATTTGATTTTGTCCCATCTGCGTAAGTAAAATTCAACCAAAAATTGAGCTGACCGAATAATACAATGGCAGTTTGGTTTTTGATTTTAAGTATACAAAAATTCGATCATTCAACTGGTTTTAGTTTGTCTACAAAAAAAAAAAAAGAAAGATAACTGAGCCTACGAATTACATATAGTAATTATATATGTATTTATATATATATATATATATATATATATATATATATATAGGGGTGGGATCTCGTGGGAACCGTCCCCTGTGTGGGAACTGAGAACCAATCTCGATCGTTAAAATCTGTTGATCTAACGACCCTAGTTAATTATTGTAAATAAGGTATGGTTTATTAATTATATCACACGCGCTTGGTTTTTTGTGTCTTAGAGGGTATCATTGGAATTTTCCATATCCCAAGATCGGCCGAAGATCCTTGAAATCTCATAATCCCCCGATTCATGCGGAATTAATGCTGGTTAGTTTTTAAGCCTCTTCCCCAAAAAATTCGCCGTCCCACCCACACGAGAAAGCACGAGATTTGTAAAACCGATGAGTTGTTGAGGAGAGATATGGGTTCAGGCGCAGCGGAAATACGGCGGATCTCAATTTTTGTCCCGACGGCGTCTTCGTGTCACCGGCGGAAAGAGACATAAATCCCGTTACTCATCGGAACAAACTCCGGCTGTGACGATGCCGAAGGCTCCTCGATCTCAGATCCACGACCTTCTTGTGCGAGTTTGATTGCAGTGCAGGGACGAACGTCGGGCTCGCTGCGGGCTGGTACTCCGGGAACAAACGCCCTGATGGGTAACGGACCCCACACGCATTGCACAGCATCTTCGGGCCAAACGGGCCCTCTCTCCACTGCGGCGTCTTGATTACCTGGCAGTGAGGGGAACCTTTTAGTGACTGCCGAACAATTCGGGGCCCGTAACGAGTTTTCAACCTGGGGGCCCGGTGGTAATTTCTCTTTCTTGTCTTTGTTATCTTTCCGGGGCTATTATTATTCTATATGCTATCTTGAGATTTTATATATGCTTAATTTAGATTGAAATATATGCTAGTGTAATAACCTTTTAGTGATTGTATATATGTCTATACGTATACGCATAATACGTATTGTTTGCTAATTTCATGGATTAGTGATGCTACTTTACTGATATGGTTATGCTAATAATAGCAGTGCTAATTTACTCATATGGTTATGATAATAGTTTATTATGCTTTTATGATAATTAATAAAATTAACTAATCCTGTATAACCTGCTTTATAAAACATGTTAAAAAATATGTGCTACTTTTACCTTATTATGATGTTATTGTTATGTATTGTTAGTTATAATGCTAAAGTTCTATTACTACAAGTTGGTACAGGTGCTTAATTCTAATTTGATGTTTGCTAATATTTCACAACGGTGATGCTAATGTTGTTATTATATGTCTATGCTTAAACTGTAATTATTATATGCTAATGTGATTTTAGCATAGCTAATTATAGGGATGATGTTAAAATATATTAGAGCTTTGTCTTAATATTATGTACCTGAAACAGTATGTTATGCTAAATATAGGGATCGCAGTATGCTAATTATAGTTGAAAACATAAGTTGCCGGTTTGTATACTAATAATATAAGCTTGATATGCTAAGAACATAATTAGCAGTTATGCTACTAACATAAGCTTGATATGCAATTTACAATGTAGTATGATGTTTACTTATATATGATCGTGTTTTTTTCCCATGCATATTATTTCTTGAGTTTATAGTATGTAAAAGAATTTGCAAGCACTTAATTAGCTTTGTTGCGTTGAAATCATGACAAGCAAATCTGAAAGGATAGTATTGTTAGTTTATTTCTCAAATTAATTAAAGTTATCGTGTTCTTTCAATCAAACTTCCATTTTCTAATGCCAAATAACTGATATTTCTCTACTTCTGCAATGTCATGGGTTGGTGATGGAAATGTCATTATCTTCTTTTGCTCGGGTCGTAATTGTCCTTTTGTGGTTATTATACTCGTCTTTTAATTATTAATAGGTACTTCTTGTATTTCAGGCTAATTTTGTTTTCTCAAAGCTGGCAAGAAAATTACACAGAGATTAGAGATTACTACTTGATAGATTGTCTAGATCATTGATGTTTTTAACTACATCGAGCCATTCCAGTACATGGATTTTTTTTTTCTTAAATGAAAAACAACTAAGAAACTTGATTTCAGTAATTAGAAAAATCTAGTAGCATGGTTTTGTAGCATGTTTGTTAATATTAAAGAATGAGATCTAGAACATTTTGAATTATCTTGGGGCAAACTGCATCCGCCATGTTTATGTGCTTACATTTCGGATGATTCGACTGTACAAAACTCACAACAGTAATTTCAAATGTAATTTAGCCTTTTATGCTTTAGTCAATTTGCTTTGGAAACTGGTATTAAATCTGATATGACTATTGACTTGCAGCTGCAATCTTTTAAAGTTGAGGACATCAAGCAGGATTATGAGACTGTAAAAGATAATGTTACAATGGTCACTTTTAAGGTCGACTTTGATCGAGCTCAAAGTTTGGAAGAAGCTCTAAAGGCCAATTGTAGTCGTGACTTGTGTTATACAAGAACTGAACTAGATTTTGGTTACCCTCCTATGATGGCATGGGTACCTTATAAAGTTTGTACATAACAGTAAATATAATTTTTCAAATTAATCCAGTTGTCAAACAGTTTATTTGAACTCATTTATTTAATGCAGTTTAATTAGTGAATTGTGTATCTACTTAATTTATTCACTATTCAAATTGCTTAAATAATTCAATATATCGTTTGATTGAGATGGCAATATAATTCTCTATGAAAATAGCATTTTGTAACCTTCTTCTCTCAAATAACTCTTGATGTTTACTTTGTTAGCATTTTGTCGTTTATTTCCGTTCAGGGGGTGTTGCATCATTTACTTGTTATTTATATGTAAAAATAGAATGGCTTATTGCATCTGTTTGTATGTTTTTAAAACCGTTAAATGTTATAAATGAAATTTGATTATTATATGCTCGAGTTGCAGATTGTACCAAGTCAAGTATGTTTCTTTCTGTTATTAATTCCATTATATGGTCATTTTCTTGCATTAGGCTATTTTGTTGGTGTCCCGAGTTGAATCTTGGTTGAAAGAAGCATTTGGTTGTGTAATCAATTGGGGGAGACGAAGCTGGCAAAAGAAAGTACTTGTACATATCTTATTTTTTTTATAAACCGCACTATGGACCAAGCTCAACCAAGTTGTGTAGTGGTGAAGTTGTGTAGTGGAAGTACTTGTACATATCTTATTTTTTTATAAACTGGTGAAGTTGTGTAGTGGTGAGGTGATACGGTAATTTAATAAATAAGAAATCTCATTAGCATGGATAATGCATTTCTAACAAGGCAACACATCTGCACAGGAAAAATACAATACAGAGTAACTTAGCCCTGGAAACAATCTAAATAAGGCAAAACTACTACAAAAGGCAATAATGGTAGCACACAAACATAACACCAACATACAAAAAGCAATCATAAAACTCCAATCCTTAATGAAGAAAATTGTGTAATCCCAAGAATTAGTTTGAGGGCGGCGGTGAATCCTTAGATAATCCCAAGACATTAAATAATTTTGTCAATTGTTGCCGAAGTGAATCCCTTAGATTAGTGCGTGTCATGATTTATAAATTCACAAACTGAATTGTTACACTTTGGGAAAATTAAAGGAATCATTAAATATTGCAGCAAGATTTCTTTTAACGTATGCCGATATTTCGGAAAGAATACGATTAATTAGGTTAATTATATATTAACATATATATTTGTATTTTATTTTAGGATAGTATGAATAATGACATATAAACCCTTCTCTATTATAATAATTATATTAATTATATGATTAATGCGGTTGATCTTAACCATACAATAAATCTAATCTAATGAATCATATGGGTTCCTAGTCCCACACAGGGAATTGGTTCCCACATGATCCCATTCCTATATATATATATATATATATATATATATATATATATATATATATATTATATATATATATAGCTAGAAAATGAATAGAAAAAAAAAGTATAAATTGGTTCAATCCGAAAGTGACTAAAATATTTCGATTCGGTCGATAATCGATTTTACACATTAGTTCGGTCAGTTCGGCTCCAATGACGGCTAAATTTGGTCAATTTGATTTTTTCTATACCGAACCGTCCGCGCACACCCCTAATCTACAAATTACAAATAATTCAAATTAAAACTTTGTAAAATTTTACATAAACTTATTGCTTAGTTCTTTTCACAAACCTTAAACACAATAAGAAAGTGAATAGTTAAATTTGGTTTACAATCAAGTCATTACCAAAATTACATGCAAATGAATTAATTGACTTTGTGGATGTTGCTAGAGATGGAAATCCGGTAAGAACTGGACGGTTACAAACCGTCGAGTTTTTTAACCAAAAAATGCCAAATCATAATCGAACTGGACAAAAATTGGTTTCAACCGTTGATTTCCTTTTTTGGCGAAAAATTTGAAAATCAGCGATTTATGGTTCACGGTCTTCTCAAATCAAAACTGAACTGCTAAAAAATCGGTTAGCGGTTTCGATTCTAAAATAAATCGGTGGTCAACAATTAAACGAATCGTTGACCAAAACTGAAATTGATGGTTTTCCGGTTAACCAGAAATAGTTTGAACATCGCTAGATGTTGCAGATGGAGACCATGCCTGTTGCATCGAACTCTTAGCTTACTCACTTTGCTTAAGTGAAATCCATACGTTACTTGAAGGAAAAGAAAAAAAAAAATTCGGCTCGTTCCATTAAGTTTGTTGAATTGATACGAAAAATGAGTTGGACATAAATTACCTCCCAAAATACAAGTACCGTTTTTCCACGTACAATAATAACAACCATCTAAATTTGACTGATATGTACAATTAAATGGATCGAACACAAGCTATCAAGCAACTCACCAATGAAAGCCACATAAAATTTAACAATTATTGTTGGCATAGATAAACTCTTTTACTCAAATTTATGAGCACACAAGAATAATCAATTGCTTGTCCCCTAACCTGTCCCGACCCGTATGTTACAATTCTACTTTTTTTCTCCCGTCTTCAAGATTTTAATCAAAACCATCCAATTAGTTAGCAAATTCATAGAATATCAATAAGGATCTTATATCATGAATTATTCAATCAAACAGACATTCAATTGATGTTATCAAAATATTAATCGAAACAAAAACATAGTAGGCACATTTAATTTTACTCACATATAGTCTCATTTGTTCCGCCTGGCCCCTCACCGCCTGAATCTAACCCTAACCAATAACAAATCGATCAATAGCCTCTAAACTCTAAAATCGAAAAACACAAAAATAAAATTGATAACTAACATAAAACTGAATAAAGAAAAATTGAAAGGTAGAAATGGAGAGAAAAATACCGACAACGTTGAGGTTTTGTATGGCATTTTGGCTGGAATTATGCATGTTAGGATTAAGATTTTTCGCGAGAGGGAGAAATGAGGAAAATTGTACAATTTTGTTCGGAGTTATGGCATTAAATACATATCAATAGGCGGGGGCACAACATTAAATTCACGGCGAAGGCACGATGGAGGTGGACCCTGACTCCAAATCAGCATTAACACTGAGTTCAACACAACTAGGCTGTCTAACACCATGACCGTCACATTTTCTGATTTCATGGAGAGACAAGTTTAAACTCGCCATTACATGATAACAGTCCTGTGAGAATATCCATTTATTTATATATATATTATTTTATTGCATACATCATCCAACAAAATTAAAATCAATTGGCATCCACTATTTTATTTATATGAACAAAAACGAAACCAGTACACGTTAAAACATTTTTTCCCCTACTTTTCCATTTCCTCATGAAATAAACGTACAAACAGCAGCAGCTTTAAAATTTAGGCCCAACATCATAACATAACTAAAACCTGAATAAAACTTTCCACCAACACAATAAAAATCAAAAATCTTCATCTAATTTAAACACGTGATCGGTCCCATTCCCATTCAAGCTAGACATAACAGATGCCTTCTGATATTCCCCAACTCTTTTCTCGAAGAAATTAGTCTTCCCCTGCAAACTTATCAACTCCATCCAATCAAATGGGTTCGCCACATCATATAATTTCCCATACCCTAATGCATTCAGCAATCTATCCGCCACAAACTTTATATACTGACTCATCAACTCCCCATTCATCCCCACTAACGCGCACGGCAGCGCGTCACACACAAACTCCTGTTCGATCTCAACGGCATCAGCAACAATCCCCTTCACTTTCTCCTCACTCAGCTTCATCTTCAACAGACTGTAAAGCAAACACGCGAAATCACAGTGTAAACCCTCATCTCGCGAGATCAACTCGTTCGAGAAAGTCAACCCAGGCATCAACCCACGCTTCTTCAGCCAGAATATCGCGCAGAAGCTTCCGGAGAAGAATATGCCCTCTACGCAGGCAAAGGCGATTATTCGCTCAGCGAACGTTTCCGAGCCGTCTATCCAGCGTAGGGCCCACTTGGCCTTTCTCTCCACGCAGGGGACGGTCTCGATCGCGCGGAAGAGCATATTCTTCTCGTCGGAATCTTTTATGTACGATTCGAGAAGGAGGCTGTACATCTCGGAGTGGATGTTCTCGATAGCGATCTGGAATCCGTAGAACGCACGCGCCTCCGAGATCTGGACATCCTTCATGAAACGGCCGGCGAGGTTCTCCAGAACGATGCCGTCGGAGGCGGCGAAGAAGGCCAGGACGTGTTTGATGAAATGCTTCTCGTCGGGGGTTAGGGTTTCCCAGTGACGGAGATCCTCGGACAGATCCACCTCCTCGGCGGTCCAAAAGGAGGCCTCGGCTTTTTTGTACATCTCCCAAATCTGTGGGTATTGGATTGGGAACATACAGAAGCGGTCCTGGCTTGGGGTGAGGATTGGCTCTTCTGGAATTGAAGGCATTTTTAGGTTTACTGAAATAGAGGATTTTGGATTGATGAAGAAGAAGATGAAGATGGTGTTTAATTGGGAGTGTGGATTGTGATGAAGAGTGGGGATTATTAAATAAAGGTTTCAGAGCGCGGGATTTTGAAAATTTTTGGGGAAGAAGCTTGCGGGAGACTGAATTGGGGAATTAGGTATTTTTTTGAAATTTTAAAATTTTAAATGGAGTTAATTTAATGTAGGACCAAAATTGTGCCGCCAATGTTAGGAGATGAATTATTACGGTCTCTTTTATTAGAATATAATTCTTATTGGTAAGTGTGCATTTAATATTTGATCTGACTAAATATCGTAGAAACTCAACGCAATTTGAAAAAATGAAAATTGAATATATTACATGTAAATATTGTGAATTTGTATTTTTCTTCTTTGAAACTCAGCAATCTTTTATAATCCCCCAACAAAAAAATTATATTGCAAATTTGACATAGTTGTATGAAATTAATTGTACGACTGAGTTATATAAAGGTTTTTAAAATATTATTGTTTTACCTTTTTAGTAAGATTCTTGTTTTTCTATTTTCTTAAGCGCATGTAAATGTTTTTAAACGTCATTTTGTATTTTTCATAAAATTATTGTTTTACTTTTTTTTTTTTTTAAGTGCGGATAATAAATTATTGGTTTATTGATAATTAATTCAGAGAATAATCTTAATGTCTTTCTAATTAAGTAGTTATAAATAATTATATCATTGGTAGATTAATTAACCCATTTTTTGAAGCGTACAGTGAAAGATAGGGGAAGTATTTCAAAATTTGAATCAAACTACCAAAAAAAACTTGCGAGGGAAGCTGCCTGAGAAGGACTTTACTGAATTTTGGCGCCACACAAAATTTTTCATATTCTAACATAACCAAACAATGTTATTATTATTAGATGATTTGAGTCCCAAACTAATCTATGTAATTTAAAAATAACATAATTGTTTAGTCTCACATAAACTTGTTTGGTAACCATTAGGAAATCCCGCTTTATATCGTGATAGACGTGTATCATGATCAATTTAGCAAACTTGCTACCGGCGAGATTGATTTTAATTGATTACACGCTTTCAAATTGCGACCAACAACCGGGCTTCTAAAAGATGCGAGAGGTGTTGAGGAGACGAGATTGAGCCTCAAATCTTTAAAATTTATGTATGTTTAGGTATGTTGAGAAGGCGAGATTGAGCATCAAATCTTTGAAATTTATATGTGTTTAGGTAGCGAAATATGTTTTTATTTTTTTATATTATTTAAACTATTTGAATTAATAAATAAGTAAAACAGTATAACGTGTGATCATTTTTTTCAATATTTTCTATTTTCTTTATGAAAAATAGTTTTAAAAAGCATTAAAACTAAGATATTACTTAATATTATTTATTTGGTAGTAATCTCGCACGATTGAATAAAAAATTAATATATTAAAATAGTTGACTTGCACAAACAAAATAAATAAAATACAAATATAGTTAAAACACAACAAAAAATTACATGTTATATACATACGAGGCGGTCAACTCTAAGTTGACTGTCGTTTTCAAACCTTTTCAAGCCTTTCGCAAGGCGAGGCGTTTTGGTGAACCCTCAAGCATAGGAAAGTTTATGTAAAGTTTAGGCGGATCTTTCAGAAAACTGCAAACAACACACACCAAAAAAAAGTCACTGTGAAATTATCAATTTACAACAAAAAAACTCCTAACTAGAGCTTAATTAATTAAGTGAGAAATGAGACAAAAAAAAAATAAAGAACATAAATAGCTACCCACTAAAAATAATTGGAAATAATTAGGATGGATCCGTAGGAAAAAGGAATATTTCAATCGATAAATATGTTCTCGACGGATTATATCTGTTGATATTTTGCCAAACGAAACTTGTGCTTGTCGGTATATTTATCAAGGGGAATACCAACAAGGGCCCCGTCAATATACCGACAACCATCACATGCCTTATTCGACGGTATATGTTAAGGGATTCTGCACTTGGTAAATAATGAGGGGGTCCTGCCCTCGCTAATATCGAGTGATATGTTGCCGTCGGTATTTTAATAAATTAAAAGCACCAAAGTCAATATGCCCATCATAATTTTATTTAATTTTCAGATTTTTGTAATGTTTGTATTCATATACCTTAATATTTTAAATATTAAAAAAGGGAAAACGAAATACAAATTAAAATTGTAATTATATCAAATATTCTACAGTTAATTACATATTGAGTAAAGTTTATAGTCTGGCAAATCGAAAGTACATATATAATCCAAAAAGAACATGATTATGTCTGAGCAAGAGGAGGTGGACCTCGAGGTGGAGGCAGTAAATGGGGGACTCAAGATGAAGGAGGCGAAGGTTGCAGAGGATAGTTCAGAAGGAGGTGGCAGTGGAGGGGATGGTTGAGTCTGACCTATCGTTGCAGCTATCGCTGCTGTGAAATGCGCTTATAGGTCCGCAGTGGAGGGGATGGTTGAGTCGTTCTTGTTGCAACTGCAGTCGCTCCTTCCACACCTCTCGCCGAGCTCGCTCGTATGCCTTGCGAAGTTTCTCGATTAGCATCTGCAACACCTGAAGCTGTTGATGTTGTGTCTCGAGCTATGTCTGGAGCCACATATAACGATTATCCGGCTTAGAGGAAGAATTGTTGCCTTTGGAAATTCTCACAGCCACCACTAACTTGCCGAAGCAATCGGTGTCGTAACATCGATCCTTCTTCACCCCGACGACCGTTCTCGTCAACCTCCGTATCCTGGTCCTTAAGTTACCACGTACCTCATCTAAACGTCTCTTATACTCCTCCTGAAAACAAATATTATCATATATTATCCTTCTCCTTACGCTTTATTAAATTATTTGAATATTTGCAATATATTATCATAAGATATTTAATTACTACGATGAAAAATTACAAATATAAATATAAAGTTACTTATGATTGAACGTGCATGACCAATCGTAGATCAAGACCCATCGATATGCTTCGATATCCTTATATCATGATCGTCGAGCTTGCTCATCCTATTCATACTTGTCTGCTAGGACTTCACCTTATTCTCAGGCATATTACACTATGCTTACCATCAACTAGTACTGTCAAACGGGCCAGCCCGCCCCGTCCCGCCCGTCGTGGGCTGCCCCAAAACGGGGCGGGGCGGGCCTGATCCATTTTTTCGCGGGCCGAGAAATCCTAAATCTGCGGCCTGCGATTAGAGGCCCGCGGGCCAGACTATTTAATTTTTTTTATATATAAAATTATATTTTTTATGTTAAAATATAATTAAAAAATAAAAAATTACTATAATATTTAAAGTTTTCTAACGGAGAAATAGGAAATAAAAGAATACAAATATTTTTTCTAATTTTAATTTCAGTTTTAACCAGTAGATATTCTAATTTTAAGTTAAAAAAAATGAAAACGGGATAATCCGCTCCGGCCCGTGAAAACCCACGGTCTGAACGGGGCGGGCCAAAAAAGCCCGCGATCAAACGGACCTGTGAAATGGAAGCCTAGGTTCGCCCGTTTGCGCGGGCTGACGGGCCAGCCCGCGGGTTTGGCCCGTTTTGATAGTGCTACCATTAGCTCTAGACGTCCTCGTCTATGTACTTGAGCCTCCTCCCCACCCCCCCAACCTGCCTATACTTGTTCATGCGAGCGGGCCACTTAGCTCAAGGCCTTGTTTGCCCTAGGGTCCAAATACCGGATACTCGTTCGTTCTTACGCTTAAAAATCAAATACTCAACCAACAATTTCTTATACCTAATCTATATCCTATTAATAGATATAATTAAATATTACCAAATACATCATTACAATACAATATCATTCACTTTTCGAGTATGATTTGACATAAAATACAATATAATAATACATTATTATCCACTTATCAGACATGATTTGATATTGTAGTAAAAATAAAGATATATGATCATATAACAAACAAGAATTTATATAATTCACATGATTTTGAATACCCTGAGTCGAACTTTTTCGCGTTTAAAAATGAAAAGCTCGTCCGCAAGAGAACGGAGCTATTTTAGGCGATAAGTTGACTCGAGTCGAATCACAAGGAAGACTAATCGGAAACTATTTCGGTGTTCGATTTTATGTACGTAGAAACGAAATAAAAACTAAACTAGACTAAATTAAACACGCGATCAAATTGAGTTTGAGGTTTTCTAACATCTACGAGCAATAAAATTAAAAGCTTTAAAACGATTAATAAAACGAAGGTCAAGTGCACCGGAATCGTCTCCACGATCGGGGTTGTCAATCCCGATGGTTCTAAACGACCCTAAGCACACTTGACCAATAAACTCAACCAAAGCTCATGTTACTCTAAACATCATGCAATTAAAAATGAGAACTTAAGCATTTAAAACCTGCAAATCACCAAGCATCTCCAACAAAGAAATGAAAGCTTACGAAATTAACGAGAAAAGTCGCGAAGTTCAAACGAGAAATTAAACTACGAATTACAAACTAATCTATCTAACATCTAAAGTCTGAAATCTGTGAAACTAAAACGAAAATACAGAAAGTAAAATAAAGACGAAGAATTGATGACTCAAACTTGCAATCTTCGACTCTTCAACCCGAATTATGCGCGTAATTGAAATGGTGGCATGAACCGAGGGTTCTCCACAATATCTGGACCTTTCCCCCTCGTCTCAGCCCTTGAAAATGAAGAAAACCACCGGCTTTTATAAATTTTTCGAAAATAACCGTTCAAACTGCCGGAGCGTCGACGGTGCGTCAGTCGACGCGAGCCAGGCAGCACGCGTCGACCAGGCAGTGCGTCGATCGACGGAGCTAGGATCGACGCAACAGAATATTTGCGTCGACGGTGCGTCAGTCAACGCGAGCCAGGCTGCACGCGTCGACAGGCAGTGCGTCGATCGACGCAAGCCAAGATCGACGCAACAGAACATTTGCATCGACGTTGCGTCGACAGTGCGTCAGTCGACGCGGGCGTAGCGTCGACAGTGCGTCAGTCGACGCACCTGCATGGCTTCGGCTCGTCGTTCGTCCCGTTTTCCTCGTTCTGAGCTGAGATATTAACATTAAATAAAGTTAGATTATTTCATACAAAATAAAGTAAAAACACATTAAACACCATAAGAAACGAAAAACATTAAAAAGGAAGAAAAACGATAAAAAGATAAATTTAAAACACATAAAAGCACACAACATACGATGCAAAAACACACGAAAATCACATACAAATATGTACAAATCAACTCCCCCACACTTAGCTTTTTGCTTGTCCTCAAGCAAAATCTAATCTAGACGTAGACAAGGAAAAGCTAATTACCCGATGACTTAATGACTAATGCATCCATATGATTCAAGAAGTTAATGCATTAGATCGACTAGAAACTCAACTAAAAAGGACGACACGATAACGTTGAGATAAGAGATTTAGACTAGCTTCCGAACACCTAAAAGTAACGAGTTGACCTCCATGTACGTCACCCATCCATGCCTCGGCCCAAAGTCTATCCCTGCTCAAACCGCCAAGTCGTCACCCGACTAGCCCAGTTATCAAAACACCTCTTTAACAATATAATCTAAGAAATAAAAAAATAAAAATAAGAACTCAACTTGTACAAGGTTTTCTCTTCTTGTACTTATTCTTTCTTTTTTTTCTTTTTCCTTTTCTTTTCTTTTCT